>OY482673.1:117480181-117882007 GCA_960531455.1 Urophora cardui | reverse complement strand
TTGAGGTCTATCGTAATAACCGTACTGCTCTTGTGGAATCTGTTGTTGTTGCATTGGCATTTGAAATTGAGGAGGGCCTCTCCATGCACCACTCCCATTACCTCTAAAATTATTATGATTATTATTATTAAAATTGCACCGAGACATTCTCGCTCAGATACTTTAGCTAGATAAACTAGTCTTACGCTTGAGATTTATTCGCTTTTAAATTTTTTATATACGCTTTATGTGCCTCTCCGAGGTCTTACTGAATATTTATATATATTCTGTGGGACTACCACTTCGCCTTTGAATCGTTTGAATCTTTTTAAATATGATTGGTGGTTGGTTGGAAACAGTGTATTGTACAGCTTCGGCTAGTACACCAAAGCAGGGTATCTCTTCATAGAGGTTATGCGTATCAACGCTGATATCACCATAAAATCCAGACTTTCCCCGCACGCGATGTGACGGTGGGTTCGGAAAGGCTGGGTACAGGTGTACAGGAGGAATTGTTCGTCTATGCCTTTTTACAAATTTCAAACGAGCTAAAGAGCTGAATTTTTTGCCTTCGGATCTGAATTATGAGCTTCGAGTATCTTTTCGAACAAAATAATTGGGATTCATTAATGATGATATTCCTATTGCTCGATAGACGTGTTTACTTTACTGGCTTTTGGAGCATTTTCAATTGTATCAAATGACTGTCCTGGCACTTTGTTTTGATATCGCTAATTTTATATATTACACTATTTCACTAACGCTTTGATATATACACTACTTGCTGCTATCGAAAATTGTGGAAAATTTGGACCTATGACTGTCCTGGCACTTATTTTGATATTGCCAATTTTAATATATTGCACTAGCGCTTTGATATTTACACTTCTCTTCCATCGGGGCGTGGGCGCAGATGAGCGATATGTTGAAGAACCTCGCTTTTATATGGATGGTAGGTATACGCTGGTTCACTGGGGTGAAAGTACTCGGCGGCTGAGTCTCTCTCCTGTACAATGCCATTGTGGTATATGTCGCAGGGCCCGCATTTCTTCGTCTTGCCCCGTCCATCGCATTTCTTGTATGGCGGTGATGTCATCTTTTACTCTTCCGAGGACATCAACCAGCTAGGCTGCGACACCTTCACTATTAAGGGTCAAGACGTTCCAGGTGCATACCCGCAAATCGTAGTGCTTTAAACGTTTGCCATGGTCGTCATCAAAAAAGGGTGGTCTCATCCGAGGCTTTTTGCACTTTTTCATTGGATAGGAATATAGTTACCGAAAACAACCTTTAACATATTGTTTGTATAGATTCCTTTTCCAAACTCTGAAGGATAAATAAATCTTGCTAAAGCTGAGTTCTAATTTTGCATAATTCATGATTTACATATACATACATATGTACATATGTATTGATAGAGACTTTAGTTTTGAATGTAATACATTTAATCCAAATTGTAATTCAGCTCTTGAATATGAACGTTGGAAATTTTCGTATGTTATTTTTTCTTCAGGAAGAATTGTTCGTCTATGTCTTTTTGCAAATTTCAAAACAACTAATGATGAACTTTTTGCCTTCGGATCTAAATTATGGGTATATTCCTATCAAATATCCATCAGATATAGATATTTGTGTTGACTCCTTCCTTAGTGCACATAGTAGGAGTAGCAAAGCAAAAGCATAATTGTTGATCTGGAATCGATACATACATATATGTTTTGTTATCTATCTCAATATCATTCTACATACGTCCATGAAACTAAACCCGGTGCAATTAATTTCATATTTATTTTACATGGATCAAATGTGCTTGTTTTTTTTTTGGAATAATCAATATGAAGTTAAATATTGCATGAACGCAACCCATATTAGGATGAATGATAGATCCATCTGATTTAAATTGAATAGAGACAGCAGAAATTATGTATCTGTAACTAGTCTCTCTTCTAGTTGAACACCAACTGCAATCATAGTCTTCAGGAGATGGATACAATCGTGATTATCCTATCTTCCTAACAACGCGAATCTAATTCTTTTATATCTTCAAACGACAATAGCCGTCTTTCTTTTCCAAAAATCCTTCTATATGTTGATCCAAAGAAATCTTACATTCGGTTGCACTTTTGACGGAATCTTTTCGATAAGCCTTTGTGATAAATTGCGAAAAATCTGTGTTGAATACTGAGATGATTGCAGGTTTTTGAATTGTTTGAATATCTGAAGGTTTTGGACACTTTAGACGAGATGGTATTAATGGTATGCGACCTTTTCCATATCATATTTGTAAATTTCCCACTCTTCTGCTTCATCAGGAATTGGAATACAGTCAGATGAATACTTCCTACCGTTTATATATCTAACTATAAAAATTTAAAATAAAAGTTAAACGTGGTGAGCGGTTGAATGAAAGAACAAGAAGAATTTATTTAATTTTGACATTTTACATGTGTACCTGTAGGCATAACAGGGTTGTATTGTTTGGTATATTTCAACACCCCCACTATAACAAACAATATGACACAACAGAAAACAAATAAAAGGAACAAAAGAAATAAAGAAAGGAGAAAACCAAAACAGCAACCAAACACGCCGCGAACAACCTCAGAGATCCGTACAAATGACGTACCCTGAACTCACCCACAAGCCTCTGCATCGCGAAATTAAAATGATAAAATTTACTAACCTAACGCTTATGATAAAAGCAGTTAGATCCCACACACACTTTCTTGTGTACGGAGTCCAACAAAACATACGCGGGCAGCCTCACAGCAATGTACTCCTCCATAGCAGTACACCACGCCTCCTCCAACACGGTGTTATTCTGACACATTTTCCGCCAAACCTACAACCCACGATGTGATACTTAGGATTCGCGTACTCACACGTTGTACCGGTTATATTAAACCATTTACGCTTACAATTGTCATGATCTGAGAATATTATCCCCACGATGTGACGGTGGGTTCGGAAATGCTGGGTACAGGTGTACAGGAGGAATTGTTCGTCTATGCCTTTTTACAAATTTCAAACGAGCTAAAGAGCTGAATTTTTTGCCTTTGGATCTGAATTATGAGCTTCGAGTATCTTTTCGAACAAAATAATTGGGATTCATTAATGATGATATTCCTATTGCTCGATAGACGTGTTTACTTTACTGGCTTTTGGAGCATTTTCAATTGTATCAAATGACTGTCCTGGCACTTTGTTTTGATATCGCTAATTTTATATATTACACTATTTCACTAACGCTTTGATATATACACCACTTGCTGCTATCGAAAATTGTGGAAAATTTGGACCTATGACTGTCCTGGCACTTATTTTGATATTGCCAATTTTAATATATTGCACTAGCGCTTTGATATTTACACTTCTCTTCCATCGGGGCGTGGGCGCAGATGAGCGATATGTTGAAGAACCTCGCTTTTATATGGATGGTAGGTATACGCTGGTTCACTGGGGTGAAAGTACTCGGCGGCTGAGTCTCTCTCCTGTACAATGCCATTGTGGTATATGTCGCAGGGCCCGCATTTCTTCGTCTTGCCCCGTCCATCGCATTTCTTGTATGGCGGTGATGTCAGCTTTTACTCTTCCGAGGACATCAACCAGCTAGGCTGCGACACCTTCACTATTAAGGGTCAAGACGTTCCAGGTGCATACCCGCAAATCGTAGTGCTTTAAACGTTTGCCATGGTCGTCATCAAAAAAGGGTGGTCTCATCCGAGGCTTTTTGCACTTTTTCATTGGACAGGAATATAGTTACCGAAAACAACCTTTAATATATTGTTTGTATAGATTCCTTTTCCAAACTCTGAAGGATAAATAAATCTTGCTAAAGCTGAGTTCTAATTTTGCATAATTCATGATTTACATATACATACATATGTACATATGTATTGATAGAGACTTTAGTTTTGAATGTAATACATTTAATCCAAATTGTAATTCAGCTCTTGAATATGAACGTTGCAAATTTTCGTATGTTATTTTTTCTTCAGGAAGAATTGTTCGTCTATGTCTTTTTGCAAATTTCAAAAGACCTAATGATGAACTTTTTGCCTTCGGATCTAAATTATGGGTATATTCCTATCAAATATCCATCAGATATAGATATTTGTGTTGACTCCTTCCTTAGTGCACATAGTAGGAGTAGCAAAGCAAAAGCATAATTGTTGATCTGGAATCGATACATACATATATGTTTTGTTATCTATCTCAATATCATTCTACATACGTCCATGAAACTAAACCCGGTGCAATTAATTTCATATTTATTTTACATGGATCAAATGTGCTTGTTTTTTTTTTGGAATAATCAATATGAAGTTAAATATTGCATGAACGCAACCCATATTAGGATGAATGATAGATCCATCTGATTTAAATTGAATAGAGACAGCAGAAATTATGTATCTGTAACTAGTCTCTCTTCTAGTTGAACACCAACTGCAATCATAGTCTTCAGGAGATGGATACAATCGTGATTATCCTATCTTCCTAACAACGCGAATCTAATTCTTTTATATCTTCAAACGACAATAGCCGTCTTTCTTTTCCAAAAATCCTTCTATATGTTGATCCAAAGAAATCTTACATTCGGTTGCACTTTTGACGGAATCTTTTCGATAAGCCTTTGTGATAAATTGCGAAAAATCTGTGTTGAATACTGAGATGATTGCAGGTTTTTGAATTGTTTGAATATCTGAAGGTTTTGGACACTTTAGACGAGATGGTATTAATGGTATGCGACCTTTTCCATATCATATTTGTAAATTTCCCACTCTTCTGCTTCATCAGGAATTGGAATACAGTCAGATGAATACTTCCTACCGTTTATATATCTAACTATAAAAATTTAAAATAAAAGTTAAACGTGGTGAGCGGTTGAATGAAAGAACAAGAAGAATTTATTTAATTTTGACATTTTACATGTGTACCTGTAGGCATAACAGGGTTGTATTGTTTGGTATATTTCAACACCCCCACTATAACAAACAATATGACACAACAGAAAACAAATAAAAGGAACAAAAGAAATAAAGAAAGGAGAAAACCAAAACAGCAACCCAACACGCCGCGAACAACCTCAGAGATCCGTACAAATGACGTACCCTGAACTCACCCACAAGCCTCTGCATCGCGAAATTAAAATGATAAAATTTACTAACCTAACGCTTATGATAAAAGCAGTTAGATCCCACACACACTTTCTTGTGTACGGAGTCCAACAAAACATACGCGGGCAGCCTCACAGCAATGTACTCCTCCATAGCAGTACACCACGCCTCCTCCAACACGGTGTTATTCTGACAATTTTCGGCGACACATTTTCCGCCAAACCTACAACCCACGATGTGATACTTAGGATTCGCGTACTCACACGTTGTACCGGTTATATTAACCCATTTACGCTTACAATTGTCATGATCTGAGAATATTATCCCCACGAACACACCGTTATCAAAATCACCATAGTACACAGCCCTAACCGTCAAAACATACATTTTATTTCAATAGTTAAAAAAAAAAACAATAACCACTGATGATAATGTGTGTTATTTTTTTTGGAAATAAACGTATTGCGCTTGCCACGAACGTATGTAAGTCTACAATAGAAAATCCTTAGGTACCTAAGCCCTTTTTTCAGTGTATATTTACACAAAAGTTTAGCAAAATGCTTTAAAACAATCTCACTACACAATAATGGCACAATAAATATGCTGTATAGCAGTGGCGACCCTAGCATAAATTGGCTGGGCAAGCCTATGTACTTATATTAAGCACAGCCTTTAGCTATTTATGTAATTTGCTATGCTGTATTATCTCAATCATACCTGGGTAATACTGAGTAGTAATTGGACTATTACGTACTTAAATACTTTATATTTTGATCTTGAAGTAATGAGTCCGTACCAAGTACTTTCAGAATATTCAAGTACTAGTACAAGTACAAGTACAAAGAATTGAAAAAGAATTGAAGTTTTAGCAAATACTTCAAAGTAATTGAAAAGAATTGAATGTACTTGAAAAGAATTGAAAATGTACTTGAATCGATTTTTCAATTATTTTCAAGTACTTGAAAAGAATTGAAGTACTTGAAAAGAATTGAAAAATCGGTTCAAGTACATTTTTCAATTCTTTTCAAGTACTTTCAATTCTTTTCAATTACTTTGATGTATTTGCTAAAAATTCAATTCTTTTTCAATTCCTTGTACTTGTACTTGTACTAGTACTTGAAAATTTGGGAATGCAAGTACCAGTACCAGTACAATTCTTTTAAAATGTACTTGTCACAAGTCGTACTGGTACTTGAAATTACCCAGGTCTGATCTCAATGTCTGATATATATGGTTTGTTGTTTATATTCATACCGTATGAAATTGAATGCAATTTCCGCAGTAGCAAGTTGAAACGGAGAGTCCTTGAATTTTAATGCACGATTGAGGTGGATTTGCTTATTATGGCTCTATAAAGCAATAGCTAAAAGCTGGGTGCTTTAGCTAAACTTGTAAGCTCAAATGGTGGTGATCTGCTGGTAGAAGGAATGTCATCACTATCTCATCCACTCGCAAGATCAGTGTTTGAAGAAATATCTTCACATATGTACTTCTGTATCATCAGACTCAATTAATTTGCAAAATTTTGCAATAGGTAAACTGGTTCAGAGGGTGCGGTTACCACTCCGAGGTTTTGAACTAATCGTGGACGCTGATCTGATTCAGAGAGCACGGTTTGAGCATGCCATATTGAAATGATTATTAAATAAGGCATAAATTTTTTTTAAGTGGATAAGATCCATTGTCAGTTGGCGTGAGTATACGTGGTTAAGGTAAGCCGTGTCAGCAGTTGATAAGGATAGCTAGATAACACTGGAAACACTGATTTAGAATTAAAAATGATTGGACCTACGGGTGTCCTGGAACTTTATTTTGATATCGTCAATTTTATATATTGTACTAGCGCTTTGATATTTACCAGGGACTTGTAACGCGTTTCGGTTTTGGTCTATGTTACACAGCTAAGTAACGAAACTGAAACAGAAACAAAACTCCTTTGTAACAAAAGTCGTAACAAAACTCCGAAACAGTTCCGTTCCAGCAGAAACAAAACCTGTAACGAAACTAAATTAATTTTGTTCTTGCAACAAAACCCGTAACAGAAACAAAATTAATTTTTTTCCTTTTAACAAGAATAGAAATAGAAACATTTGCATTTGTTTAATTTGTATGTCTGCGGCAACCAACTAAAGTAATTTAACTCGGCCTCTGTTCGAATCTAAAAGTAACTTAAGTAAAGAAAAAATGTTCATTTCCTTTATTAATCAAGCTTTATTACATGCCCCTCAACTTATCATTTTACATTTGTTACAGCCAATTATAGTCCGGGATACCAAGATAAGTTTATAATAGGTCTTAGTTAGGGGTTTATAAAATTTCGCCTTAATAAGCATTCACATATTTTCCTATATCGAGTTAGATTTCTTTAAAAAATGCCACATTTCGGACTGGTCTTCCTGCCTTCTTCGATTGGGAGGGGTTTGTCATAGACATGATTGTTAGATGAACACTCACAATTCGCACGACACAGTATCACACAACAGAACACAAATGTGACTCAATTCACAAAATTAATTAGTAATGAAAAAATGTGACAGAAAACGGCCAGGTTGTCACATGAGTATTACTATTTAAAAGAGATCTGAATTATCACCCACAAGGTTGACTCTTACCCTTACTGCGTATACTAAATAATTTTCAATTCTCTGAATATCCCTATCGTCGTGGCACTTTGCGGCTGTATGTCGTCGTCGCTAGCGTCAATTTCCATAGCATCTTCGTTTGAGTCATCCAGCTCTTGCGCGCAGTAGGGTCGTCGATGACGCAATGGTGCCACATGTTGTTCGGCGGCCAGGGGCACGTCTTTCCCGTTCCGTAGATCTTCGTTGAAGTGGAGGAGACTGTGATGCCGCACCCTTTCATCCTTGTCAAGTAACTAGCAAAGTTAGTCAAAGCAACTTCATGAATACATAATTTTTTTGAGGTCCAAACAGATGAATTCACATTGGTTCTTGAGTAGTTGCCTTGCATGATTTAGCATTTTTACAACAAGCTTAACGTCACCATCTATCATTGATTGTTCTGGAACATATGGAAAAATACCATGTGCAACATTGTATTCAAGAGATGTTTGTATAAGCCTAAGATCAGCAGTTTGTTAACGAGTTCATTATTCTTAATATAGGTGCTGTTTACTAATAGTCCATGTCCTATTTGAGGATGTGTGTGATACATTCTATCAATGTGGTCAATTAAAGAGGCATTTGATAGAGTTACATCAGAGGTGTACAATCTTCAAGTGTTTTATCTTTAATTACAGAATCTGCAGTGGGTAATTGTGGAACGCTTAAACAGTAGGGATCTTCATAAAGACGGGATCTGTCATTTACTAATTGCTGGTCTCTCAGTATATGTTTTTGAAAATGATCACGAAATTTCGACACAGCCTGCGTAGTTTTGAAAATTGACAACCACATTGTAACATTGTCACTGTGTCCTCTAACAGAATGTGAATCAGGCTTGACGGCGATAATCCACCAAAATCATTGGGTGTTAGTAATAGGGGAATTATTTCGGCGCTGTAGGTTGCAATTCCCTTCTTCATGATGAAGTTTCCAACAATTATATTATTCGAATGCAGGAAGAGGTGAGGGGTCAGCTACTGCTATTGCCTCAGTTAATGTGTTTAGTGTGGACACCAACATTTCTTTGTGCCTTGTCTCCTGTTGTAGCTTTTATAAATTCTGACACACTCATAAATGACGGGAGTGCCAAGTTTCCTTTTATTTTATCTTTAAATTTCATATCTTTAAACATCTTGTGTAGTTAAAAACCCTTTCCTAATTACAGCTCTCTCCTCATCAGAGTGACTCTTGTGCTCAATTATAATTATCTGATTGTCTCCTTGATCCATAATTTGAGCTTTGATTTTACAAATCCCAATAGCCAGCTTTATAGCGTATACTACAGTGAATGTCCATTTCTTTTGCTGCATTCCTTCGAAACCTCCTCCGTAACTTGCCATATGGTAAAGGTCTGGAATTGGAAGTTGGGTAACAGGGTCGTAATCAGGTGGTGTTTAGCGGTTATTGGTGTATATCTTGCAATCAAAAATGAATTGTCAAGGTATTCATGATACACAACTTGGAATAGCACATAGTACATTATTGATATCCGGTTGTACTCGTGTGCATTTCTTTGTGCCTTGACTCCATGTGGTTTTTTATTTTACACATACATATACACAACGCCTCACAAATACCTGAATATTTATGGCAAGGACTATTCCTTTGCCTATCCATCATCTGATAATTCTTCTAATTAGTTCACCCAAATTTAAATGATTATTACACTTCGATATAATAATTATACGCCTGCCACGGTCGCCATTTAAAGCATAAGCTTAGTGTGCCGTTGATAAATGAATGCGTCGAGGGCCAATATCTTAAAATTGTCTTATTCGATTAGGAATTACCATAGGTTTTTCATACTCCTTGAACAAATGCAGTGTTACTGCTTTGGAATTGTAGTGGGCACTTACCTTAGAAGGTTGATGATGCTTAATGGACTGTATATGATGGGTTTGATGAGTCTTAACGGTTGGATGATTCTTGAGGGACGAATGGTTATGATGAGTTGGGTATACCGTACGACGCGATTCTGTATGGGGTATTTAGTCCGAAAACCATTATGCGCGATTCAACGACTGTATAAACTGAAGAACTTCTGAAGAACTGAACTTAGGCAAACGGTGCATTGCCTTTTTATTAGCCATGGGTAATGGCGCAATTTTTTTGGCGCTGATACAATAACGCCAGCGCCAACTGTGGCGCCAACTCACGGTACTGGCACAATAACACCTTTAGCGCAATTGTCATCGAATAATCGATAAATAACATTTTTTCGCTTGTTACTGTTTACCATCCCCGTTTAATTTCTTTTGGCGCAATTCTGCTTACATATACGAGGGCACAATTAATTTTAATTTTCATAATCATTTGGAAAAATATTCCGTATATATGTGAAAATATGCTGGAAATTAGAGTCACTATCAAGCACACATAATTGTGACGTTGTCATACGTATACATATACTATGATGCTGTTATTGGCGTTGTGGTTGCGCCATTTTACACTAGCGCTATATTGGAGCTGGTGTTAGCGCACGAAATTGAGTCAGTGTTATATTGCAGTAGCGCATCATTGAGTTGGCGCTACATTGAGTTGGCGCTATACTGAGTTGGCGCTACAATGAGTTGGCGCTACATTGAGTTGGCGCTATATTGAGTTGGCGCTATATTGAGTTGGCGCATTTCCCAAATCGGAGTTAGCGCAATAACACCAGGGTTGGTGTCAGCGCAATTGCGCCGCGCAGCGCAGTGTTACCCATGCCTACTTTTTATAGAAAATTGGAGACCGCTATACTGGAAGGAGATTCGAGTATGGCGGTCGGACTTCCAACTATGACAGTGATGCCAATAGCTGGAAGTGAAGTAGGGTTGCCAAGTCATGCAACCTGCTATATGCCCATAAGGCATATATTACGGCGATTTTTTTGAACTTTTACTCACTTGCCTCTAAAGAAACGCACAATTTATTAATATTTTTGGTGCAATTTTTTGGTTAAAAAAAATTAGACACTCGCATCTGCTGTCAACGCTTTGAAAATGAAAATGAGAATAAAATTTGATCGAATTGGTGCTTTGAAAGTAGCTAATGTTTACTGCTCAACGCAATTATTATATGTATAAATTAGATTCTTAGTTCAATTCATTAAGTTTTGGTATATAAATTAGGCGATAACAATTCATTTGGCACAAATATTGTATACGCAGGCATATATCGATTTTATAAAAAGAAACAATACTTATCTTCTTCGTTTGTATAAGTGGGTGCACCGCTTCTGCTGTTGGTTGCTGATGATGATAACTTTTTGATGGTCGATTCAAGTAGAAGCTCGCCGGGCCGATCTCACTTCTATACATATATAGCCCTGGACGGCCGCTCTCGCAACCACGAGTGCGCAACCGGGTTGCTATTGCGACCGCCCAGGGTTGCATTAATCGCTTGGACAACCTACCTACCTTATATTATGTTTACACTATACTACCGATGTAGCGTCTCGTCCTTCTTTTTCCATTTGCGTTGTGTCAACATTTCATATACCTATTTCTTGCCGTCACACCGCAATTTAACTCTTTAATTATAGCTTGGGTCGTACCTGTTAAACAGCAGCGAAGGACAGGCAATTTAAAATTATTACTAGCACCGGTCGCTTACATAACTTAGCTAACAATCACGTGAGGACTCGGTGCACCCTCTTGACCTGCCCGTTTACGCGCGTAACGCCTGCCGCTATCAGCAGAGCTGTTAACATAATCTGGGAAGGTGACATCTAGATCCTAATCTATAATCTCTGAACATTCATCAACAGTTAATTTTATATCTGATTGAGTAAGACGAACTTTTGGATACCGTGGATGATAAGGAACCAAGATAACATCTTTACAAATTCGAGACCAATAGTCATACTTTTTATCATTGTCAGAGACCATTAAAGAAGAAGGATTGGAACCAGGAGAGGATAGGTCAGGAAGTGGATCGGTGTTAACTCTACGAGATTCTGTGATCCCTGGAACCGGAATGTGAGGAATAGCGATTGCGAAATGGTCCATATTACTTTCGCATAGGAACTGATAGGCTCGGGGAAATCGTGCATTGATCGCAATAAACATATCATCCATGAGGTTTCTAAATCTTGTGTACCCTATGCCATTCGTGAACTTGTTAAGTACCACATCACTTCCTGTGCAATGTCCCCCGTTGAACTTTGCTCTTTTGGTTGAAGGGTTGTGTTTGAGCTGGGTTTCCCTTTGGGGTTCCTGTTTCCGTTTCCTTGTCGATCCTGCATCTTGATAAGGGGGTTCGGTTTTGTTGGGTGTAGGGGGTGGCCCATCCATTTCGGTATCGGAGTTTACCTCAACATCTAGTAATTTTGAATTAAAGTTGTCTATATTTGCGATCAGTTCTTTGATCTCCTTTGTTCTGGAAGCTGAGGTGCCTGCCATTATACGGAAAGTTTGCATTAGTTTGTGATGTGTTTCGGTTCTCATGAATAGACCGCGGGGTAATAATATTTTGTCGTTATGCTTGACAAGTCCATTCAGCAGGAAGAAAGTGTCACTGATCTTGCTATCAGTAGTCCACTCATCTCTAGTTCCTGAAGATCTCCATAAAATTGCCATGCTTTATTTCACTTGTATCTACAATTTCATAAGTTCCAAAAGCCAAGTCATCCATAGGATTTGGCTAAAAAGGATATGTCATAGGTGAGTTAAGGAAGATTGCTCACAATCCGTCCGGTAATTTAAGTTGTTTTAATTAAAATAGTGTCTGTTTTATTAAGTTAAATTTTTGTTACACTTATCTAATGTTATTTAATTTTATGTGCGCGTTCGCAAATTTGCCGGTAACTACTCCAACTTTTAATTAAATTGACTATGGCCGCGCTGCTTCCTTCGACTCGATTGCTGTCCGAGTCGATAGCAACCTGCGGCGAATTGGTTAGGGTTGTTCCCTTACTGTAGCATCTTATTACAGTAGAATCGAGTATCTTTGACGCTGGCGTGGCGCGAAATAAGGCAGTGGTCGCAAGTTTATGTTGATATTATGAGGGCAGACCATTGTAAAAATTTGCCTGTTGTTCCTGGTTATCGTCCTGCATTTCGATTTCGTCGATATGATCTTTAACGAAGAAAAATCGTATGCCTATATGTTTTGATCGGTTGGTAAAACGCCTATTAATTGGAACTGAGTAAAGAGAATAGAGTTTTACACATATGCAGTGGATACATTTTGATTTTATAGTTTGACATTTGAATGTTGACAGCTAATATAAATTATGATAAATATTAATCTTACATTACCAACACTTCTTAAGATTACATATTCACTTTAAAAACCATGTTAATTAATTTAATCCGAGTAAATTTACAAAATTGTAATGCTTTTGCTTTGCCAAACATTTAGTAAATACATCGGCAACATTATTTTCAGTAGAAATATATTCTAATTTGATTTCATTATTTTCTACCATTACACGAATATAATGATATTTAATATATATATGCTTTGTACGTTTATGATGGACAGGATTATGTGCGATATGTTGCGCGCTAATGTTATCACCATTGTCAGGATTGTAAATTTTATGCTTACCTGCATCCATATGGAATGGCCGTTTAAAATAAGTACCGAAAATGTTAATAATATGAACTGGCTTTAATTATAAAAGGTTTTGGAAGATATTTGTATAAGTATTTTACATTTGTTAATTGAGACAAATTGGATTTAGGTATTTGGCACGATCACGTTGTCAGCTCGTATTTCACTCACAGACTACATGCCGTTGGAATTTCTCTATGCATGTGGTGTTCAAATGTCGCAGGGTTGCATTTATTGGTAGTGTTTGCAAGGTTGTTTTGCGTAAGTGATGTGAGAACAGGTGTGACAACTCGGCCTTTCCTGACCTAAATCGTCTCGATTTCGTCGTCGGATTCTAGTTCGGGAGCGTTACTACACCATGGCTTTATCTTGTCGGAGGCATAGACAGAACTAAACTTTAACTAACCTGCGTTTGTATAGCAGCCTGTATGCTTTCGGAGTCGCAGCATATAATGTTATGCGATGTCCTGCTTCGTCCAATTTCGTCGCTCAAACCCAGCTTTGATTTTGTCCATCGGGCTTTCAATGAATATGGTTTGCAGTTTTTAATTCATATTTTTTGCTTCAGCCTTAATCGATGATGGCTGTTTTCGCAAAGAGTCAATGATTGACTGTCAATCTAGCACAAGTGTCGGCTTTCTTTCTGCTTTGCTGTAGATAGCTCTGATCGCTGTATTCTATAAACTATAAAAAGAAGGCACAGCACTAAAAATAAGAAAAACCCAAAAAACTGTTCCTTAACTCCACTTACATTTATTTTTCTAAAACTTGTACTTACTGGAGATCAGCGTCGTAAAAAAAAATCGTGTGATGGTGATGTCGAGAAATAAATGTAGTATTGATGGGAGCCTTAAAGGGCACATAATCCACTGTTGCTAGAGTTGTATCAGATGAATGATCATAGTAATAAGTTTTCCTGATGTTCATCTCGTCGAAGCTCAGCACGCATAACTTGCAGCTCATGCATATGCATCGTGGCTCTCACAGAGAGCAGCTTGTACAGGAATATACAATTCCTCGCAGCTAAGTAATTTTTAAATGCTGCACCCAAGAATTTTAGTGCTCCAAATGTGAAATATGATCAAACTTTTTCAATGTCTAGTGATATTGTTAAACGCTACATTGATTTTGTGGGAGGAGATAGAGTCAAGTTTGCTGTATACGACCGGGTATATATATGTTCGCCAGCGAAACGTATAATAATAGTATAATTTCCCGGAGCTGTAACCAGATATACTGTTACACTTTCCTTTTCTCAAATTCAGATTTAATTATCAGTTTGACTATTTTACTTAATCTTAACTTAAATTGCTAGATGAGTCCACATCCTATCCTTAGCTTGATCCCGCGGGTTACCTCCTTTTTTCTGTAGATACTCGGGACCCTCTCTAAGATCATCTCCAGCCTTGTATTACCAAATCCTATTCTCTTACAAGATTTTAGTAGTACTCTTTGTAGTGGCACTTTGGAATGGTCGTGATATCACCGAATTATAGTGGTATTATCAAATCCTATTTTATCACCAAATTTCAGTAGTATTATCAAATCCTTCGAATGGTTGTATCACTGGATCCTATTTTATCACCAATTGAACAAGTATTATCAAATCCTATTTTATCACCAATTGCAGTAGTATTATCAAATCCTTTGAATGGTTGTGGTATCACTGGATCCTATTTTATCACCAATTGCAGTAGATTTGTATATGCTAAATCGCGCAAAACGTGTTCAGCAAAAATTGCAATACATGGATAAGATGTAAATAAATAATATAAACTATAAAAATTATTGAAATATCCATATCATCATAAGTATAAGGTTTAGTATTAAATTTAGACTCTACTCCTGAAGGGATAGTAAAGTTTCCGAATCCACATAAATAAATAGTAATGCTTTTAGGTATTAAATAATTTCCTTGTTGGTATATCATATCAACAAATTCAATCTCATCTGTAGTTAACTTATATTTATTTAAACGCTTCAAATGTAAAACACGTGCCCATGACAAAACGGCAATATAATATGCATAGGCAGATAATGAAATAGCTCTTTTAAAATTTAAATTGTGAGAACAGAAATTTTCATATGATTCATTTATTATAGCAGTCAAACCATCGTATCCGGAATAATGGTTCAATTCTTCTTCTATAGGGACCAATTCTTCAGATGGTAAAGGGAAGAAAGCCTCCAAATAAAGAGGATCATTCTTCAATTCAGAATTGGTTTTTGACAGGTGCTGACCTGTAGGCATTGTTCCTTGCTCTTTTGCTTCGAGCGGGTTCCTAACATTCTCTTTCGGCTTGTTTGAAATGCCACCGCGTCGATAACCACCCCCACCCCGTGAAGGTTGAGGTTTATCGTTATAAGCATACTGCTCTTGCGGATATTGTTGTTGTGTAGGCATTTGATAATGAGGTGGACCTCTCCAATTTCCACGTCCGTTACCTCTAAAATTCGTGTAATTATTATTATTAAAATTATATCGAGACATTTTCGCTCAGATATTTTACTAGATTTTCTAGTTTTAACGCTTGAGATTTCATCGCTTTTATTTATAATTTTATACGATTTGAATGCCTCTCCGAGGTCTTACTGAATATTTAATATATATTCTGTGGGGCTACCACTTCGCTAATAATTCACTTGGGATCTTTCTCAATATCAATTGTTCTATCTATCTAAGCATTTTGCTAGAAAGTAACGATACATTGGAGACAAATATTATTTGGTAAAAGATTGTATAATCCTCACCATTCAGGGTCATTGATCTGAGTAAATTTTTTCTTTGTGAGAAACTAGTAACACCGGGTAATCCATTAATTATTACATAAGAACCTTCCATTTCTGATTGAAATCGGTGAACAATATTTCCAGATATAATTTGGGTTGCTGGAATGTCCTCCAGTGACATACATATATATGTTGCAGGTAAGGAATAGTAGATATTTTATCTTGTATTAGAAGATCTGCTATTGCAAGGTGCCCTTTCTAACCCATGTATAGAAACCATGATTTTAATTTTTTAATGTTTTCGAGTGCGTATGTTAACGTCGTTTTCTCTCCAAAGTCTATTGATTGTTTCTTTATTTTTTCTCGTGTTGATGAACCGAGATACATATGGCTTGAATTTTCCAAATGAGGAGCACAGAGAGTGTGGACTAGATAAGCATTCATCATCAACTTGAACAATTATACTGTTCCCTCGTTGGTGTTCATACACCTCATCCAAGGATGAAATGGTTTTGATACAAAATTTACATCCTTTCACCAACTGATGTATCTTAGAACATCTGCAATTACCACAACACATTGATGTAGATATCTGGTATGCTCTTACGTTATTTATTGACAAGTTCTTCGTTTTTAATATGAATTAGCTGAAGAAGACTAATTTTCCATCACCCTTGACAATATTTTCAATCGTCTTTATAGCTCTGAATTTCTGCTGAAGTCTTTGAAGTTGTCCTTCATTGCCCTATCTGGGGATATGTAGGATTCATCCGATCGATGGGGCCCACTAGTGATGCTTTTGACAAAGTCATGTCAGATGTGTACAATCTATTAATCATAGGATTTGTTACCTTATCAGACATAGTGAAATCAAGCGTATTTTCTTTAGTCACTGAATCTGGAGTGGGTAACTGAGAGATATTTAGACAATATGGTTCTTCGTAAAGGCGAGATCGGTCTCTGCTGCTCATTGTCGGTATTTCAGGGTGTGTTGTCCATATGGAGCATAGCTTTTGGAAAATATCACGGAATTTTTGGAGGACTTGAACTGTCTTAAAGATAGACAACCACATTGTTACATGATCACTGTGCCCCCTAACTGAATGTGAATATAGGCTTGATAAAGGTAATCCTCCGAAATCATTTGGTGTTAGTAGAGGAATAATTTCAGCATTGTCGGTTGCTATTCCTTTTCGCAAATTCCCAACAATTATATTATTTAATATAAATGCAGAAGTCAGCTCTTGTTATCGCTTCTCTAAGTGTATTTAATGTGAATACACAACTGGTATTGCACACAAGCCGTCATTAATGTCTGAAATAACTTTTGTACATTTCTTTGTTCCTTGGCTAATGTTGCACCCTTTGTATAGTCTGACTTTCCTATATTCATACAGGTGTTTTGAGTACCAGGTTTTTTTTTTTTCTTTTAGAATTAGATTTATATCATTGAATACTTTTTCTAGAGTAGAGAGGAAAGCATCTCTTACATCAGTTTCCTCTTCATCCATATGTCTTTTGTCGTGTTCTATAATGATTATTTGATTATCACCTTGACCCATGCTCTGTGCGCGTATACCACATATCGCTAACTTGATTCCATAGACAGCAGTGAAGGTCCATTTTTTCTGTTGCATTCCCTCAAACCCACCTACATATTTGTTCATGAAATATTGTCCAGGTATTGGCTCATGAGTTACCGGATCATAATCAGGTGTGGTTAGATCTAGGCAGATGAATTCGCATTGATTCTTGTGTGACTGTCTTGCGTTATTCAACATCTTTACAACCAATTTCACTTCACCGTCTATCATTGACTGTTCAGGAACGTATGGAAAGATGCCATGTGGAACATTGTGTTCAAGGGATGTTTGCATTAGTCTATGGTCAGCTGTTTGTTTATTGAAAGCTCTTCCTGAATCTTCCTTGCGCTCTTGCTTCTTACCACATTGTACAGAAATATGTTCCTCAGGGTTGAATATGCCTTTTTCACGTTGATTAATTAGCTACCGAATATGATCCCCGGAAGATATAAGAAAATAATGGATAGTTCTTGGGAAGTATGTCAATTCACCTAGGTTTTTTGGAGGAGGTTTGTTGTAAAGGTAAGAGAATGCACATCTGTCATACTGAGTGCTCCAATATGAATAATTTGGAGCCGATGAAGAGTCCTTTATAAGTGTGGTTTGGTCTGGTGTAAAATCATAGTCCAAATTCTTTGCATACAATTTTTCCAGTTTTCAAGCTTTGTGTCCTCTATGCGGAGTATTTTTGTATTAGAATTTAATAGAACACCCTTAAGTTTTGTAGGAATTGTTTTGAATATTGGCAGTTTGTGGTTTTTCGAAAGTAATTTATTGTGGTTTCTCTCCTTGCGAGGTAATCTATCTTCCTTAGGCTATTAGTGCTGATGGAATATTGTATGTCTATGCCATACTCTTAATTGATCAAGTAAATGTTCAGCTTTAATAACAGGATACGTAAAGCAATTGCAATGCCGGTCATTTCTAGCATAAACGTGTATTCAACTACAGTTTCATTAATAGCTAAGATAACAATACCCTTTTTCATATAAACTTTAATAAATTCAATACTATGATTTTGGGTAGGCAATAATTAATTGCATCAAAAAATAGAATAGTAAAATCATTTAAATCAATCATCTAGAAATAAATGGCACTAAGAGTTGGGGTATCATTAACTTGATCACCATAACCAATCAAAGTTGGACTAAGTTTATGAAATGGAGTTGTTCCATATATAATTTTCCCATCTTTTGCTTTTGAATTGAAGTGTTTCTCTCAGCTCATTATATTCATAATTATATAATTGTGAGCAACCTATATCATCGTCAGATTTCATCACCTATCCTATTACTAGAGATTCCCAGTTGCCCATAAAGCCAAAGAATCCTTGCTGCATATCATTATGTCGTGGCGATGCCACCTTGTCACATTCGATACTTGATACTATCTATCTATGCTTACCTTATGTCTACACCGACTACAAACATTAAAATGTGAGGAGAAAATGGGTATTTGTTCGGGTAATAGATTACCCGGTTTTAATTAATATACTAATAAGTATATATATTTGAACGCAAGTCACCTAAACATGGCGCCCCATTTGCATCTGTGCAATCTCCTGCCTGAGGCGTTGTAGATTGCGGATGGCCTGGTCCAGCACCTGACAGATTCGCAAGTTTTGTGCGTTCGGCTGAGCCAGCCTTGCTGGTGGCCCATCAGCTGATAGCCGGTGTAACAACGTGTGGTGTCTCTTGGCATATCTTGCACCGATCCTCCGAGTGGCAATCATTTTTATTTTTTCCGCGTACGTCCGAACCGCATTAGAATTAACGACGAATGAGGATTTTAATTTGGTGAGGTTGGAAGTGAAAATGGAACGCCAACTAAGAATTGGCGTTGTCACTTGTTCGAATTTGGTTCGCAAGGACCATGAACAAATTAATATGCATTCTGTTAAATCGTAGAGTTGATTATTATCTCCAATGCGATTTTCCCGTTTGTAATCGAATTCGCTAGTCGCGAAACGATCGTGATACGTGTTAAGATCCGTGAAGAACTGAAGAAAATACTAACAGCTAGGCAAACTGGGCATTGCATTTTTATACCATTCGAGAGCTGGGCCGATCTGAAGGAGACCTCAAGTATGGCGGTCGGACTTCCAACTGTGACAGAGATGCCAATAGCTGGAAGTGGAATTATGGTGGCATGGGCGCAAGCCATGCAACCCTGTGCGTATATGCGCGCAAGACATACACGCTATTTAGGTGAACGCAAGTCACCATTGTGAGGTATTACCATTGTGAAGATTTTGCAAATAACATTTATGTATTGATTTAACAAAGATTTAAGGTAGCGCGCTGCCAAAAATATCGACAGATGTTCGATAATGTTAACGTCGAAATATGAAAACCAATTCATATTTTTAACTCCCTTAATATTTGGAACATTTTGCCATAACTCTGACAGTTGATTAGAAAAACTATCAATTTGTGTTCCAGAGATATACAAAATGTTAACTCCATCAATGTTGTTCTTAGCACATTCATAGAAGCATAAGGCATCACCGAGAATGATATTTCTTGCTTTAACGATTTTCGTTTAACTACGGCACCTATTCCGTCTACAGCACCTTTGCCATGTGAAGTGGCGAAAAAATTCCAGTCTAAGATTACACAATGAAATTCAGCTGCAAGTCCTGCAATACTAGAAAGAATACATTTATGTTTGAATTGGGAAGTGCTTCCATCAGAGAAAATATAAATGCTGGTAACTTCTTTGTACTGGTTTTGTAAGATATTGATAATTTTGGAAATAAAGCAGTAAACGTCGAATTTATTGTGAGTCAATCTATCACTGATAACAGCATAGGACTTGGTTTCAGCAGGAACCCAAGCTACGCACGTAAACACTGTTACTTGGCTATAACTAAAGATGCCCGAATTTCGTTTTGGCATGTCAAGCGATAATTTTCAGCAAAATCAACTTGAATAACAATTTCATTAGCTACTAAATTTTTATTTTTAGTGTGTTTCCCGATGAGGCAGTGTCCTGTGAGCACCCCACAAGGTTCGAGGTTTCCTCTCTCCTTAGAGTACATATTTGACGGCCAGGTTTGTCATGATGTAATCTTGAGTAATCTTGGAATTCTTTGAATTCGGATATCCTTTTTGGGCTGTGCGAAAAAAAAGTATATATATTGCGACAAAGTTTTCCGATTTCTAGTGCAAGTTGTTTACATGCGTACGAAGAGCACAAATGTAGTGAGTGACAGCTGCATTTCATATAAAATAGGTCGGTAGTTCTCTTAAATATTGCTTACAAGCCGTTAATTTCACCAGCCATAACACTTGCGCCATCTGTACGAGTAGCAAGACCTATAAGGTTTGTCAATGGAATTTCATGTTTATCAAAAAAATTTTTAGTGGACGCATATATAGAACTTGCATTACAATCACTTAACTCAATTTGAGCAGCATTCTGCTAATAGTTTCGGTAAATAATCCATAAAGTTGTGGCATATCAAAAATATCACCAATGTAAGTTCTGTGTGATGTACTTGTTACAAAAAACAATATTACCGTTATTTCAAAAACCTAACCATACAAAAACTAAAAAAAAAAAAAAATTAAATGAAAGTGTGAGTAACGTGTACTCATGTACTCATGAACAATGATGTGTAAACCGACCCGAAATCGGAGTTTTATTGCCCTTATGTTTTTTTTTTGTTTTTTTGATTAAAATGCAACTACAATTTTGGTTGTTATTGTCAATGCTACTATTTTGTTGTTTGTTGTTGTTGGTGCTGTTTGTATAAAATATGATCTGAATCTTTATTTTCATTTCGGTGCCTCGTTTATTATTTTCACTAGAATTATTAACTGCTGTTGGTTATAAAAATATACACATATGTAAGAGACAAGGGCTTTTATTATTAATTGCATATATAATATAAAATAAAGTTGTTTTAAAAAAATTATATTCATTACTAGAGCAACCAAAAATATGCTTCAAAAAAAATTAAACATGCCACAAAAAAGGCAAAATGTGCCAAAAAATATGACATATAAATCAAAAATATGCCCCAGAAAATTGCAAAAATTCAAAGACATCGGAATTGCGTTTCTGTAACAAATTCGGGAAAATTTTCGTTAAACTGACGCCACAGTAATATGTTCCATACTTTTTCACCACCTAAAAATATGGTGCGGCGTCTGTTAGAAATAAAAGAATATAATCTCTATTGAAGCCTTCTCCCAAAAGTTTTACAGATTCATCGAAAAGCCGAGCAATTGTTTTTTGATTTGCAGCTTCCACTACTGCAACGTTGAAAAGAAACTTTTGCTTAGATATATCAAAGTTTTCATGTAAAATTCCGACTATAACATTCGCCACATATCTACCTGCAGAATCTGTAGTTTCATCAATCGCAATCCAAATAAAGTGGTCTTTTAGTAGCGATTGTATCTTTTCCATAGTATTGCTATATAGTTACTTAACATAAGTAGTTCGAAGGCTTGTCTCACATGGTATTTTCTGGGAAACCCATTTTTCAAAAAGCTGCACTAGATTTATGTTACGTATTTTATATAAGGGTATATCTGCACATACAAATGCTTTACACAAATCCTTTGCGAATTCGACATATGACGGTGTCAAGCTATTCGCTACAAAGCTTTGTGATTGTGGCAAATTTAGTGATCGTTTGAGTTTGATGTGCTTTTCACTCTGCACATGCTGCTTTACAAGAAATGTTTTCTTGAATAATACGGTCTTGCTGCATAACTTGCAAATCAGCACCTCACAGTCAGTTTGAAGATCGGGAAATTCTTTAACGATCTGCTTGCGCACTAATTCTGAATTTTTTTTTATAACTTAGCAGAAATAATATGGCCCGGGTTCACCAACGTGACTAAAGCTAAAACTAAGTTTTGACTTAAGTTAGCCCAGATTTGGGGCTAACTTACTTTTGGGTTTCACCAACTAGTCTAAGAAAATAGTTTTGCAACCAGCAACCCTGCCAGCGATTATGGCAAATACTGTTTTTTTTTTTTTTGGTTGTTTTGGTTGCTGTATTTGCACATTTTTTTGTCATATTCACTCTTTTTGTTGTTGAATTTGCTAAAGCGACTCAAATTCTTAGTTTATTTTTAGTCAAGTCAAAAGCTGACTAACTTGTGACTTAGCTCAGTTGCATGGTGAAACTGAAAACTTAAAAAAATCGGCTTAACTAAGTTGAGACCGGTTGGTGAAACCGGGCCTATGATTTTCCTCAAAGATGTAAAATATGACAAAATATCAAGGCTGCTCAACAAAATAAACAAAAAAAATTTGTTTCAATAAACATATAAAAATAAATAATAGCTTAAAAAACTAAAAAACACGCTTTAATCTTAAAAATCGTACTAAAAATTGAGAAATAATTTAATTAGAAACAAAATGATGAACGAAAATATATGTAAGTATTTAAGGAAAAGCGTCGGGTGGTGCTCAGTATGTCAAAAAATATTTAAGATCGCGGTTTTTAACTAATATTTTTATTTTGACTTTTTTGAGATTTCATATAACGTACTCTTTAATTTCGCAACTAGGTATGTATATTTTTGTACTAGTTGTACGAATCGAATATTTTCATATTCAAATATTATTGAGCACCCCCACGCTTTTCCTTAAATACTTATATTTTCGTTCATCATTTTGTTTCTAATTAAATTATTTCTCAATTTTTAGTACTTTAGATTTTTAAGATTAAAGCGTGTTTTTTAGTTTTTTTAAGCTATTATTTATTTAATTTTTATTTTATTATATTTATTTATTTTTTAACTTTTTAGTGAAAATTTTCATTAAAGGATGTTTTATGCGGACGCAAGAATAAAAGTAAAAAGAAGTCTGATGAAGGGATGTGGTGATCAGAGATCAGCATGCGATACATTTTTTGATTTAGAGCCTATACACACTTGCGACTCAATCGATTTGGTCGAATTGGACTGTTGTATTCACACTACTCCAACTATTTAGTCGAATCGGTGGCAGCTATTCACACTTGAGACTAAATAGTCGTGCGATTGACAATGACATAGTGTTGCCAATGTTCACATTTTACTCAGCAAATTTTACATTAGTGGTCTTCATATAAAGTGATGAAGTTTTAAATTGTTAAAGTTTATCTGCATTCTTACATGAAAGCACCTTCTTGTCAGCTGTCAACTTGATTAATAAATAAAAAACAATAAAATAAACAAAAAGTGCATACATTGTTTGGCTTTGTTTCTTATTAAACTAGCAACTAGCTGTCAAGTAAATGAAAAGAGAAAAACGGAAGGAATTACGCTCATAAAGGCGAAACGAACAGAAGTACAAGAAACGGAAAAATAGTAAAAATCAGCCATTAATAATTTTCATGAAATTTCATTTTCATTATTTCTATTTTAAAATGCGATTAATGACATTTGAAGAGAACAACAATATCAAGTAACATATGAAAACGGAAGTAAATATCCTTAGTTAGATAATTCTTGTCTATAACTACACCATTTCCAGATGGATTTTAGAAAGCGTCAACTGGATTTTAGAAAGGGGAAATTGGATTTTAGAAATGTCGATTTGATTTTAGAAAAGGGAAATTGGACTTTAGAAACTGTAAATTGGATTTTCGAAAATTTATATAATTATTAATTTATACTTTCATACGCAATAAAGAATTTCTATTCGAAAAATTCTGTGTAAAATTTATTATAAACGCACATTCTGAAATCCAATTCACGCTTTCAAAAATCCAATTTTGTTTTCTAAAATCCTTTTAACGCTTTCTAAAATCCAATTGACATTTCTAAAATCCAATTTCCCCTTTCTAAAATCCAATTGACATTTCTAAAATCCAATTTCCCCTTTCTAAAATCCAGTTAACGCTTTCTAAAATCCATCTGGAAATGGTGTAGTTAATAATAAACGAACCTTTTGTTTTTAAACATTTTGAAAATATTAATTGAAATATTCAATCTCTACAATTTACCAAAAGTGAAATAAAAGTAGTTCTGTCAGCATGGCAACTCTTTCCACTACGAATATCACTGTTGTTGTTGTAGTCGTTCGACTAAATTGTCTCAAGTGTGAATACGTAGAAGGGCGCCTTGCTGATCAAGCAGTTGTACAACTGTTTCAGTTGGAATGAAATTGGGCTGCAAATCCAACTGTTTCAGTTGTACAACTAATTGAATGTAGTGTGAATGCTTCCATACATTCCCATGCAAATCAACATTCGACTAAATCGATTGAGTCGCAAGTGTGTATAGGCTCTTAGAGTATACTCATAAAAAATGTGGTGGGAGTATGACCGCAACCGCAAAATATGCGATCATAATAAACACCGTACCGCATTTTCTTGACCAATTCCGGTATGCGGTAGTATGGATATCACAACACCGCAAACACCGCATATCGTAAACACCGTATACCGCAAACACCGCATACCGCAAACACCGCATTTCCCAAATAGAGATATTTACAATGTGTGAGTTTCTAAGACTGAGCTGTTGTGCAACTGTTGAGTGTTTGTCTTAGAAACGCACTGTTGAGTAATTCCGCTCAGCTCAACAGTTGGCAACTTTTCGCCATTTTTTGCATCACAAATTTTCTTCGCTACTTGAGCTCAACATGTTGTGTAAAGCCAAACAGCTGTTATGGTTTGCTATCGATATCAATGCTGATATCGGTCATAAACGGGTTAATTTCGGTTGCTCAATTCTGTCTGCGTGGCAGCACCACTATTTCAGTAGTTTTTTTCTTAGTACTTTTCCAATAACTTCCATTTCATAATGGCCGACGTGCTGACATGGTGAAGAAGAATGGTTGACGCGTGGCCAAACTAAACAGGTCGTCGCATGGGAGGCAGAATATGCGATTGACGTTAGGCGGCTTGTTTCAAATGTCAAAAGCTGGGAAAACGAAGTGAACACACAACTTAGCAAGGATTGTTTAAAGAAGGATTTCGCGGCAGATAAGCTGATTGCAATTGGGTACGTGTGCAAAAAAAGTGCGAACGTCAGATAGAACCGATTGGGGGAAAAATTTTTACTATGAAAATAATTTCTCTCCTCTTTCACGTTGACATTTTTTTTAAGGGAAACGCACACATCAAAACGTAACTAATATAACCTTCTTTGGATAAACCTTGAGCTTAGCATTCTACTTCTACGAACAAGGCATGCAAGATTGTAAAATCAAAGCAACAGACAATAAGTTGACATATGCCAAGAAGAAGAAGAGCGATTCTCCCTCGCATCGACCTTGTAGGGTTGGGCTGTGGGCTAGTGTAACAGGTGGCGAAACGAGGGTGATTTATGAGGTTGTCTCGATGGCAAAAGCTGACAATTTTTTATTGACAGGAGTCATTTCCTTGTTCGAATAAATTTCATTCACCACTAGTGGTGTTCTGGCAATAATTAAAATTTGTATTTTCTTATTCAGTTACTAGATATCTTAAATGTAACCTTTTTTTTTAAAATCCTGTAATTAATTCTTCTCTTCCTCCACTAAGTGTCTAAACAAAATTTAAGCGAGTGGGTTTATCCGAAATTTACATTGATTTTTTTTTATTCTTTATTCTTCGAGATGATTATATGGTATTGCTTCATTTTTTTTTAGAACCCGAGCTTTATAGATCGCACATAAATTTTTCTTCAAATCTGGCAAGCTATCGAGCCGACCTCTATGAGTAGGCATCACGAGAAATTTCCCCTCCGAATCTTCACAATCGTTCCAATGGCGGAGATGCACAAGTATTGGTGATGGACAAACTGGTTCTTCCAGGGTTGCCATGAACACTTCGTAATGTGAAAATACGTAACACGTGGTTATTCGGTGACTTAGTACTTTCAAATGCACATGTTATAAAATGTTCTTATTCGCCCTATACAACTTTAAACTTTTTTTATTCGCAGAACATTAAATAATTAATTACCACACATTTGTACTGCTGTTTCATTAATCAGATTTTCCAGGCTCTTACCATTTTTATAATTTGAGCGTAAGACAACAATGTTTACTGATATTCCCAATGTACACTAATAGAATTTTACAGTAGCAAATTTACTAGGGCACGAATATAATCGATTATTTTGAGATAGTTTCATGGGAAAAATGATTGAGGCATTTTATTCCGAAAGTTTTGGTAATTTTTTTTGTGTAACATGGCAATCGCATTCGATCTCGCTTGCGTCATTGCTAGCGTCATACCATGATATAGACATTCGGGTAACCGTAAAGTCACGCCACTATTATGCACACGTCACTACACCACTGCAGGCTATACGAAAAGAAACGGACCTGTGGTCGTAGAAATTCGCGATAATGACATTCAGTTTTTTTTCGACAACGATACTAAAAGGCGGAGACCAATAATAGTGATATTACTGGCGAACTAAACTCTAAAATAAACTTAAGATTTTTACTGGGGTCGCTAGTTGCATTTTGTTTCGTGGGATCTGAATCACAAAGTTGTAAACCAAAAATATACGTATTTCTGCTCTGTAGTAAAAAAAACTGGTTAAAAGTGAAAAGAGTAGTAGCAGCTATAAGAAAATCAAAAGAAGAAATTATGTTGTAAATACGGAACACATATCGCAGAAGGCGAAAGGACAAGCGAGCGAAATATCTATACATTGAGGAAACTGGCAGAAAAGTGCATCAAAACCCATACACAAAAGAAATCACAGCAGCTCTAATAACTACTGGCATCCCGCAATATCAATGATGAGATAAATATACAATAAAACTGTGCATAATTGTGCGTCGATAAAGTATAAATTAGAAAGGATTGTGTTTGCATTTTCTTTACAATCATTGCAAACTGACTTTGCGCGACAGAGCGTTATAGCAATCCACCAACTACTACTTCGAAAGCTACATTCTGGGAGAGAAGCATCAACAACCGATTACAAGCAACAACAACAAAATTTAAATACGACCAATGTACTAATAGTATGAGTGAAGTCCTTAGTGCCACAACAACACCAACAGTTGCAGCAGATCGGTGGCACCACCACTAAAGGTGCACCGCAACGGGTGGTGAGTCAGGTGCCAGACGTGTCGCGGATATGTATATTTTGTATTTACATAATTAATTAAATTAGAGCAACAACCATATGCATACATATATGTACGAAGGCGTGATATGAATGTGTATACCCAGGCAGCATTTTCTTGTGTTTTGAGCGGAAAAGAGTTCTGATTGAACCGAATTTAAAACCGTTTCCCATTAAATGCAACTGTCCGGATAAGAATCCGTAGGGTACAAAAATTTTAGGCATTTATTTTGTTTTCGGATTTATCCCTGATCGAATTCAGATATAATCGTCTCAATGTTGCGTGGGTGCATGCATGGGTATATGTATGTATATGCATATGTTCCTTATTTATACAACGAAATAAATCTATAAATTTTTTTTTATTTAAATATACAGTGTTATCTATATATATTTGTATATATATGTATACATATGTAAAGCAAATTAATATACATTTGAGTCCATATGAACTGATAGACATATGCATCAAACGTGGTTAACTCGCATTGGTTTCAATTTAGATAAATACGAGTGCACATACACTCCTTGTACATGCATGTGTGTATCACGTAAATAGACAAATAAGGAAGAAAAGGAATTTTCATTGATCACTATTTGGACTAGTTGAGGGTAACAAGAGTGGGAGAGCCGTGCAGGGAACATAACCAAGTTAGAGTGAATCGAAGAACCTGATAACATAAGCATTAAAATAATACATATATAGGCCACCAATAATATGATATAAAACAATAACAGAAAAGTTCCATCACCTACTCCTTTTTCCCTTTTGTATATATGTGCTACATATATGCATTATATATATATTCTTGCATAATTCTGATGGGGAAAATTACCCCCTTTTTTTTCTCATTTTCTTCTTTATCATCTAGCATCTAAGCTGATTTTAGTTATTTAATTTTCGAGATACTTAATAAGCGTTCGTAAATGTAAGCGATTATAACGAATCCACTGTAAAACATTTGAAATGTACTTTCATCTATACATATAGGATATTATGATGAATTTGACTATATGCCTGCATATGAGTATGTATGTAAGTTCAGATATTCCATTCCTTTTGTAATTGATTCCTAGCAGGCTCGAATAGATCAGTAGCTTTACACTAAGTTATATACGGAAGTAAAATCCTAGAATATACCTACATACATAGTTGGAATCCTTCTTTTTTTGTGTATATACATGAGATGAATTGTTAATAAATTAAAATTAAAATGGGAATGTTGATCATCCTAATTTAAAAGGCATAGAGATTTCAGGTATGGGGTCATCGAATTTAAGGTGCACCGATGGCCATGGATGAGGGTGGGTCGAAAAGCACCAGCGCTGCAACAACACCGGCGGCGCAACACAGGTAAGGGGTTACTGGTATTCGGGTGCGACAGTAACCATGGATTAGGGTGGGACAAAAACGCACCAGCGCTGCAACAACATCAGCAACGCCACCCCCTTGTGAGTTCGGCCTTTAACTTTTTTTTTGATTGTTCATATATTTTAAATTTCAGCTTCTTTTATGTATTTTCAGATGCCTGTTAATAACCGGTCCTTCCGGTTGATTCAAATTAAATTCAAATTTAACGATTTTTTTTCGCGATATATATGTATATTCAAATTCAAATTCACTTTGACAGTTTTTTTTGATTTCAACGTGTATTCAAATTTAAATTTCTAAATCTTTTCTCTTCCGTCCGCGATTATTTAAATATAACGTCCGATTATCTATTTTCAAATTTTTCCGTCGATTGTCAGTATTTCCGTCCGATTTAAATTTCGGTTTAAATGTTTTGCTAACGTCCGTCTGACTTTAACGTACATATGTACGTTCAAAATTCATATTCAAATTTTAACGACATTTTCCCTCGGTTTGCATTTATTTAAATTTAACTGATGCCTGGCCTCTTGAATTTGATTTTTTTTCGGGTTATCTTTTGAATTTTTGAATTTTTCAACGGTCCGTCCGTGGCATCCGGCTAAAACCGGATGTTGTTTTCGTTTGATTTTACTCGTTTTGGTTTGAAAAGGCATGATATGAATTTTTTCTGTTTATGGCGCAGGACAGCAATGTAGGCAAGAACCCCGCCCAGCCGACAATGACTAGCCACAGTGCAACCCTAGATCATGCCGACCGCCATGCATTGCTGCTCCACTCGATTGTAGATCGTAATCGAGGTCAAACGCGTATCCATAACAGATGGCGCCCAACGTGGTGTCCTGGGGTACTGGCTTCGGTGGTTTTCTGGTCGTTCAGTGAAGTTTCATTATTCCGCAAGTCCCAGATTGGCAGCCTCAGTAGCCGCCACTGCGTTGCGGCGGAATGACGAGATTGATCGGGATGATTGGAGAGTCATTGGTGTCAGTAGCTCAGGGCTCCACGAGACTTAACGTCATTTTGTCTGTTTTTTTTGCATTTCACCCGGAGAGGCAGTGTTGAACGCACTTATTTTTTTTGTAATATAAATTTGTTTCACTGTCGTCCGAGGGGCATGTCCGCTAGATTCAATATTTATTTTTATTTCTTTTTGCCGAATATGTCTTTTGTGCAGTTTTGTGTATCGGATTTTTTTTTCTTTTGGGGCCTAGCTCATCTCGCGTCTGGGGTAGTGTTTCGAACACCGCCTTCATTGCGATGAGTTGAGTTGGATCCTAAGCTAGCAAATCCTTCTTCGCAAGTCTGGGGTAGCGGCTTCAAACCGTGCCTTTCATTGCGGCGGAGCCAAGGATGTTGGCCAGGAGGAAAATTCGTCCTTTTATTTTTTTTTGTTTTCGTGATTTTTTTTTTGCAATTTAGGCTACAGCCATCCCGCGTCTGAGTTGGTTGCACCTAGCGCCACTTTCATTGCGATGGGTTGGTCTGAGACCTGAGTTAGTACTTTTCATCTCCGCAAGTCTGGGGAAAGCAGCCTCTAGCTGTGCCTTTCATTGCGGCGGAGATTAGGAGGGTATAGTTGCAAACTTTTTTTGTTCTGTCTTTTTCTTTTGTTATGCGATGCAGGCCTCAGTTCATCTCATGCCTGAGTTGGGTGCCTTGGAACATTTAGCACCACTTCATGGCGATGAGCTGAGCTGAGACCCAAGGATGTATTGTCTATCTCCGCAAGTCTGGGGATAGCGGATTCAAACCGTTCCTTTCATTGCGGCGGAGATAGGTTAGTATTTCGCAAAATTTCAATTTTTTTTATGTTATTGTTAACTATCTTTTAGTTAGCCAGCCTGTCTCAGGGATTTAGCTTCCGAGCAACCCTGCATTGCGGTTGGTGCGCTGGAGACCAGTTGGCACACACTGTCTTAATTTTTTTTGTTTTTTCAAGGGGGTTTATATATTTTTTTTATTTCTGTAACCTGTGCCTTTTATAATGGGAGGGTCAGCATTCTCATTAATTAATAAATATATATATAAATAAATAAATAAATTAATTAATATATATTTTTCTAATTTCTTCTTATATGTACTTATATAGATTTATACGCTAATCAGTTTTTAACAATGTGTGTTTGTATGTATGTATAAGTTATGTAATGTTATATAATTTCAAAAAAAAAAAGGGATTTAAGGTCGGTACCGCTATAGAATCACAAATCAGTTTGTCAGAACTTTTTTTTTTGCTGTTATCTGGTACGATAGAAACTGTTTTTATTTGCTTTCAGTTTTTTTTTTACCTAAAAAACTATTAAAGCACACACTATATTTTAATAGAAATGTTAGAGCTTATGTAAAGGATTGTGACACTTTCAAGGCTGTAAAAGCAACGAATCAGCAGTCAAGACCACCTATAGAAAGTACTTTTGTTACAGAGAGACCTTTTCAGCGCTTATATTGCGACTTCTTAGGACCTTATCCGAGATCCAAACGTAGGAACCAGTTTCTTTTTATTATTTTAGACCATTTTTCCAAGTATGTGTGGCTGAAGCCAATGCCGAGAGCGACAACTATCAATGTAATGAACTACTTCGGTACAGAGATTTTTCCAGCTATAGGGGTCCCAGAATATATCCACAGCGATAATGGGAAACAATTCATCTCAAAAGAAATGAAAGCGTTCTTTGAGAAGTACGGTGTGACGCACGTTAGAACAGGAGTGTATTCCCCACAAGCTAATGCGTCCGAACGCGTGAATAGAGAGATAGTTTCCAAGATAAGAATTTTCCTAAAAGATAAGCAGGATCATACGGACTGGGACAAACATATACCCGAAATTCTATCAGTTTTAAGAAGTGATTTTCATACGTCGATTCAGTGCTCTCCGTACTTTGCATTATATGGTCAGAATATGGTCCAACACGCATCCGCGTATAAGTTATTAGAGAAATTGGATAGCCTCAAAGAAGATCGCGTACCGATAGTAAGTAAAGCTGACAAGTTATCAGGAATCCACGAGCAAATCCGTAGAAACTTAGCACAGGCAAATGAGAAAGTCAAGCAGGTTTACAATAAGCGCTCTAGGCTTGTGAATTATAGGGAAGGTCAAGAAGTATTTAGAAGAAATTTTGCCTTGAGTAACTTCAAACAGGGCATAAACGCGAAATTCCTGCCAAAATATATTAAGTGTCGAGTTCGTGGGAAAGTTGGCAATGCACTGTATGACTTAGAAGACTTAACAGGGAGATTAATAGGACGATTCCACGCTTCTGATATCCGTCCTCAATAAGACTCCGCTGGGCGTCTTGGCGGTCGGGGACAATTCGCCCAGTATTCTCCCCGAGCAGTTATAATAATAGGTGGATCACAAGCGCTCCCACCGGGAACCGTGGACCATCTAGCAGTCCATATTCCAATTGGTCTGCTTATACGGAGTTTTGACGAGTTCTCCCAAATTAAAATGTCTAGTTTTATGGAGTTTTGGCGAGTTCTCCAATATCAAATGCCTAACCTTACGGAGTTTTGACGAGTTCTCCAATACAAAAATGTCTATTCAAACGGAGTATTGATGATTTTCCTGTTAAAGTTTTTTTTTGTCCAGCTTCGAGAGGTTAGGGACCATAGACCAGCTGATAGGGTGATTGTATTCGGAGTTTAGACGCGTTCTCCTGTAAAAAAATGTCTAAGGCCGCGAAGCCTTAAAATAGGAAACAAAATAATTTAATTTTTTTTGTAAAGCCCATTCCGGGGGGCGAGAAACCAGCGGACCAAGGGTCTTTTTCAAGACCGCCTGTCCTGGGTCCAGCGTGCGGGGTTGGATCAGCCGGGGGGGACAGGTTGTTAAGACCGACCAAGATCGGCACCTAGGAGGAGGGCTCCTAGGGGGGAGTAGGCTTCTCTGGCCTAAGCCAATAGAGAATCACCGCAACACCGGACTTACGCATTTTGGGTTTTTTTTTCCAAATGATTTTTTTATTATACCTGACTTTCAATTAATCTCGGATTTACATACATTACTAGATTCGACACGTTTATATAGCATATGGTTTTTTTTGGTATCACCTGATGGAGCCTCTGTTGCCCGGTTAGCTGTGGTAGAATTTGAGACTCTTATCTAGGGGTGAGTCGTGCCCCACGTAGTTAAGAGTTGAGTATTATCGCAACAACCTTACAGGCAAACCATTTTTCCTGTTCGCTCCCTCGTCAGGTCTTCGAAGCGAAGCAGGCCTGTTATGGTTTGCTATCGATATCAATCCTGATATCGATCATAAACGGGTTAATTTCGGTTGCTTAATTTTGCCTGTGTGGCAGCACCACTATTTTAGTAGTTTTTCTTAGTAGTTTCCAATAACTTCCAATTAATAATGGCCGACGTGCTGACATGGTGAAGAAGAATGGTTGACGCGTGGCCAAACTAAACAGGTCGTCGCATGGGAGGCAGAATATGCGATTGACGTTAGGCGGCTTGTTTCAAATGTCAAAAGCTGGGAAAACGAAGTGAACACACAACTTAGCAAGGATTGTTTAAAGAAGGATTTCGCGGCAGATAAGCTGATTGCAATTGGGTACGTGTGCAAAAAAAGTGCGAACGTCAGATAGAACCGATTGGGGGAAAAATTTTTACTTTGAAAATAATTTCTCTCCTCTTTCACGTTGACATTTTTTTTAAGGGAAACGCACACATCAAAACGTAACTAATATAACCTTCTTTGGATAAACCTTGAGCTTAGCATTCTACTTCTACGAACAAGGCATGCAAGATTGTAAAATCAAAGCAACAGACAATAAGTTGACATATGCCAAGAAGAAGAAGAGCGATTCTCCCTCGCATCGACCTTGTAGGGTTGGGCTGTGGGCTAGTGTAACAGGTGGCCGCACTGCGAAACGAGGGTGATTTATGAGGTTGTCTCGATGGCAACAGCTGACAATTTTTTTTTGACAGGAGTCATTTCCTTGTTTGAATAAATTTCATTCACCAGTAGTGGTGTTCTGGCAATAATTAAAATTTGTATTTTCTTATTCAGTTACTAGATATCTTAAATGTAACCTTTTTTTTTAAAATCCTGTAATTAATTCTTCTCTTCCTCCACTAAGTGTCTAAACAAAATTTAAGCGAGTGGGTTTATCCGAAATTTACATTGATTTTTTTTTTATTCTTTATTCTTCGAGATGATTATATGGTATTGCTTCATTTTTTTTTTAGAACCCGAGCTTTATAGATCGCACATAAATTTTTCTTCAAATCTGGCAAGCTATCGAGCCGACCTCTATGAGTAGGCATCACGAGAAATTTCCCCTCCGAATCTTCACAATCGTTCCAATGGCGGAGATGCACAAGTATTGGTGATGGACAAACTGGTTCTTCCAGGGTTGCCATGAACACTTCGTAATGTGAAAATACGTAACACGTGGTTATTCGGTGACTTAGTACTTTCAAATGCACATGTTATAAAATGTTCTTATTCGCCCTATACAACTTTAAACTTTTTTTATTCGCAGAACATTAAATAATTAATTACCACACATTTGTACTGCTGTTTCATTAATCAGATTTTCCTGGCTCTTACCATTTTTATAATTTGAGCGTAAGACAACAATGTTTACTGATATTCCCAATGTACACTAATAGAATTTTACAGTAGCAAATTTACTAGGGCACGAATATAATCGATTATTTTGAGATAGTTTCATGGAAAAATGATTGAGGCATTTTATTCCGAAAGTTTTGGTAATTTTTTTTGTGTAACATGGCAATCGCATTCGATCTCGCTTGCGTCATTGCTAGCGTCATACCATGATATAGACATTCGGGTAACCGTAAAGTCACGCCACTATTATGCACACGTCACTACACCACTGCAGGCTATACGAAAAGAAACGGACCTGTGGTCGTAGAAATTCGCGATAATGACATTCAGTTTTTTTTCGACAACGATACTAAAAGGCGGAGACCAATAATAGTGATATTACTGGCGAACTAAACTCTAAAATAAACTTAAGATTTTTACTGGGGTCGCTAGTTGCATTTTGTTTCGTGGGATCTGAATCACAAAGTTGTAAACCAAAAATATACGTATTTCTGCTCTGTAGTAAAAAAAACTGGTTAAAAGTGAAAAGAGTAGTAGCAGCTATAAGAAAATCAAAAGAAGAAATTATGTTGTAAATACTGAACACATATCGCAGAAGGCGAAAGGACAAGCGAGCGAAATATCTGTACATTGAGGAAACTGGCAGAAAAGTGCATCAAAACCCATACACAAAAGAAATCAAAGCAACTCTAATAACTACTGGCATCCCGCAATATCAATGATAAGATAAATATACAATAAAACTGCGCATAATTGTGCGTCGATAAAGTATAAATTAGAAAGGATTGTGTTTGCATTTTCTTTACAATCATTGCAAACTGACTTTGCGCGACAGAGCGTTATAGCAATCCACCAACTACTACTTCGAAAGCTACATTCTGGGAGAGAAGCATCAACAACCGATTACAAGCAACAACAACAAAATTTAAATACGATCAATGTACTAGTAGTACGAGTGAAGTCCTTAGTGCCACAACAACACCAACAGTTGCAGCAGATCGGTGGCACCACCACTAAAGGTGCACCGCAACGGGTGGTGAGTCAGGTGCCAGACGTGTCGCGGATATGTATATTTTGTATTTACATAATTAATTAAATTAGAACAACAACCATATGCATACATATATGTACGAAGGCGTGATATGAATGTGTATACCCAGGCAGCATTTTCTTGTGTTTTGAGCGGAAAAGAGTTCTGATTGAACCGAATTTAAAACCGTTTCCCATTAAATGCAACTGTCCGGATAAGAATCCGTAGGGTACAAAAATTTTAGGCATTTATTTTGTTTTCGGATTTATCCCTGATCGAATTCAGATATAATCGTCTCAATGTTGCGTGGGTGCATGCATGGGTATATGTATGTATATGCATATGTTCCTTATTTATACAACGAAATAAATCTATAAATTTTTTTTTTATTTAAATATACAGTGTTATCTATATATATTTGTATATATATGTATACATATGTAAAGCAAATTAATATACATTTGAGTCCATATGAACTGATAGACATATGCATCAAACGTGGTTAACTCGCATTGGTTTTAATTTAGATAAATACGAGTGCACATACACTCCTTGTACATGCATGTGTGTATCACGTAAATAGACAAATAAGGAAGAAAAGGAATTTTCATTGATCACTATTTGGACTAGTTGAGGGTAACAAGAGTGGGAGAGCCGTGCAGGGAACATAACCAAGTTAGAGTGAATTGAAGAACCTGATAACAAAAGCATTAAAATAATACATATATAGGCCAGCAATAATATGATATAAAACAATAACAGAAAAGTTCCATCACCTACTCCTTTTTCCCTTTTGTATATATGTGCTACATATATGCATTATATATATATTCTTGCATAATTCTGATGGGGAAAATTACCCCCTTTTTTTTTTCTCATTTTCTTCTTTATCATCTAGCATCTAAGCTGATTTTAGTTATTTAATTTTCGAGATACTTAATAAGCGTTCGTAAATGTAAGCGATTATAACGAATCCACTGTAAAACATTTGAAATGTACTTTCATCTATACATATAGGATATTATGATGAATTTGACTATATGCCTGCATATGAGTATGTATGTAAGTTCAGATATTCCATTCCTTTTGTAATTGATTCCTAGCAGGCTCGAATAGATCAGTAGCTTTACACTAAGTTATATACGGAAGTAAAATCCTAGAATATACCTACATACATAGTTGGAATCCTTCTTTTTTTGTGTATATACATGAGATGAATTGTTAATAAATTAAAATTAAAATGGGAATGTTGATCATCCTAATTTAAAAGGCATAGAGATTTCAGGTATGGGGTCATCGAATTTAAGGTGCACCGATGGCCATGGATGAGGGTGGGTCGAAAAGCACCAGCGCTGCAACAACACCGGCGGCGCAACACAGGTAAGGGGTTACTGGTATTCGGGTGCGACAGTAACCATGGATTAGGGTGGGACAAAAACGCACCAGCGCTGCAACAACATCAGCAACGCCACCCCCTTGTGAGTTCGGCCTTTAACTTTTTTTTTGATTGTTCATATATTTTAAATTTCAGCTTCTTTTATGTATTTTCAGATGCCTGTTAATAACCGGTCCTTCCGGTTGATTCAAATTAAATTCAAATTTAACGATTTTTTTTCGCGATATATATGTATATTCAAATTCAAATTCACTTTGACAGTTTTTTTTGATTTCAACGTGTATTCAAATTTAAATTTCTAAATCTTTTCTCTTCCGTCCGCGATTATTTAAATATAACGTCCGATTATCTATTTTCAAATTTTTCCGTCGATTGTCAGTATTTCCGTCCGATTTAAATTTCGGTTTAAATGTTTTGCTAACGTCCGTCTGACTTTAACGTACATATGTACGTTCAAAATTCATATTCAAATTTTAACGACATTTTCCCTCGGTTTGCATTTATTTAAATTTAACTGATGCCTGGCCTCTTGAATTTGATTTTTTTTCGGGTTATCTTTTGAATTTTTGAATTTTTCAACGGTCCGTCCGTGGCATCCGGCTAAAACCGGATGTTGTTTTCGTTTGATTTTACTCGTTTTGGTTTGAAAAGGCATGATATGAATTTTTTCTGTTTATGGCGCAGGACAGCAATGTAGGCAGGAACCCCGCCCAGCCGACAATGACTAGCCACAGTGCAACCCTAGATCATGCCGACCGCCATGCATTGCTGCTCCACTCGATTGTAGATCGTAATCGAGGTCAAACGCTAACCATAACAGAAGCTTTTCTTATCTTTATTTTCTAACCAACTAATTTGCATCCTTCATTTATCGATGAATTTTTGTTTGAATGGCTTTATTTTCACTGTCTGTGGTGTGAAAATCGCTGAAAACAGCGGCACTACAATTATTTACCATGCATATGGTGTGGAAATAATTCATAGCAGCAGCACTACAATCACCCGAAACTATGGGTATGTTCAGAAATGCAGCATGAAACGCAACAGCGGCAGTAATTATTTTTTTGATGATTGTGATGAGCGACGCTTCATGCAAAATTTACGTTTATGAACGCTCTGCTTGTACTACAAAAACAGGTTGCGCTTCAAACTGAGTTTCTGAACAAAGCCTATAGCAGCAGCTACTGTTGAATTTCCTCCTTAAAACAAAAATGGTCAATAATTATCGGGAAATGTGAAGTTACTGAAAACTGAATTTCAAGAGCGCAATTTAAAAGAGAAATTACAAAATATTCTAAAGAGTTAAATTTTGCCACCACCTCTGTAGCTAAAGGTTAATCAAACAGCTGATTTATGTATATCCGTCAACAAATTTACAAAAAATTTTACTCAACACGAACAAACGCTAGTAATTATGAAAGAGGATGTCTCCCAGACCAACTTTGCCGAACATAGTACTAGTCCAGAGGGTCTGAGTTTTTTTAGAGGGGGTTAAAGTTTTATGGTTTTAGCTGGAGGTGCAAATACTTTATTGAAAATATCTTTTAAAAGATGACCTCAAATGAAGTTTTTGAGCTCGGACTTCTGCTACAGAATTTAACAAGCAATTTTTTTGCGGAAGCCTTTAACCCTCTAAGTCCCACGAAAATGGCTGTTTTTAACCCTTTTTGGAAACACATAGAGATAATATCAATTAAAAAATGTAGATAGAGGGTTAAAGTGTTCTAGAAAATTATTCGACATGAAATTTCACTAGGGGTCCCCTCAGACAAAATCTTTTTACAAAAAGAACATGGGATATAATAATCACAAATTACGCCATGAACTTTTATATGTACATACATATATACATTAGATGCCTTTTTTCTGTATGGAAATTAGCGAGTTTCGGCACTGGTTTCGAGATCGAACGAAGATTGAGAGAGCGAATGCAGATAAAAAGAGCGAAACACGTTATGTGGAGACATGGTATAAGTTTGCAGATGTTATGAAAGAATAATTCATGTCATTATTTTAACTCCGCTATCGACACATAGAACATCTACTTATTTAGCGGTATCTTAATCTAGCTTAAGCCTAGCTTACCATCTTTAATGTTCGTACTCAGAACAGCAGAGTCTTCTGTAAGAAGTTGAAAGAATAATGAAAACAATTTGTACCTAGAGAACTGTAAAAGAAGTTGACAAACGAAAATTTTCTTCGCAATTTCTTGAACGTTTTTTTTTTTTTTTGCAAAGGCTTGGAGTGTGCTGGATTTGATCCAGAGCGCACAGCTTTTCGTCTAATTTTGAGTTGGAATGAGCTTGATTTGAGCTACATACTTATATCCCTTCGTCAGGTTATGAAGAACGAACCTCTAAAATACGCAAGCAAGTGTATTTCAGAATGATATGGAATGAGCTGGTTTTGATAGCAAATGCCTCACTTAAACCAATTTTTTCAGTCTTGTTACATATATGTATGCAATTTAGCAATTGTGTATGTATATATAATAACTTGACTCTTTCTGACGATTAAAAACGCATTTCAATGAACTTTATCACATGAAAAAGATATATATATAAAGCATGTATTTATGTATGTACATGCATACGCTGACAAAAGTCGATTTGTCGTGCATGCTCAAAAAAAAAAGCGCATATCCTGCAAAAAGAAGCGAATCTGATTGCTCTAAAAAAAATACAAACACAAACAACAAATAAAACTCACAATTTAAATTTTTTTTTTGTTCAAAAAGATGCAATGAATTTTACACATTTTTGTTTATTTTAATTTTTTCTTTACTAGCAATACTTAATTTAGTTTGTGGTGTATTTATTTTTACGTGTTTGTAATTCTAAGTTTATATATTAAGTAAAATACTAAATATGTAATAATAACTAAATTGTCACTAATAATTGTTGTTATTATTATCTTTTTTAATAATTATTTAATATTACTTACTTTCCTTTTGTTGCCATTAAAATAAGTGATTATGAACAATTATATTTGTATTTTTTTTTTTTTTGTTATTTTATAATCTTTATATTTTTTCTTCGATGCCATGCACTCTGGCTGGATGTAAGCGTGTGTCACGATTTCAAGTTTTTGTTTTTGTTGTTTTTTTGCTTTTGTTACTTTGCTTTTACTTTTATACCTTTCATGAACATGAAATGGTATTATAACTCTATGCCGAAACACGTTACTCAAAAATACTAGAAGCAGGCGTGACAGAGCCACTCAAGAAAGGCATGAAATCTTCGTTACGACTGAAGACAGCGGGACGAAACAATGTTTACAGAAGAGCTGTGCTGCCTATGGTAAAGCAGTTGGCTTTGCTTCAATTTAACATGCTTTTATTAGCTTCATCTGTATGTTTGTAATGTAAACATTGCATACTTTTAGGTGCAAACGTGTAGAAGATTTTCAGTGTGAATTGTGCTTATTTAAATATTAATAATAATGTTTCCTATGCTTGAAATAACATTTTTAAATCGATTATTTTTTTTTCATTTTCTTTATTAAAATTAGTAGAAGCTCACAAAATCACTCTAACTTACATACATATAAGACGTTTATATAGTGAATACATTTACATACGTTTAGCTTTAAACGCAAGACAAGCGAATGAGTGACAAGCAAGTTGATTTTTGTAAACATTTACTTTTGCATTTTTTTTTTGTTTAATAATAAATTAATAATAGAACTTGCAGTACTTTACGATAAAAAAAAATGATTATAAGCTATATTTTTACTATTTTTATGGGTGTTTAAGAATAATCATATTTTTTTTTTTTGAAAAGTGTATATGAAAACACACGTGTTTTGAAAGATTTACAATTTCGTACAAATGGTGACTAAACATAAATTTTACTTTACATATCGTCGTACCATACGAAAACTAGCACATTTAAAATTTCTGACGAAAGCTGGTAATTAAAAAATTCTGTACGAAAAGTAGCACATTTGACTTTTGGCCTACGAAAAGTAGCAGTAATCATGTACATATATACTGTGTTTACATTAAAATTGTTGTTGTTTAAACGAAATTGATAGTTTTCGTCAGCTAAAAGTCGAACTTGTTACTTTTCGCCAGCCACAAAAAATCGTATGCTAGTTTTCGTATGGCACGACGATATAAAGTTAGCGCTATTTTCTATTTGTTTTTTTTTTTTTTTTTTGTTTTGCAGAGTTCACATTATAATAATAGGGTGGCATATTTTTCGATTTTTTTTTGCACTCGTACTCGTGCTGTACAACTGTTTTTTTTTTTTACTTTTTAGCATGCTTTAAGTTTTTAATTTTTTTTATTTTTCAAATTTGCAAAACTCAGCACAGCTAAGTATTTCTTTTTTTTTCACTGCCGAACGAGTGATTTCTTTAACCATTTCATTTTGCTTCATTTTTTGGTTTCATCTTTCATTACTGTGCTGCGCAAATTTGACTCGTCAATTAGAGATTTTTTTTCATTAGTACGTCCCTTGTTGTTTTGTTCGTCAGTAAAAAGAAAATCGCATCACGTTGTATTGTTGTTTTCGCCATTACTTTCATGGAAATTCGTGCCATTTACCATGAATGATGTGCCAAGGCCATACAGATGTCCGCAATATTTGGCATTATCGATATTGTCCTCAAAGAACATCTGTAAGAGAAAAAAGAAGAAAAAATGAAATTAAAATCAAACATGTGCGCAAAAATTTACACCCAGAAAAATATACAATTGTAAAAGAAGTAAAAAATGTGATAAATAACTGTTTGTATACGAAGAAATTAAACTTTTTAAAGCTTTAATTATGGAAAAAATAAGCTATAAATTAGAAAAATAATAATAAATATAATAAGTATGTATTTGCGTAAGGCTTACTCTTTTTTAGTATCATAAGAATTAATTTAATTGCATATCGCTAGCTTAGCGTACAAAGTGGCTAAGTGCTTTTTTTTTGAACTTTACAGCAGACAAACAAAAAAAAATTATATGTGAAAAACGAAACAAAGGCTACTCATGTAAATATGAACTTGGCCAATTTGTGTATCACGGAATAACAACGAGTACACTGTTATAAATATTGGAATATTTTTAAAACTTTGATTTGGTTTGAAAGGAATTTAAAACCTTTTTTTGGGTCAAATTTTGAACCTTCGAAAGTTTAAATATTTTTAAGTATTTTGTGGAATAAATTTCATACTTTTTTGGTTTAAAGGCGGATTCATCGTTCGAGTTCAGAACTAAAGTTGAATTTGATTTAACTAATAAAAATAGTTCAGAACTTTTCGGAAATCCTCTCACACTCCGAAAACAACAACAACCACATGGCAAAAAAGTTCTGAACTCGAACGATGAATCCGCCTTAAATCTTAATTTTTTTCTGATTTAAACTTTTAAAGTTTAAACTTTAATTGCTCGTAAGATTTTATTTCAATGAAGAAATTGTAATTTTCGATTTGAAATTCCAACTTGATTTTTCGAGAAATGAACAATATAAAAGGCTCACTTATAGTTATTAGAAAATTTGAATGAACGACTGTGTGGTGTTGTTGAAATGGAGAAACAAACAAACACAACATAATTATGGAAACAGATAAAATGAAGAAAGAAGAAAAGGAAAAAAGAGGATAGGAAAAAGATGAAATATAGAAAACGATGAAGGGGATGTTGGGGGGAGAACAATATGGAAGAAAATGAGAAAAAGAGGGTAGGAAAGAAGATACAATAGGGAAAAGCATGAAGAGGATTTGGAAGCAGACATTTTTTTTTAATTTAAACCAAAAAAAGGTTTAAATTTTAAACATTTGAAAGTCTTAAAATAAATCTTAATTTGGAATAAAATCCAAAGCTTAGAAGTTCAAAAATCTTTTAAATTTTTCAAAGTTTAAATTTTAAGAATTTTTCGGTCGTTTCCTATATATCGACCAAAAAAGTTTAAAATTTATACCAAAATTTATTTCAGTGTAGAAATATGACAAGTGTCACACAGAGTTGTTTAGCGTGGTGCGTATTTAATTTTTCTAGCGTTCCGCATAAAAATATTTTTATAAAAAATGGATTTTCCACTTTGCACTCTAAGCTATCTATATGTAATTACAACATCCCTGCAGTAAAAATCCGCAATGAATCCTTAATGAATCACTGATGCAATTCACCTATGACGAGGAGTCATCAGTGAATACTTTCATATAAAGACTGATGAATTTTTCATATAAATGGTTTGCTTTCCTCAGAAAAAAAAAAACAAGAACAAATAAAAATATACTGAGTTATGACGACAGTGATGAATATTCAACAAAGAATCATCACTGATCCTTCAGCAGTGAAACAAGTTTACTGCAGGGATAACACGAGTATACATTAAAATACATATGTATGTAAATAGAAAAGCAGACAAAAAGTTGAAATATGGAAAAAATTAAACATAACTTTAAATTATGTAAGTACATATCGAACCCTAAATCATAAATTGACACCTCAAAATGCAAAAATTTTCAGGAGATCCAAAAAACTTTTATTTTTTATAGGCAATGCAATGATATGGGAAAAGGCCACATACAAAGTTATTTTCCAGTTAAAGAAGACTCTGATGGAAAATATTTTTTGGCAGTCGCTAGATATATATTCTGTGTACCGATTTATGAGAAACCCGATTTCGAAAAATTTTGAGTTGTGTCACTTTACGATTTAGGGTGCGATATGTACCATGTAAGCTAAAAAATATCAAATATGAAATATGTATGTTCTGAGAGAACTTTAAACATTTCTTATCACCTAAGAACAGTTTATTATTTTTATATGAAATATTGTCTAATAAATTTAAAAAAACAAAAGCTGTATACTTTTTTTTATCAAATTTAACAAGTTTTTTTTTTTTCTTTTTTGTTGAAAATAGCAAAAACACCTTTTTTAGTTCAAGTGCAGAAAGTTCCAATTGAAATTCAGAAAACTTCTTGAGTACTGTGAGGAGGAACGTTTCTGAATTTCAAATGTAATTTTCTGAATTTGTATTGTAACTTTCTGAATTTAAGCTGAAAAAGGTGTAAAGAATTGAGCCTTTTCTCATATCGTCGTTTATACCTCATAACCGTCGTAAGTGACATTTTCATAACCTCCTATGCCAAAATTGAAGTTTGCTGAACTTAAACTACTGGCGCCCAGCTCTTTCGATCCATACCATAAGTTTGTTCTTTGGCAAACTCGGGACGCTCTATGTGTCCTTGTAATGTCCTTTTCAGCTCTGAAGTCGTAGAGTTGGGCGTCAGGAGCTCAATTTTAATTTTTGGCACAAATATCGATTAGGCGGTTATGAAAGTCTCACTTAGGTGATTATGAAGTTAAAACGGCGATATGCCTAAATTTCAAAGACGATAGTTGAGTATTATAGCTTTTTTAAACAAAATTTATAATTCTCAAATTGAAAACGAATGTAGTGCTCTTATGAGATTCTCGCTATGTTCAGAAACGCATCCAAATTCTTTACAAATCTATCAGCTACAGCAGTTGTTACAATTGCAGTGCTGCGTGTGTTGCAAATATTGCATATCGACGGCTGAGTAAAAGATCAACCTATTTCAAACATTTTTTCAATAACGTCCATTTCAGATTTTGCTTCAAAAACGCCCTATTTCAGAGAAAATTCCATATATATTTCTCTGAAATAGTGCGTTTTTGAATAATTTTCTGAAATAGGACGTTATTGAAACAAATTCTGAAATAGGGCGTTTTTGAAAAAAAAAATTTTGAAATAAGATGATCTTTTACTCAGGCGTTGATATGATGATGCGTTTCTAAACACATACCATCCAATGAGAATTTCCATTTAATTCATAGACATTGAGATTTAGCTGTTTCTTTGGTCAGTTTCTCAAGACATTCTCAAAATGGTATAATTTTCGCGATTAGAGCTCCAGATTATTTTGAACATTTTCGAGTAGCCCGAACAAATGTTCAAATGCTCAAACAGTCGTTTGTTTATTACATATGGGCTAATCCTGGGTAACGCACGCGACATTCGTACGCATATAATCAATGATAAAGGAGGGAAGCAACGAGAGGATTACATGTTTATTTTATCTAATGCAAAGAACTACCAGAGTACTACATTCACGAGAAAATTTAAGCTGGAGTAACAGCTAAGTTCTGATATACACGCAAATATATAGTGGTAACGCACGCGACAAAAAATAGGTTATTTTTTAATGCGTCTGGAAGTATGCAAAATTTAGCGAATTTTGCACAATAACATATTAACTAAAAATGAGGAAATGAAGTTCTAAGAGTACCTTAGGTTCGTAGATTTACGAAAATTTTAAAAATATTTCTCTAATTTTGTTTATGGACTATAATAGTAGTACTCACGCGACAGTAACGCACGCGACAAAATTTCCCAATGAAAAAATATAAAACAAAAAATTTTTTTTAATTCTCACTTTTAATGAATTTTTAGCAAAGAATGAAAGTACATTTAAAGTATATTGGTAGAATAGGTTAGGTTAGAGTAGCTGCCATAGGGGCACACTTAGGCCAGTGCAGAGGCCCATTGTGATACCACAAGAAGAAAACAGATTACTCCTCCTTTTTAAACCAGTTTGATAACCTAATGAAATTCACCAGGTCCTTTATGTCGACAACCGCGACTTTAGATAGGCTATCCAGGAAAGGTGTCCAAGAAAGCGTCGTCTGGCGCTGTTAAGGGCCGGGCAATGGAAAATGAGGTGTTCGATTGTCTCCTCTTCCTCATCATCTTTGCAGCTTCTGCAGCATCTACGGTAGGGTGCACCCAGTCTCTCTGCGTGTTTTCCGATAAGGCAGTGTCCTGTGAGCACCCACACAAGGTTCGAGATTTCCTCTCTCCTTAGAGTACATATTTGACGAGATCGCTTGTGGTCCCAATTCGGCCAGGTTTGTCTTGGTAGAATAAGTAAAAAATAACTTAAAACTAGGTACGTTGTACTTTAATTTTTTCTTCGGCGAATAAGCTGTTCGAGCAACCTCAATAAATTCGCCATCGATGTATGAAAACCAACGCAAACTTTTAATTCCGATAATGTTTGGAACCCTTTTCCATAACTTAGAGAGATAAAGTTTGTATCGGAGATGCCACGCCCCCTTTTCCAATAGCTCCCATTTGACATTTTTTATGTTCCTACAAGTTTCCAGGGTCCTACCATGAACACTTCCAGATATATTGAGTATAAAAAATTTGGTGTATATGGGAGGTGCCTCGCCCTTTTTTGTAATAACGCTCATCTCTATTTGTGAGCTTGGCATGACGTTAGTATATCATCCCAAGTTCTAAGCCTTACAAAGATTATTTTCAGAAATACGTATACAGTATGAAACGTTTTGTTTGTATGGGAGGTGCCACGCCCTTTTAACTTTTTTGTAATTATTTTCCAATAGAACTTTCTCCAGACAATACTAAAGTCAACAAAAAAAGAATTATGGAAAGCATTCCATCCGTTCAGGCGTGATGCGATGACCAAAGAAATAGTGATTAATTTTTTTTATATGTATAGATTGAATTTTTGCACTTACGGTAACGCACGCGACAAATTTAAAACACACATAAAGTGGTAACATTCAGCTTTCGGACAACAATGATTTTATTTTTGGAAAAAGGTACACAAGCTTACTTTGTCACTGAAATTTTTTTTTTATTTCAAGTGGTTTCCTAGGTTTAATAACTATTTATATAGTTTTTTGGTAACGCACGCGACAAAAGGATAATCGAAATTTTAAAGTAAAAAAAACTCCTTTATTCTTACTAGCTTCGCAGATTTGATAATCTTAAATTAAATTACGTTCTAAGTAGAATGATTAGAGCATGTAACAATAATATAACTCTCTTTTCAATAAACTAAACCCGCGAAGAAAAAAATGATACTTTGCTAATAAAAAAGCCTTAGTGAAAATAATTTTTTTGGCGATTTTTCTCAGCCTGAGTTTAAGAACGAATAGAAAATGCTTATGTTTTTCTAACATATACATGTTAGCCCATATGTATGTTTGTACGGGCATTTGAACAATTCGGACATTTTGAAGATTGTTTTTTTTTTTTCATATGTAGTTGTTTTTATTTTTGTTTTTTCAATACACATATTTTTGTTTGTAAGCTCGAATGTTTTTGTACGGGCATTTGAACGACAAACGGGCTTCAAACAAAAAACGATAAATTCGAATTGTTCGATACCTGGGTATCTAGAGCTCTATTAGATACATTAGCTATTTACTGTAGTTGGAACAAATTCTCCAACTGTATTTGTTGAGCATACATACATATGAGTAGTCCACTTTCAAACAGGAACATGTGAATTTTTCATATTAAGCCTACGGCATTAAGCTCTATTTTGAATATTTTTTGTTATTACCAGAAAGCATAAATAACTCTTAAAGAGAAAATATATAAAAAAAAAAAATTAAACCGCAATATGACAGATTTTCCCAAATTCAATGTTAAATAATTCACATACACTCACGGAAAAAAGTATTGGCACAGCAGACAAAGTTGGTTTCGACCTCAAAAAACGCTTCCAAAGAAATAAAGTTTTTATTATTTCCCATTTTTGTTACATTAGTACACCAATTAATAATACGTTAAAGAAAAAATTACATTAATTCATTGAATGGTTTAACCACATTAATTCGTGGAATGAAAAAAGTCCTATTTTTATGTGGAAAAAAGTATTGGCACACTTCACTTTCTGATTGAATAACAACTAAATTTTTAACGCTAGTATATTGTGGGCGTACCGTTTCATTTTCGAACATCATTAAGTGGATTTGGCATGGAATACACCAACTTTTTGGTAGTTTCCTCCCCAATATTTGGCCATTCTTCCACTAAGGCTGATTTTAGACTTTGTTTGCTGGTGACAAACCGCGTTCTTTACCGCCGCTCCAGCTCATCCCACATTTACTCGATCGGGTTGTGGTCTTAGGACTGTGGGGGATGTGGGAGAACATGAGTAGTATTATATGCAAGCCGCATACGTACGTTGTGGGCTGTTATTTCGGGCCGTTGTCGTGTGTGATGTACCCAAATTTAACTTTTCAGCGCTTTTTCTGGCGTCTTCTTTCAAAATATTGGCATAAACTTGCTTGTCCATGATACCCTCAATAAAAACCAATTCGAACACACCGGCAGTGGACATGCAGCCCTACACTATCATGCCTCCAACCGCCATGTTTAACAGTGGAAGCAAATTTTTTTCTTCTTTTCATTCAAATGAGTAGAAAGGACTAAGCAAAGGCTTACAAGGACAAGCCTTGCAGCAACTGGGAGCAAGTTATATTTTCGGATGACAGTAACTTTAATATTTTTCGATCATATGCAGGCGTAAGGGTATGATCAATAGCTAATACAGCATTAGATTCAAAAATACCTTTTTCACACTATAAAACATATTGGGGGAAACGTGATAATGTGGGGCTGCATGTCCACTGCAGATGTGTTCGAATTGGTTTTTATTGAGGGTGTAATGGACAAGCAAATTTATACCAATATTTTGAAAGAAGACGCTAGAAAAAGCGCTGAAAAGTTAATCTTGGGTACATCCACACACCTTCCAACACGACAACGACCCGAAATACCACCCCACGAAGTACGTATTCGGCTTGCTTATAACACTACTCATGTTCTCCCACATCTCCCACAGTCCCCAGACCTCAACCCGATCGAGTAAATGTGGGATGTGCTGGAGCGGCGGTTAAGAAAGTGGTAAGCAAAGTCTAAAAGCAGCCTTAATGGAATAATGGCCAAATATTGGGGAGGAAACTACCAAAAAGTTGGTGTATTCCATGCCAAACCCACTTAATGATGTTCGAAAATGAAACGGTACGCCCACAATATACTAGCGTTTAAAATTTCGTTGTTATTTAATCTGAAAGTGAAGTGTGCCAATACTTTTTTCCACATAAAAATAGGACTTTTTTAATTCCACGAATTAATGTGGTTAAACCATTCAATGAATTAATGTAATTTTTTCTTTAACGTATTCTTAATACGTGTGCTAATGTAACAAAAATAAGAAATAATAAAAACTTTATTTCTTTGGAAGCGTTTTTTGAGGTCGAAACCAACTTTGTCTGCTGTGCCAATACTTTTTTCCGTGAGTGTAGCTAGTTTTGAGGCAGTAATTTTTCACAAAGATATCGTCGTTTAAAGTGCATTTTTGCGTAAGAGGTATTTTCATTTTCGAGTAAGGGACATTTTTGCCAAAAATGAGATTCTCCAACCCTGAGTTCCTGACGCTCAGCTCTATCGATCCATACCAAAACTTTGCAATTCTAACAACAAAAACGCATAATAACAGTAAATTTCATAATCGCTTATGAAGAGTATTGTTAAAATTTGGCAGCATTACCGCGTATAATTTCAGTTCATTCATACAAGCGAAGTTATATGTTATTAGATAAATAAATTAAATGGCCAATTTATATGAAAGGGAGCAAAAGTTAAATATTTTAAACAAATAATGTCAGGTAAATATCAAGCAGGTATTATTTTAAACAAATTAAATGAAGTTGCTAATTGGTAAGCTCTGATACTACGTTTTTTTTTTGCTACAATCTTTACAATTTTCCCAACCAAATTATGACTAAAAGTATCAAAAATTAAAAAAACAAAACAAGAAAGGAAGCCTCAGTTCGAGTGGAGCCAAATATTGTAAGCTTTCATAGTTTTTTTACGTTTGCTGGAAACACGGTGCAATCTATATAAAGCCCGTGCCGCATAAAGTGGGCGCAGCCACGCCCATTTTGAAAATTCGTATCAATAATCCGACTAAACGTATAAATATTCTTGTTATTATAAAATTTCATCCCTTTATGACTTTTATTTACAGAGATGTCACGTTACAAATTTCTGAAGGGCATTCGAGAAATATTTTTACTAAAAAGTAGGCGTGGTCATAAACTGATTTCACTAAAATTTTGCACATATACTACCGCAAGTGGTAGCAATAAGTCCACCAATTTTCGTCATAATATCTCAATTATTTGTCGAGTTATGGGCTCCGAAATCTCGTAGATTCCTTTGTCTAATAAGAGCGGTGCCACGCCCATTTTCCAAAATTTTTCTGTTTATGGTCTTCTATCTATCGTGGTACAATAGACGCTCACAAATTAGAACCACTTTGTTTTTAGGGTGATTCTAATTTCTGAAAAATTATAATTCCTGGACGTTTTTTTTTTGTTTCAATAAAACCTTAAAATTTAAGTCAATTTGCATTGAAAAACTACAATGAAATTTTGTCTTATTCAATTTTATTCCCAAAAACGAGAAAACAAACATATAGATATGCCTGTATACGAAATTTCATAAAAATATTTAAATCTGTGTATTATTACAGCTGTGTATAAAAATTAATTTATTACATTGCGATAAAAACATGTTTTTTGTAGGCCATGATTCTTATGCGAAAATTTATAAGACATTCAAGTCAGGTTATAAACCAGACTGAACACGGATGTTCGTAATCTAATCCACAAGTCACCTCAAAATTACAAAAAGTAAATATCAAGATTTAAAACACTTAAAACAAGTGATGCCCTACGATTGTCATAGCTTTTATGACAATTTACCACATTTACCTTACGACTTCTCCAGCAATGTGTAAACAAAATTACGTTTTCTTAATTAAAAATATTAATTTTAGCTTTAAATTTAATATAAGTTTAAGTTTTGTTACTTTTTTTCTTTAAAAAAAAAGAATTATATTGAACATTTTGCCATTTCATAACCGCTTGTGCGTGATTTTTGTGCCAAATAAAAATTGCACAACCGTACATGAAAAAAAAGAGTCCTAATAATTCAATTTGTTTCTTTTTCTACACTAAGTTGATGTTTTAGCTAACAAACTGATCTACGTAACTATTTAAATTTAAGTTTGTACGCAGAAAGAAGTAACGGTTCTGAAATGAAACAGTTTTTTTTGCTCTCCTGTAAAATTCAACCAATGTCCGCTACTCGAAAATGAAAATACATCTTACGCAAAAATGCACTTTAAACGACGATATGTAGTTTTGAAAGTCCTTTTTAGTTTTGAAATTGCAAAGCATAGGTAATTACATCAATTTATGCGTAGGCGCGCGTATGAGTAACTTTTTTCAGATAGAGACTTGAAGGTGTATAAATAAGGGTACAGCCAGACGACGCAAGAAAATACTTCCAAAAAGTGAAAAATTCAAATTTTTTTTTTTTTTTTTTTTTTTTTTAAATAAACAAAAACAAAAATTTTTATATTTCACTTTCTGAAAGTACTTTCCTGTGTCGTCTGGCTGTACCCTAAAATGATAGATACATTTAAAGTGTATTCCTATTTAATACAAATTTCTCAGCATACGGAAGGGTTTTGTAATAAATTCTTAATGGACATTATACAACTTTAAATACTAGTACACAATCCATCAAATACTCAAAATTTAAAAAAATTCACATAGCCCTGTTTGAAAGTGTACTACTCATATTATGTGTATATTAAGTATGCAATGAAATATTATAAAGTTTAAGGATGCATAACAAGCAAAACAATATACATAAATAAACTTTACAAAACCAAATATGAATATAAAAAAAATCGCAAATCTGCATCATTGGATATTTTGGCTGCTAAATAAAAATAAAATTCACATTTTATAAAATGCCAATATCTAAATTGCTGTGTGATTGACATTTGAACTAAAAGCTAAATATATACAAACTTGTAAAAATAAAAATTCATGTTAAATCTTTTTTTTTTAGATAAAAGCAAGTGGTGGTGCTCAAAGCTATTCGCTGCTGTTCGTAACGCTATTTATTTAGTTTATATTGCGTAGTGAGTTTTGGAAGGAAGTCCATTTTGCTGCGCTCTCGCGTTTATTTTTATTTATCGTTTCTGCAATTACTAGTGTTTTTATTCTTTTACATAAAAAAATTATACTAAAACAACATTGAATAAAAAAAAAAATTTAATAACACAATTCAATTTCACACTATTCAATTTCTAATAGCGTTTTCGATTCTGAGCCAAAATGCTGCATTATTACAAGGCAGTATTATCAACATGCGCCCTGTGCCCTAAGAAAATGTTGCACTTTTCATGTGATGTATGAAACAAAAATAATGCAAGCCCTTGGTTATATTACGAAAATGCTGCCCTGTGGTTGGGGAGAGTGTGACATTTTTGGCAATGGATTAATAAATCCTCAAAAAATGTGTGGAATCTATGCGGAATAGAACAAAAAAAATTTGACAGCCCGATAAAAATGCAGTATAAGTGCGACATTTTTGTCAAAATCGAAAACGCCATAGAACGTTCAAACCGTGTTTTTTAAGGACGCATTTATTTTCATAAACTTCAATTTATTTATTAAATTTTAATTAGACAGATTTTTAATAATTACTTCATTTGGTGCTTAGGACAGTTACTTTTAAGGTAATGAATAATTTTTTTTTTTATTACTAACACGAAATTCTTCATAAGAAACATTTACAATTTATTTCTAACTACATACTACATATTTCATTTATTTCTAACTACATACTACATATTTCATAGGGCCTAGTAAGGATTGGCACATTTTTTTTTTTATACTTAATCAAAGTATGTATATTCTTCAGCCCAACAAACACTGAGTTTAGATGTCGATTGGTAAATGACTCGAAAACTGGCCCTTTTCTCAAATCTCCGAACGTCTGAGCACGATTCGAGGAGAAACAGTCGTGAATCATAGCATTTTCAAACATGGACCGGGATTTTTATTCCTTTTAAAATAAAAATCCATAGAAAAAAATTATTTCTGGCTGTTTATTTTATTTGGACAAAAATAATCGTTAAACTTTGATTTTTTTTTGTAGCCAGGAATAAAAATTATTCCTATCATTTAATTTTTTAAGGATAGAATATAAAAATCATTTGTCAATAACTAATGAACCGCTTAACCGAATTGATGAACTTGGTACCTATGGATAAAGGGCTGAAAAAGCTTTCAAATGAAGGTCAATATTACGACGGGGTTGCCATCTATTTTTATTTTATTTTTTTTTTTACCAAAATGAAATAGGTGGCAACCCTTCATATTGAATTTGGTTAAGCTGTTCATTAGTTATTGACAAATGATTTTTATTCTATCCTTAAAAATAAAAGGATAGGAGTAATTTTTATTCCTGGCTCGATAAAATAAGTTAGGATTTTATAGTTATATTCTGATTTTTTTTAAAAAATCACAAAAATATATTGCGGCCAGGATTATGTTGCTAGAGATCCTCGTATGAAGGAAAAGTTAGTAATTTTCGTCGGGGAAGTTGTTTAACCGATGATTTTTATCTTCGTAAAAAAAATAATTTTTATTTTCTGTCCCTGTTTTCAAACAAACGCATTTCCACAATGGAGAAAATTTTAATTCTCCAAACGAAATCTTTGGCTTCGATTTTAAGTGGAAACAATGATGAAGAAGATGCCATAAAAGCACTCACTTCAGAAGTCAAAGACCTACGCACCTTCATTGCTTCTGCTTTCGATAAGCTCAGAAACCAAGGAGCGGGACACAAAACATATTGTGAATGATGAATAATTTTTCTTCGAAGTAGCTATGTAGGCTCAAGAAATTATCTGAGCAATGGATTGATGATTTTTGATTTCTATTGAATATGAAACAGTAATCAACAAAATAAAAAGTAATGAAGAGAAATTACTAAGATTTATCCATTTTAACATTGTGGATGCTACTGTATTTTATGATAAATGAGTTTTTAAATGCGGAAGATTTATGCATAAAAATAACAATATTCTCAGTTGTTCACATTATAAATTTTCATTTCTTTAGTACAATCCAAAACAAAATAAAAGATATTGTGCTCATCTTGAAAATTTGTTTTGCGTTTTCTTTTTCAGAAAATATGAATTAAAAAACGAATAGAAGATCCAAATCCTTTTTCTTTTTTTTTATGTTAAACACATTTTTTTTAAAGGCACACCTATTAAAAACACGATATTAATTTGACAGAAATAAATTATAAGAAAAATATCTAAATATTAATATAAATGTATGTATGTATGCTTACTTTACAGTTTCCAATGCTTTTCTTCGTTTGGTTTGCTCCAAGAAATGAAAACTCAAAGTGATGGTTTGCTTTTATTTTGCATTTTTCATTATTTTTTTTTTTTTTAATAACAACAATAACAAAAATCATTTTCCAGTTTAATCAATTCCATTATTTCAATATATAGTATATATATATTTTTTTGTGGTAATTAATAATTATGTATATTCTATAATAGCCTTTTTTTTATAGAAAAATCAATTCAATTCAATGAGTGTATTTATAACAAAACAGGAAAAAATTATAGTAAATTTATAGTAAATTATTATTACTAATTGGCAAATAAAAAAATAAACTAATTTTCAGTCAAAAATTCATGTAAGGTAAGTAAAAAAGTAAAACAAACAAAATACAAAAACAATGCGACATTTTGCGATTTTTATAAATGAGTTCATTTTTATTATTAAATAAAAATTTGCTCATTTAAAACAAATTGCAATTTTTTTTGCATTTTTTTTTTAGTTCTTTTAATGTATTTTATTTAAAACAATTATATTTTCAAAAAAATGCACTTTGAAGTGGAGTGCACATATGTATGTAGAGTAGTCTAAGCGAGTTTTGCAAATTAGCTTGCTTCAATGTCGACTGCAAAAAAAAATGCGCTTGGAATTTGGCGGGTTTAAGATTGATAAAAAAAAAATAAATGCATAAATAAAAATAAAAAAATTCGAGACATTTTTCAAAAATTGGTGTCGCTTCAATGAAATTCATTTTTTTATTGCCTAAAAGTTTAGCAAAACGGAATATTTAAAAATTTAGTTAATTTGGCACTTTCAATAAATTTTTCGAAATGCATATTTTCGAAAAAAAAAAAATTTCGATTTATACTTATTCATCAGGAATGGGGGTTTTCTGCATTCCTAAATAAATAAAATCAATATTAAGCAATAAACTTGTTTTAAAAGTATGTAATATTTTTTATTTAATGAGAAAAATACGAGAGAATAAAAATTTTAGGGAAAAAATTTAAGTTCATATTACATTTTTTTTTTTTCAAATATGTGTTAGAAAAAGTAAAAAAGTGATGAACATAATATTTTTTTTATTTAATGAGAAAGAGGGAATAAAAATTTTAGGAAGAGAGCATTCAAATGCTTGATAAAAAAAATTAAGAAAAAAGGTAATTGAATTTTTTTAAATTTTTTTTATAAAATATTAGCATTTTATTTAAATTAATAGTTTTAAGATGCTAAGTAGTATGAATGTATGTATTTAAAAACTATTTAAAATTTTTTTTTTAATAAAATTCATCAATTTCACCAAAATATTTTCAATAATTCCATTATATGAATTAGCGCAATATTTTTTCTCTTTTTTTTTATAACTTGTGCACCATTAGAGTATGTAAGAAGTAAAAAATTAAATCAACCGAGTGACAAGCGAAAGGAAAATAAAAAATATCAAGTTTTACTTCAATTAAAATTAATAGCATGTCTAGACGAGATGTATGTATGTATTATCGCATTTCACTCTCTCAGTCGTCATTCAACTTCAAAATACGTTAAATTAAAAAAAAGAAAATGCTACATATAATAATAATATGCGTTAATGGGCAAGAGAGAACGTGAATTAGAGCTGACAATCTGAATAACAAATGACAGTGTGGACTGTAAGGGCCGGTTTCACCATCTCCGGTTAAGTGCTTAATCGGAGGATTTCTCCCGGTTAAGCAATTTACTTGGCAGGCCGCCATACAATTTACGTCAAATTAACCACCGGTTAAATTAACCGTAGATGGTGAAAACGGCCCTAAGGTGAATTTACATACCATTCGTGTAGACATGATTAAAAATTCGTGTGTATGCTAAAAGTTATGACTAAAATGGTTCTTTTTTTGTTTTTTTTTTTTTTGTTACTTATGAATTCGTTGCTTGGCTAATAATAAAATTTATTATTTTATAATGAGTTGTTTAGAATTTTTTTCTAGTTTCAAACAAAAAAAATATAATAAGCTGGGCTTACGCTCGTTAAAGAAATAAATATATTACTATAAGTATTTCATTAATATAAATTTATGAAAAAAAAAACAAAAAGAAAATTTATAAATTAGGAAAAGTATTTTAAATGCAACAATAATTTTGTTGATAAAACACGCGTTTTTTTCTTATAAAAAAATTTTTTATAACAAAAGAAAGCAAAATTATTTCCCTTTACTTGGCGCCTTTTTAATTAAAAGCCTCTCTTTAATTTTAATGCAATGCGTCTACCAAAGAGTTTTGAAAAAATTGGTTGGCATTTTTGGCGTTATATCTATTGGGGTAAGAGGGAATAACTAAAATGTGTTTCTTTAAATCTCTAAAAATCTAAAATACATTTTTTTTTTCGTTTAGCTTTGAGGCAATTTGCAGTCTTCTTTTTTGGTGATGTGGAAAAGTTAAAGGTAAGAGTTTGATCCGCGAATGCGAATTATATGAGTAAGGAAAGAGAATTTTTTTTCTTGTGTTGTGAGTGAGAAAAAGTAATGAATTTTAAAAGAATATTAGTTAGTACTAATTTTTGTTAAAGTATATGACTAAGTATCAGGGCTGCACTTCAATGTTAAGTTTTATCAAAAAAAAATTGTTTTCAATTCAACTTTGAAAAATTTTAACGTTAAATGCTTAACGAAAAAAAAAACTACTTTTGATAATTATAAAAAAAAAGAAAATATCAAAAAGAATTTCGTTTCGTTTTAAAAAAAAAAATATTAAAAAAATTTTGTATTGTAAACAAAAAAAAAAAAAATAATAACGTTAATAAAAAAACTACCATTTCCCCACTATGCCCATTTGTAAGATGATGCGAGTTTTATACATGGCATTATACTTTTGTTTGATATACCGCAGGTACTCCTAAAATATGTTGAACGGTACGTACAAATTGAGCACAGATCATTTCTTCACTAAATTAGGAGTTAAGAATAGTAAACTGAAACAGAAAGGTTTACACGAATGAAGTACATAACAAATTTGGATGGTAGGCAGCTGTATATTCAGCACTACAATACTGCTACAATTCATGCTGAATACCTAACAAGATTAAAATAACGACCATATGAAAAAAGCATGTGGTTTGGAATGAAAGCCCGACGCTTTCGCTTCATTACTTTTTTTACTATACAAAGTCATTCATGCGAACGCGGCCATCGCCGTGCGATAGTCATGAGGCATAGTCATGGCAGTTGTATCTTCCCTAAAGGAAATGTAAGGAGGAAAATATTAATGATCGTAGTACCTTTGGGCCTACTGGGTCCAACTACATACATATACATATTTAAAAAAAAAAGTGATGTGGGATGTGGTGGTCTCCGAAATCGATCCATAACTTCCACCAAAAAATTGTTTCAATTTTTCTTAAACAAAACTGGCCAATAGCTCATACAGAATTCACATAAAAGTAATTATTAGAATTAAACGGCCATGTAAAAACAAGCAAAATATTTAAAAGTATTTAAGAAATTTTCAAAGTAAAATTAGTAGAAAATTCCTGAAATATGTATGTACATTTGATTAATTTCTGCCGTAAAGGTACAGCCAGACGACGCAAAAAAGTACTTTCAGAAAGTGAAAAATTCAAATTTGATTCTTTTACAAATTGTTTTTTTTTTTTTTTTGTTATTTGGGTTTTTGATGATCAACGAAATGAAATAATTTTGATAATCTGGCTCTGTTCAGAAACTCAGTTTGAAGCGCAACCTGCTTTTGTAGTGCAAGCAGAACGTTCATAAACGTAAATTTTGCATGAAGCGTCGCTCATCACAATCATCAAAAAAATAATTACTGCCGCTGTTGCGTTTCATGCAGCGTTTCTGAACATAGCCTCTTTTGATAATTTTATTTTTTTTTTGATAACGAAACGAAATAATTTTGATAATTTTTTTTTGTTAACGAAACGAAATAATTTTGTTTATTATTATTTTTCTTTTCTGATAACCAAAGAAATGAAATAATTTTGATATTTTTTTTTTTTTGATAAAGAAACGAAATAATTTTGATAATTTTTTTGTTATAACCAATGAAATTTTGATAATTTTTTTTTCTTGAAACCAATAATTTTTTTGAAATAATTTTTTTTTTTTTGTTTTTTGATAACGAAATAATTTTGATAATTTTTTTTTCGATAACGAAACGAAACCAATATTTTTTTTTTTGATAAAGAAACGAAATAATTTTGATAATTTTTTTGTTATAACCAATGAAATTTTGATAATTTTTTTTTCTTGAAACCAATAATTTTTTTGAAATAATTTTTTTTTTTTTGTTTTTTGATAACGAAATAATTTTGATAATTTTTTTTTCGATAACGAAACGAAACCAATATTTTTTTTGAAATAATTTTTGTTTTTTTTTTGATAACTAATGAAACGAAATAATTTTGATATTTTTTTTTTTTCGATAACGAAACGAAATAATTTTGATAATTTTTGTTTGATAACGAAACGAAATAATTTTGATAATTTTTTTTGATAACGAAACGAAATTATTTTATATTTTTTTTTTTTTTTGATAAAAAATAAAATAATTTTGATAATTTTTTTTTGATAATTAACAAAACAAATTTTTTTGTTGATATCGTTGTGCAGCCTTGTTTAGTACCAACTATTTTGTAGGTGCTTTTTGTTTTGTTTTGTTTTAGGTGTGTGTTACGTGTGTCAGTGTATGTGTTTGGATATTTTATGATTTATGATATATGAAAACATGTTAGCATGTCATTTATGTATATACATATGTTAAATTCGAAAATGCATAAGTAGTATTTGCTAAGTATTCAAAAAGTTGAATAGGATTTTTGCATATTTGCGTGCACTCTTTTGTTTCACTTTTCTGTTTTTGCAGCAGGCATTTCTATGCAAAAAATGTGTGCGTGTTTTATAAACATATATACTAATATGTATGTAAATATGAATTCAGACTCATGTAGCTCGCAATTTTGCAAAAAACGCTTCGATAAAAATGCAGTAATTTAGCGCGTATTTTCTTTGCGTTATTTTTTTTTTTTAACTAACGCTTCATTCAATTAGTTTGCGCATTTGCTTTTCCTTTGCATTTTTATCATTTGTTAATGTGCTTCGATATTTGTATGCTTGCAATTTTTTTGCTTTTGTTTGTTTTAATTTCTTAAACAACATTACTACTATTCGTATTATTATTACTATTAAGATTGTTGTTGATGTTGTTGTTATTGTTGTTGTTAAATTCGACGGCATAGTCGAGAAATGTCGATGTCGGTTCAATAATAAAATTCTTATTGTCATTATGTACCTCACGCATTTTGAAGAATGCCATTCCCGTTAATAACGCATCCGAACCCGCCTGATGTTGTGGTCCGACACGACGCAATTCCAATTGATCGGCAACCTCTTGTAGTCCACCCTTTAGATTTTTACATGATTTCATCAAATACTTAATATCGTATATGTTGGGGAAATAGATGCGTAACAATTCGAAAAATTCACTTTCATCCGATGGTAGATTTTGATCGGTTAGCAATTTTAGTAAATAACCGAAATCGTAACCAGAATGAAAACATAACCATTTGATATTATCCACCAAAACGATGCCGGATGACATTAGCAATTCAGCAAAGTCGAGCGGATCGATGCCATCTTCTTCATGTTTCTTGAATTGTATGCCGGAATTTTGTAGTAAATCGATTGAGTCTTGCGCGTACATATCTTCGCTGTGAAAGTAACACGAAAAGAGTTTTTGGTTTATATAAATTATTAAAATAAAAATGTGGCGCAAAGATATCTCGTATTAACTATATATGTATATAACTCGTATTAACTGTATAATGCTATACTTTCAATGTACCAGATAAGAGAGAATTCACATCCTTCTTTTCTGATACCCTGAAAATCAACCATTGTACTCCTCAAATGCTAGAGCTGAATATCCATGTACCAACGGTATTCAAAGTGGCTTGGTATGATTAAAGATTTATTTTCTAGGATGACATACTGAAGCCAGGATGCTGGGCCTACACCAGAGTTGCGTGATTTTGATTTGGCTGAAGCACGAAAATATTTTCTGATTCTTGATTTAGAATATTTTCAAATAAGATTTTTATTTGTGATTCGTTTCAAAAAAGAATCAGAAATACCCATTCATTCGTGATTCAAACTATTTTAAAATAAAAGACAAATTTTATTTGTAATTCGTTTCACAAAAGAATCAGAAATCAGCATTCAAACTTGATTGATTTCAAATCAAAATTAATTTGTATCAAAATTTGATTTATTTAGAATCAAAAATATTTTCTGAGTCTTGATTCAAACTTGATTTCAAATCAAAATTATTTTGAATCAAAATTTGGTTCGAATCATTTTTTGATTCTTGATTCAAACTTGATTTTAAATCAAATTTGATTCAAATCAAAAATTTATTTAGAATCAAGATTCAAAAAATATTTTTGATTCTAAATAAATTTTTGATTCGAATCAAATTTTTATTCAAAATAGTTTTGATTTGCAATCAAGTTTGAATCAAGAATCAAAAAATTTGATTCTAAATAAATCAAATCAAATTTTTGCTTCGAATCAAATTTTTTATTCGAATCAAAAAATTATTTTGAAAGTATAGTGAATTACGAATCAAGTTGATTCTTTATTTGAAAGTTGATTTGAAATCAAAATTGATTCGAAATCACGCAACTCTTCTTATACTCCCAAATTTCCCAAGACTATGCTAAGTTCTATTCTTTTAAAACTTTTCATAAATAGGTTGAACAATTGCGCCATCAACTGTGAAACTACTAGGTAAGATAGTAATACCTCCATTCTCACACTTACCTTAAATTAAATTTAAAATTAAATTGCCATGTCGAATAGCCAGGCGGTGTTTTGCCATCATCATCCATGAATGTTAAACCCAATTGTATGATGCGCAACAAATCCACATTACAACGCAACAATTGATAATGATAATCGGCTGTGGAACGAAATTCGCCCACCGGACGCGCTACAACGCCCGGAAATTCTGTATCCATCGCAACATAATGATACTTTTGCACAACTTTGCGTATTGTACGAAATTCCTCCTCCAAATTATGCTTCCATACATCGCGTATGCCGCACTCTTCATTGCTTGGTATATTGAGGCTATGTCCACCACCGACGGCATTGTTGCCGCCATGTTGTTGTTGTCCAGTACCGCTTATGGCAGAAGGCATTGCCTGGAAAAATAGATTCGGGCGCTGGGAGTTAGCACAGAGAAAGAATTGAGTGGTTAATACAAAATTAAAACACAAGCCGAAACAAAGAAAGAAAAAAATGTTAAATACATTAAGTTATACAAATAGATAATAAAAAAGGTAGATAAAATAATAATAACAAATTTGCGCAATAAAATAGGAATTAAGTAGATATGCAGTATGGGGAAAGTTGTGAACGAAGAAGAGATCTTTAAATACTTTTTTGTTGCCAATTATGATGACGTAGTGGTGTTTTTCTCAACATAAAATTAAGCCACCCATCAAACAGGTTTATAAGATATGTAGAAAGATAAAAACATTAAAACGAATATGCACTGCTGTTGGAAAAAATATCCATGATTTAATAATGGAATTTAATTATTTAAATGTTGAATTCTTTAATATAGGTTCCAGTTCTAATTCAGTACAATAATTGACAACAAGAGGCAGATAAAAACATTACATATGAGCGGGCATGGGCAAAGAGAGCTCTTTGTACTGCGAGCGTAAAAAAATGTATACGTACACAAATGCAGAGCATTATAGCCCAGTTAGTCGAGAACGTGTGGTCCGCTCGCTGACGCAAACGCCCGTATGCAATTTTTAGGATTTTTTGAGCCCGTAGCAATCAGCTGTTTTACTCACACATATTTACATATATATATAGTTTGTTTTCATTTTGGCAGGGTTGCCATTTAGTCATTTTTGAACAAACAAGATTTTTACTAATCTTCAAAGTGTTATGCGGATTACTCTTCAATACACAACTGTGCATTATTTGCCAAATGACAAGAAAATACTAATTTAATCGTTTTTAAAGTTGTCGTTGACGACTTTTTTTTTATTAATTTAGTTACTTTTTTACGGCTTAGTTGGTAATTAAAACACATTTTTCTTGTAATTTTGTTGCTGTCCAATATATTTCCATCACACCTTGGTGATAGTTATCAAGGACTAAAACATAAAATAACAAAAAACACAGTCAGAAGATTAAATTTACAATTGAAATTTCATAAAAAAATTATATTGGGAAGCAACAAGATTCTCACAAAAATCTGTGTTTAATTAAGAAATCTGTACTGAGTTTCTGTAACTCATATCTTTTCTATTATAAATAGGTGGTGACATGGTGGTGTTGATCGTATTAGTGTGACATCACTTTAATTGATTTTGTTACAGAAACTCAGATTTATTGTGGCAATTTATAACTTTTTAATTTGGAAAAATTGCAGAAGAAGACCACCAAGAGTTATCAATTAAGAAAATGCCGCCACCATTGTGGATAAATACAATTTTTGCTTTAATTTTCAGTAATATCTTCATTTATTAGGAGTGTTCAATATCTCAAAATTTTTACATATTTTTACGAATAGTTACGAATTTATGTTCAATAACCCAAAAAAATCGCAAAAGAGAGCCAAATTGAGAGAGTAAGACCTCGAGAGAGTTGATAAACGCTGCAAGTAAAATTTTCACTTGCAACTACTAGCAGCTTTAAAAAAATAGAAGTGTCCAAAATATATGATCACAAAAATTTCAATTGGAAATATACAAACATTTTAAACGCAAATTTCTAATTGTGTACTAAATAAGTTAATGCAAAAACGAATCTTGATGATAGGCGCATTTCTGTCGTACCCAAGCATGAAAAGAATACTCGCTTATTCATAAAATTACCTTCAAAGCAACAACACCAACACCAACTCGACTATTTTTACAAATTATTTTTAAAATAGTCGAGTTGGTGTTGTTGCTTTGAAGGTAATTTGATGCATAAGCGAGTATTCTTTTCATGCTTGGGTACGACAGAAATGCGCCTGATGTTGTGGAATAGCCAAAGTAGAATTTTGTTTTCCTAATTCAGTTATTTCCATTCATTTCCAATTTCAAAAATTTCAATTACAACCTAACGTAAAAATCAAATTGTCAAAACAGCGTATCAGCTGTTTTCTTGCGAATGTTTACGATTTTGTGTTCAATTACTTTGGTTGATAATTTTCTCTTTTCTCGTTTTTACTCTTAATTTGACATTGACGCTCTTTTTGCAAGAAGAGCGTTAGTGAAAAATTAAGAGTAAAAACGAGAAAAAGAGAAAATTATCAACAAAAGTTATTGAACACAAAAGCTTTTTTCAACAACTTTACTTGCAAGTACTTGCAAAAAGAGCGTCAATGTCAAATTAAGAGTAAAAACGGGAAAAAGAGAAAATTATCGACCAAAGTAATTGAACACAAAATCGTAAACATTTGCAAGTAAACAGCTGATGTGCTGTTTTCACAATTTAATTTTTAGGTTAGGTTGTAATTGAAATCTTTGAAATTGCAAATGAATGTAAATAACTGAATTAGGAAAACGAAAATCTACTTTGGATATTCCACAACATCGTCAGGATTCCTTTTTGCGCTAATTTATTTAGTAAGCAATTAGAAATTTGCGATTAAAATGTTTGCATATTTCCAATTGAAATTTTTGTGATCATATGTTTTTGACGCTTCTATTTTTTTTAAAGCTGCAAGTAGTTGCAAGTGAAAATTTTACTTGCAACTATTTTCAACTCTCTCGAAGTCTTACTCTCACAATTTGGATCTCTTTTGCAAATTTTTTGGATTATTGAACATAAAATTCGCAACTATTTGTAAAAGCAATTAAAAATTTTGAGTTATTGAACAAAGCTATTATCTTGTTATTAATTTATATATATATATATATATATTTACATTTTGTTTGGGATTTAAAAAAAAATTATAAACGTTTTCTTTCCTTTCTTTTTAAAAATTAAAGTAATAATAAATGGTTCGTTTAAGTAGACATACTATTTTTTCCATGTGAACACATATATGTATAATTTTACAATCTTGTTGAGTTAGTTGTATAATGCTGTGAAAATTACTGTTTAAATATTTAATAACTAAAAATGTTCAACTGGCAACCCTTCTACCTTGCAACCATGCGAGCGATCAGCTGCCACGTTTTTACGTAAAAAATCAAAATGATTTTGATTTCTGCGGTACGGGCTTCTGCGTCGTACGTCGTTGAATAATCGGTTACATACAAATCCCATTAAATAGGTTGGATCAGCTGACACGGTACACGGGTTTACGTTCTCGACTAACTGGGCTATAATTATTTCAGCGAGGAAACGATTCAGTTCGCCTTCAACAGTGATGGCAGCAGGTTGATGCCTTTTTTTTGTCCGTAACAACAGTGGGCGACTGATGTATGAAATTTTCTTAAAATGTTTAAGATTGGTTGGGAAATTGATTATTTTTTTATTTTAAATATTCTCAATAGTGTTAAATAGAGCCATTTGAAATCAAATGAAGTATTATTTTTTATGCCATTTTCAACTCTTTAAAATTGAAAATGGGTTAATTTTTTATGTTTTTATATTGAAATTGCAATCAACATTTATTTTTTATTAAATTTGTATCTACAAACATACCTATTTTTAATATAACCTCTATTTTCATGCTATAAAATCTGATATAATTAAATTTTCATCAAATATACGAAAAATTTTTGAATTTTGCCTCACTGTGCAATTTTAAGCACACTACTACATTCTCACGCTCTCTGCTTGTTCGCTTGTGGTGGTGCCCATGCTTGCATATGAGTAATGGTCTGGTGCAATTTTGGTTGAAAGCTGCATCGATAATGGCGATTTGTATAAGTTAACGAATGACAGATAAGTATTTAGGCTTCATTTTGTCGCGGTCTGATCGCGACAAAATAATTTTCCTATTGGGTTGTTTACCTTTTTCTTGGTTTTATATGCACTGGCAGAGCAAATGTTCATTTGTTTTGTTTGTTTACCTTTTACCTTTTATCCTTTGTTCCCAACGGGGAGCGCACCCTGGCGGCGACAAATGAAGTTAATTGATATTGCCATGATGGGCAGTACTGGCGGAGTGTGTTGCGAGCTTTTGCCTTTTAGCGGAGTCCCCCACCAAATTGTTATACATATATGTAAATATGTAGGATGTAAATAAGGAAAAGCAATGAGCGCGGAAGGCGCAGAAAGGGGTGTCATCGCTTCCGTCCCTTTTGCGGTGCATTAAGGCATCCGCTAGATGAAGGCAGTTTATGTGTGTGTGGTTGTATATCATTGGTCGGGGCATCGGTGATGACGGCACAGGTTAGCGGTTCGGTGCGACCGGGTGATTACCCACACATACAGCCTGATGGTATATACAAAAAAGTATATGCTGGCGCGCAGCCTTCGGCCTGGCTCGCGGGTGCGCGTCAGAATACTCTTGTATGCGAGTGCGGTAACATCTTTTTGTGCGAGTGCGAAAAATAAGAAAGTAGAGGGTTATAAAAGGTTTTAGTGTTTGAAAAAAAAAAAAAAATTATAGAAAAATAAAAAGCTAGTGGTCAAGTGTTTTAGATAAAGGTTTTGAGAAAAAAAGAATTAAAGAAAGGTTTTAAGGGGAAGTTAAATTTAAAAAAAAAAAGGGAAATCCAAGTGCGGAAGGAAAATAGTGTAGGTTAGGGTGTGTCATAAAAAAAAAAACAAAAGGAAGTGGAATTTAAAGGATCAAGTTGGATCGTGGCAAGTGGCTGGTGGACACCGTAGAGGATCTTAAGCCGGAACACACTCCGGCTTGGTTAAGTATCTCGTTTGTTGTTGTAGTTGTGCCATTTGTCGCTTCTTTGTTTCGTTCCCCGATTTCCTTAACCCATCCTTTTAGCATCCCGCACCCAGAGCCCAGTCATTTGGCGGCGGGTTAAAGTTGTTCCTGGCAGCTCAGGAACTGTGCGAGTGGGTTCGTAACCTTACGGTTGGACCTCACCTCGGGTGCACCCATAAAACATTTGTTTGTCTTAGTTTTGGGTATTTTAGTGAAAAGTTTTTGGTATTTCAATTTTGGTTGATTTTAGTTTTGTGGTTGATTTATTATATGTACCCACCCCGTCTCCACTGAGAGAGTCGGTGCATTCAGTTTAGTTATTGTCACCTAGTGTTGTTGTTTTGCCCTTTTTGTATTAAGCCGTGGCTTTGTTATTTGTGTAAAAGGGTAGGTGACAAATTGGCGCCCAACGTGGGGCCCGAAAAAATAAAGAGTTGAGAATTTGCAAGTAAGAAAATTGTTATTGGAATAAAAGTGGTCGAGATTTTTAGAGGATTGTGTTGTTGCAAAATTTCGTGAAGTGGTGATTTTTTTTGTAGCGGTGTATATACCTACTGTGTTGTTGGTAAATTTTTTGTACCTGTTGGTTTTTCTTTGTTACATTTCTCTCTGACAAGAATAATTCTGCCGATCAATTTTTGCTTTACTTATTTTCTTACCTAGGAGAATCCGAGGAGTTTTGGTTTTTTGTTTTTGACCCGAGGAGAATCGGAGAGCTGCGAATTTTTTGTTGGTACAAGTGTAAGTTGATCGAATCGGAATTTGTCGCAAACGAGGAGAACTTTTTTTCTTTGAGAAACATACATACATACGTACATAGGCAAAAGGGTAAAAGTACAAATCTGCAGGTAGTCGCTAATAAATAAATATATACATACGTATAAATATATATATAAATACATACATATTTACGTATATAAATTGCGTTAGGTCGCGGTAATAGACAAAGAAAAATTTTTCATTGCGTGCAACAACACGCAAAAGTCGTTTCTGTTAATATCTCATTAGGGTGAGCCATATTTTTCAAAGAAAATTTTCCCGAGTTAAAATTTTTTTTTACGTTAATTAAATAAACAAACAAACAGGAAATATATATCGATATAACATTTAGCGGTCGATCAGTAAATATTTGGAAGACACACATACATATATCGGAGTGGAAGAAGAAGTTTTCAAGGGAGAAGGAAATCAACCGAGCACAGGAAGAAGGCTTGTATACGCATATAACGGAGAACATCTTTTGGGCGAATACAGTGTTGGAGATTACTAAATAAGTAAATAAAATACTATTTTTTTTTTTTGTTCTGTGTTTTACTTTAGTTTTATTGCAAAATTTTTTTTTACTGGCCACCCTATTGTTAAGTTTTCAATTTGCATTTTGCACATTTCTTTTACACGTATATTCGTACATAATAATAATAATATAATACAATGGCGCTATTATAACTCTGACGAGTTTTATGGCCGAGCTTCTCTCCCAATTCTAGGTGTGATCCTTTTTGTTTTTCCTACTAATTGGGTGGACCTACAGTTTTATGCCGACTCCGAACGGCGAATGCATTTTTTGTGAGAAGCTTTTTTCATGGCAGAAATACTCTCGGAGGGTATGCCGCCCACTGCCGAGAGGTGACCGCTGCTCTTAAAAAACCCAATAATTGGATTTTTACTAATTAGAAAAATTTTTTTGGTGTTTGCTCGGACTGGGGTTTGAACCCGAGACCTCTGGCATAGTAGGCGAGCACTCTACCCACTGCACCACAGCGGTCACATAGTACATAGTACGTATTTACATACATTTACCTGCGGTCAAGTTAGACAGCGAGAGCGGCTTGGGTATACATACATACACACAAGACAAAAGGTACGTAAGCTATTGTTGGTGTTGTCCCAGTAGGTAGTGTTATTAGTGTTGTTACATTTGTAATAGGCTCTATTGTTTTTTTGTTATAGCTCCCAAATTTGCTGCGCCAGTGCTAGGGTGGTTCAAAAATTTTAGAGTATTGGAAAATACTAGGGTGTCAAGTTTAGATTTGGGAATTGGAGTTTTTTTGGTTAAATTTTTATTATTGCGAAATATTTATTATTTTAAATTGAGTTAATATATATACAAAAAAAAATTCTCTAGGATTGATTTTTTTTTAATTTTTACGGAAATTACAGGCGTAGTAATTAAAGAAAAAAATTTTGCTTGGAATTGCGTTTAGAGTTTAATTTAATTTTTGGTTTGGCAAAAAAAAAAAAAAAAAAAAAACTGGTTGTGGTACATAATTCTAGAGGGTTTTACTTAGATTTTTGTGTTGGTCATTTAAATTAATTTTTAAATCTTGTAAATTTTTTTTAATATTTACGATTTGGTTTGGCGGCGATAAATTCTCTTCTCTGAGTTGGAAATTTTATATTGAATTTTTTTTTTGCGTTGGAAATTGTTTTTTTTTTCCCATCTGGAAACAAAATGGAGATAAATCGTTTGTCACAGGAAGAATTAGCGTATGAAATGGAGGCGCGCGGATTAACTGTAGCATCGGTGGAGTCTATGAGGAAATCGCTAAGGGCATCGCGGGCTGTTGAACGTCGTGGGTCTGTTGACTTATTTAAGGATTATCCTTTTACGTTTGAGGAAGATAAAACTGCGGTAGAGGAAAAAATAGTAGAGATAGGCAAGTTGGTTTCGGGTCTTAAAGACGGAGGTAAACCATCAGATGGTATTAAGGCGACCACAAAACTGGAGTGGTGTTTGAATAGGATCGGTAGGGCTAAACCCGAAAATGATGACGATATGGCGTCACAGGCGGATATAAGGAACAGGATAATTTTGATGCTGGGTTATTTGGAGGAGATAAATGACGACAAACAGGAGTCAGAACAGGGTGAGCAACCCAGTGGCACTTCACCAGGGAAAGTGGTCTCACCGGGACCAGATGTGAGACCAGTGCCAGTAAGGAATTCCGAGGGAATAGATCTAGTTAGTAGAATTCCGCAAGAGCCACCGAATCTGGCTAAATGGAATCTGAAATTCGATGGAGAGAGGTCGGGATTGTCGTTATATGAATTTTTGGAGCGTGTTGATGAACTTAGCGAGGCACGCGGCGTTGCTAAGTCTCAGTTACTTAGAGGTGCGGTTGATTTATTTTCGGGAAAAGTTTTGTTGTGGTTTAGGTCGATTAGGCGTTCGATAGCTACATGGGAAGAATTAGTGCGTGAATTAAAATTGGAATTTCTTCCCCCTAATTATGATGACCTTTTAATGTCGGAAATTCGAAGAAGGACTCAGGGAGCAACTGAGTCAATTGGAGTATATGTGGCTGCGATGAGGATTATGTTTGGAAGATTACAAGAACCAATTTCTGAGAGTAGGATGTTGGGTATAATTAGGGCGAATCTTCTTCCATTCTATCAGACCCAATTGGGACTAGTTACACCTGGTTCGATTTCTGAATTAGTTGCTTTGGGAAGGAAATTGGAAGCGGTTAGGTCGTCGGTTGATGCTTTTGTTCCCCCTCCAAACCATCGGGCTAGAGGTTTGTTGGAGGCAGACTTGGCATACATGTCTGTTGGTGGTGAGGCTGCGTCAGTGAACCAGTCGGCAACCAGTCCGGGGAATAGGTATGGGCCGAATACTAGGTGTTTTAATTGCAAGCGATTTGGGCATGTTTCGGCGGATTGTAGGAAATTAATCAAGTGCTTTGGATGCGGTAGGATTGGTGCCATGAAGCGGGACTGTCCAGTGTGTACAGCAAAGCCGAGTGGTAACCAAAGTGGTGGTAGTTCTGGTCTAGAGGGAAGGCGGTCTTCAAACCCCTTCAGGTCTGATTCTAACAGGAATAATAATTCCAATGTCGCAACAAACAGTTCGGGAAACGCGAATTAGACACCTGGGACGGCAGGTCAGGTGGTCTAACAGGAGTTAGTAATCCTGCTAACTCCCAGCTGGCTATAATAGGGGATCGTCGAGTTGTTTCTTATATGGGTTATTCGTTGGTGGCGAGCGGCCATGATCAGCGTCCACATATCGATGTGTCGGTTTTTGGTTTTTCGTTTCGAGCATTGTTGGATTCTGGGGCTTCACGTACGGTGATTGGTCGAATTGGTTGGAGTATGTTACAAGCGTATGGCATCAGAATTTCTTCATCGGTAAATATCCCTCAAATTACTTTGGCGGATGGTGGTCGAGTATCAGCGTTAGGTTCTATTTCGTTACCAATTCTGGTGGAGGGCAAGTCGGTCCTCGTAGATTGTCTTATTGTTCCTGGTATACCTCATGCTCTTATTCTTGGTGTAGATTTCTGGACCAAGGCGGGTATAACCCCGGATCTGAGGGGCAGGGTATGGTCGTTTTCTCGACCGGAACAGGAGGCGTCGGTAGCGATCATGGACCACAGTGAATTAGATACTAGGCAATCTGAAGCTTTAGGTAGATTAGTTGGGAATGCTTTTGAGACTATGGCAGACGGGTTAGGTCGAACCCATCTTGTTGAGCATTGGATAAGGATAAAGGCAGGAGTTGAGCCTGTGAAGCAGCGATACTATCCGGTATCGCCTACCATACAGTCGCGTATGGACGAGGAGTGGAAGGATATGCTCAGCAAGGGTGTCATTGAGACGTCTCATAGTCCATGGGCTTCCCCTGTGGTCATGATAAGGAAGAAAGACGGTACATATAGGTTTTGTGTAGATTATAGAGTTCTGAATAAGTGTACCGAGAAGGATAGTTACCCCCTTCCTTATGTGTCGGCGACCTTGGATAAGCTGAGGGATGCGAAATTTTTGTCAAGTTTAGACATCAAGTCTGCCTACTGGCAAATACCAGTAGAGAGGAGTTCTAGGCCCTATACAGCATTCATGGTGCCAGGTAGAGGTCTTTTCCAATTTAAGAGAATGCCATTCGGTTTACATAATGCGCCTGCAACGTGGCAGAGATTTATAGATTCGGTCATAGGACCAGAGTTAGAGCCCCATGTTTTTGTATATTTGGATGATATACTCATCGTAACAAAAACGTTTGAAAAACATTTGGAAATTCTGAAAGAGGTTTTGGATAGATTAGCTGAGGCAGGATTAAAACTCAATAGAGAGAAATGCAGTTTCTGTAGGCCTGAGTTAAAGTACTTAGGTTATGTCGTAGATAGAAACGGCCTACATGTTGATCCTGAAAAGGTAGAGGCAATGGTTAGGATAGAAGTCCCGAGAAATGTTAAGCAAGTGAGATCTTTTGTAGGTACAGTGTCCTGGTACCGTAGATTCATCAAAGATTTTTCAGAGTTAGTTAGACCTCTCACCGAGTTAACTAAGAAGAATAAGAAGTTCATTTGGAGCGAAGAATGTGATAGGAGTTTTAGAGAAGCTAAGGAACGTTTAGTTACGGCGCCCGTTTTAAGTTGCCCAGATTTTGATAGGCCCTTTATTATACAAACGGATGCGTCAGACTTTGGTATAGGAGCTGTGTTGACCCAAGACTTTGAAGACGGTGAGAAGGTGATAGCATATCTGAGTAGGGCCCTGAATAAAGGTGAAAAAAATTATTCCACCACAGAAAAGGAATGTTTGGCGGTCCTGTGGGCGGTCGAGAAGTTGCGACCATACATCGAAGGGACAAAGTTTAAAGTTATCACCGATCATTATTCCCTGATTTGGTTAAATAGGTTGAAAGATCCTTGTGGTAGATTGGCTCGTTGGGCATTGAAGCTTCAACAATATGATTTTGAGATTATCCATAGGAAAGGGAAAGAATATGTTGTTCCAGATTTGTTGTCGAGAAATGTTCCTGTTATTTTTGAAATTTCTACGTCGGACCCTTGGATAACGAAAATGATTGAATCGGTGTCAGAGAAGCCTTTGTCGTACCCTGCGTGGAGAGTAGAAGATGGTGTCCTTTATAAATTTGTTAAACCTCCATACCCATCCATTTACGGGGAGGGGCCCGAATGGAAAATGGTAATCGAAAATTCTCAGAGGGAAAATGTTTTGAAAAGTTGCCATGATAGTCCGTTAGCAGGACACATGGGTGTGAGGAAAACGTTCGCTAGAGTTGCTCAGAAGTTTTATTGGCCGCGAATGAAATCCGATGTTGCTAAGTATGTTCGAACTTGTAAGACATGTCAGCAGGTAAAGCCTGATAATAAACAGCCAGCTGGGGGAATGATAGAGAGGTCGAAGGAAGTTGAACCGTGGGAGATGATTTGTGTTGATTTGGTTGGTCCTTTGGTAAAGTCGACTCAAGGTTACCAATATATTCTTACGGTTGTGGATTATTTTTCGAAGTTTCCATTGTTGTTTCCTTTACGTACTGCGACGGCGAAGGGTGTCTGTAAATTTCTCGAAAACGATGTTTTCCTATTGTTTGGCGTTCCGAATTCCGTTGTGTGTGATAATGGACCCCAGTTCAAGAGTCGTGAGCTTCAGGGTCTCTGCGGTGTCTACGGCGTCCAGTTGCGATATACTGCGCATTACAACCCGCAGGCTAATCCAGCGGAACGGATTAATCAAATTATTAAGACTACGCTTAGGGCTTATGTTTCGGAGAACCAGAGGTCATGGGATCAGCAATTAGCGAAGGTAGCGTGTTGCATTAGGTCATCACAGCATGAGGTGTTAGGAGTTACACCATACTTTGTTAACTTTGGTCGGGACATGGTGCTTGAAGGTAGTCAGGGTTATGTAAGGTCCTTAGGAGAGCAGGAACAATTGAATTGCGAGGGGAGAGCTAGGAAGTTAGTGGAAATTAGAGCAGACATAAGATTGAAGTTGGAGCAGGCAGGAGCTAAGTTAGCTAAGCAGTATAACCTCAGGAGAAGAGATGTACAATATATGCCAGGAGAGTTAGTGTGGAGGAAGAATTTTGCGTTGTCCGATGCGGCTAATTATTTTGCAGCGAAGTTAGCGCCGAAGTATGTAGGTCCTTTTGTGATTAAGAAGAGGGTATCTCCATGGACATATGTTTTAGTAGACGAGAATGATAGGGAGAAGGGGACATGGAATGTTAGAGATTTAAGGCCGTATCGGGATAGGTAGCATTAGGGCCAAAGAAGGAAGTTTCCTTCTTTCACGAGGAAAGGGTGGAGTTGTCGCGGTCTGATCGCGACAAAATAATTTTCCTATTGGGTTGTTTACCTTTTTCTTGGTTTTATATGCACTGGCAGAGCAAATGTTCATTTGTTTTGTTTGTTTACCTTTTACCTTTTATCCTTTGTTCCCAACGGGGAGCGCACCCTGGCGGCGACAAATGAAGTTAATTGATATTGCCATGATGGGCAGTACTGGCGGAGTGTGTTGCGAGCTTTTGCCTTTTAGCGGAGTCCCCCACCAAATTGTTATACATATATGTAAATATGTAGGATGTAAATAAGGAAAAGCAATGAGCGCGGAAGGCGCAGAAAGGGGTGTCATCGCTTCCGTCCCTTTTGCGGTGCATTAAGGCATCCGCTAGATGAAGGCAGTTTATGTGTGTGTGGTTGTATATCATTGGTCGGGGCATCGGTGATGACGGCACAGGTTAGCGGTTCGGTGCGACCGGGTGATTACCCACACATACAGCCTGATGGTATATACAAAAAAGTATATGCTGGCGCGCAGCCTTCGGCCTGGCTCGCGGGTGCGCGTCAGAATACTCTTGTATGCGAGTGCGGTAACATCTTTTTGTGCGAGTGCGAAAAATAAGAAAGTAGAGGGTTATAAAAGGTTTTAGTGTTTGAAAAAAAAAAAAAATTATAGAAAAATAAAAAGCTAGTGGTCAAGTGTTTTAGATAAAGGTTTTGAGAAAAAAAGAATTAAAGAAAGGTTTTAAGGGGAAGTTAAATTTAAAAAAAAAAAGGGAAATCCAAGTGCGGAAGGAAAATAGTGTAGGTTAGGGTGTGTCATAAAAAAAAAAACAAAAGGAAGTGGAATTTAAAGGATCAAGTTGGATCGTGGCAAGTGGCTGGTGGACACCGTAGAGGATCTTAAGCCGGAACACACTCCGGCTTGGTTAAGTATCTCGTTTGTTGTTGTAGTTGTGCCATTTGTCGCTTCTTTGTTTCGTTCCCCGATTTCCTTAACCCATCCTTTTAGCATCCCGCACCCAGAGCCCAGTCATTTGGCGGCGGGTTAAAGTTGTTCCTGGCAGCTCAGGAACTGTGCGAGTGGGTTCGTAACCTTACGGTTGGACCTCACCTCGGGTGCACCCATAAAACATTTGTTTGTCTTAGTTTTGGGTATTTTAGTGAAAAGTTTTTGGTATTTCAATTTTGGTTGATTTTAGTTTTGTGGTTGATTTATTATATGTACCCACCCCGTCTCCACTGAGAGAGTCGGTGCATTCAGTTTAGTTATTGTCACCTAGTGTTGTTGTTTTGCCCTTTTTGTATTAAGCCGTGGCTTTGTTATTTGTGTAAAAGGGTAGGTGACAATTTATTGTGTTACATTAATATTTCCTAAATTGTTATAAAATCCTTTAATTTTTATAATTGTTATAAATATACTTGCATACTTTTGGAAGAGAATCAAAGGAAGTATTTTTTATTGAAAAATACGACTTCAAAATGTATTTCAAAGGTAAGCAAATTTTTCTTCAGATCAAGAAATAATTTAGAACTCACCGGAATTGTCTTATTAAATAAATATGCATAAGTTGAAAATATTAATTAAATTTGAATTCTATATGGATTTTAAAAGAAGTATTATTCAACATTTGCTCTGAAGCTGAGCTTTTGCCAAAATCTTATTTTTTGAACTTCATCATTGGATTTGCACATTTGAATTTCACCACTGGATTGAGAATTCACCTTAAGTATATGTATAGAGAGAGCTGAAACTAATTTCACCTCGGAGGTATTTACATATTTTAAATGGTGCCCAACTATAAAAATATCCTTATAAAAGGATTAACAATTTGGAAATATATCCTTATAAAAGGATTAGTTATTTAAAAATATCCTTAAAAAGGATAGATAATTCCTTCAAGTAATTACAAATATCCTTAAAAAAGGATTAATAATTTGGAAATATTATAAGGATATAAAGGATTAATTATTTCAAAATATCCTTAAAAAATATTAATTATTCAAAAATATCCTTATAAAGGAATTATTCAAAAATATCTTCAAAAAAGGATTAAAAATTTACAAATATCCTTAAAAAGGATTAATAATTTAGAAATATAGCCTTTTAAAGGATTAATTATTCAAAAATATCCTTATAAAAGGATTAGTTATTCAAAAATATACTTATAAAAGAATTATACAAAAATATCTTCAAAAAAGGATTAAAAATTTACAATACCCTTAAAAAAAGAATTAATAATTTAGAAATAAATATATATTAGTACTTCAAAAAATCCTTATAAAAGAATTATTCAAAAATATCTTCAAAAAACGATTAAAAATTTACAAATATCCTTAAGAAAAGGATTAACAATTTAGAAGTATATTCCTATAAAAGGATTAATTATTTGAAAATATCCCAAAAATGGATTAACTATTTTCAAAATATTCTTATAAAAGGACTAGTAATTTCGAAATACATATGCTCATTCAGATGATAACGAAACTAGATACTGAAGATAGCACATAGCTGAAACCGCTTTATAACTAAATTAAACTTGACAAGGTATGACGGAAATTCGTTCCACAATACATCGCAATATACCTAATCTTCGTTTGGGAATCAGATCTTAAGATAATGTAAATATAGATAGAATACACCAAATAGATAGAAAAAATTTGAACTATTCAATATGAGCGGTATTTGCACAATTCAAAGAAACGACTAAATAAAATAAAAAAATTGATAACAGCCAGAAGCTACGAGTACATAGAAAAGTTTTTTAATATTTTTAACTCATCTCTATGCCAATTGGACATGTATGGATGTACATATGTATTTATGTGTGGATTTTGAAAAACTTTTTAGTAACTTAAAATCGCTAAGTAGTAAGCAATACCTGTGTGTGGTTTACAAATGTTATACATATATATTTGAACAATCAATTACTTAATTTTTTAGGAAAAAAACAGAAACATATATTAAATATGTAGTAGATACAATAGGTATGCATATACATATTTATTTAAATGACAACAGCAAAGCTAGCAAACAAAATTGCATAAAGCAACAAGCGATGATGTGTGTAGGTAGATAGACAAAGGTTGTGTATTACATGAAATGGTGCAGGATCATTTAGATAACCAAACATGTAACGTTAAAACGTTTCAAAAATATGCTGTGGGGCGAAAATGCGGCTGCTATTGCTGGTGTGATGCTACACTTTGCTACTTACATCAGCTGTTGTTGGAAGCTTTGCTGCTGCTGTTGCTGCCGCTGCTGTTTCAGCCACGTTGCTTCAAACGGTATTTTAGCAAAGCAAAAATTCTTTTGCCGAGCGAGCGTATTTTTAACACGCTTTTATTAGTTTCACCTGTATGTATGTGGGTATGTAACTTCTAGCTGCTGCCTAAATATATGCAACATATTTACTAATGAGATTAGGTTACAACCACCGCTATTTTCCAACAGATGGCGCGCGTGTATTTATATTTTTAAAATATTCACTTATATAACTTTTTGTTTATTTGTTTTATTAAGTTATTTCAAAAAAATAAAATATCGTATACAATTAAAAAACAGAAAATCGATATTATCTCCTTTGAATTCTTGGTACAAATGTAGACTAATCTCTTTTATCTCGAACGTGTACAAATGTAGATTAATCGCTTTTATCTCGAACCGGTACAAATGTAGATTAATCGATTTCATCCAAAGTTGTAAGTCAAGGCTATTTTTTATGTCTAATAATTATATTTTGTTATATATATTAGAAGGCGATTAATCTACATTTATACCCGTTCGGGAACAATTGGTCTACAATTAATCCACATTTATACCCGTACGGGAACAATCGGGGACTAATTGTGGACCGATAAATATGAACATAACGGCCCATTACCTTACCTTATCTGCCTTTTCTATTTTTAAGCCTCTGTACACGAGCTACTAAGAAATCGACACCAAGCACTGAGAAGTGCATGCGGCCGGCAGAATTCTCTTTATGGAGAACTTTTATATTATAAATGGCTCAGATTGCCATTTGTCTAAACTTTAGGTTTCCGCATTTTAGTGATCTATATGACCCCCCTACACCTAAAAAAACGAAAATGTACGGGACCGAGTTGCTTATATCGAAATTTTCCCGATAATTCATCTAATTTTAACACTTTCAACTACTATTAAATTATAATATCAATGAACCCATCAAACTACTGGTAAAATTTTCCAACAGTAAACCACGCGTTGAAAAAAAGTTATTGGGGGTTGTAGAGGAGGTCCTCCTGATTCTATATTCAAAACTCCCGTCGATAGGAGTTGTTTGTAAGTTGTAAAACTTACCAAACAGACCCCAAAAATGCGCACTATTACCGAGGAAACGCACTTACAAAAACACGCACATACATATGTATGTATATATGCCGAAGGTCGCGCTATAAAAAAACCCTCAGCCAGCAGAATTCTCTTTCTGGGGCTATATCTATGGACCTATCCAACTACCAAAAAATTACCAACAAATATATCGTGAACTATAAGCTTCCTGCATGTTTTGATTACAGTTTTGAGATCTCTGAGAGGCCATATACCCCCCTGAAAAAGTAATTTTTCGCGGACCGTGGCTCCTTAACGTAAAGCCGGCCCTTTTGGTAGACAGATGGAAATTTGAGCCGCCCTCTACACTACTGAAAAAGTAATTTTTCTTGGACCGTGGTTCCTTAATCTAAAGCCGACCCATGATCCGCGCGGCATAACAAAAGCATACATACATAGACATATGTACATATGTAGCTATGTGTTCGTGTATTATTAGTAAACTAAACGTTTTCACATTATTTCGTTTATATTTTAATGGCTTATAAGTTTTTCCGGATATTTCGCAAGGGCCTTGACTTATTTCGCAAGGACCTTGACAACATACATACGCAACTCTTTACTTTAACGAAATGCCCTTGTTCTTAGATTTTTCTCGATATTAGTCCCACCCATTACCCTTTAAGTATATCGTTTGCAGTTTTTTTTTTTTTCAAAGTTTTTAAATGCTTACCCATTTCATATTAATTCCAAATGTGTCTTTCCACTTTTTAACACTTTCCAAATTTCCTTGGTATTTTTTCTGGTGTACAACAAATAAAAATGGTGCTTCCGCGAATGGCGGCGCGCCCTTTGCTGCTAACAATTTTTAAGACAAATCTTGTTTTTTCTTGCACTTAGTTTTAGTTCCGTATGAAACTTTTATTGTAAAACTTATGTTATACGCTAAAATTTGATTCCTGTTATACAATAATTTATTATTTTTTGCTTTTTCGTGCAAAATTAAACGGAAAAATCAAAAGAAAATGCGTGCTCTGTAAAAGTTGCGTTTTTTTCTACAGAAATAGCAAAAGAATTCACAATAATCGTAGTCGCATAATCACTTTGGCCACTGTTACACCATAATCAAAATGGCCATGGTCAAATTTATGTTATTGCCAAGGCAGATCTATACCGGTAATATAAGCTCAGCAACTGATTCATTTTCATTTTGGCTAAATTGTCAAATCGTATTGTTTCTATTTTGTTTACTTCCGTCTTGTTTACGTTTTAGTACGTGCTTTTGACGTTTTACACGAGATATTTTCAACATGGCCGCCGTGCTGTTACCTTTATAGATCTGTCTTTGTAAGTGCTTTTCCATTATAGGGCCCTTACACGATCAAATATTTGATCAAATCGTGTATCTGTGGTAGTAAAATTGTCTATAGGGGCATTTCAGTTATTACATCTGGGTCTGGGTTAAGATAAATTTTTACTGAAACAATCCGGCTCATAATGAAAATTGGCTGCACTTGAAAAAAACTAAAAAGAAGAAGAAACATATACAACATATACCCAGCAGTAAAAATCTGAAATGAATCCTTTATGAATCACTGATGAAATTTATCATGAGGAGGCATCAGTGAATACTTTCATATAAAGGCTGCTGAATTTTTTCAAATAAATGGTTTGCTTTCCTCATGCCTATATGACTCCGTTCGGAGCCGGCATAAAACTGTCCAATGGTAGGAAAAACAAAAGGAGCACACTCGAATTTGGAGAGAAGCTCGGCCATAAAATTCGTCAGAGTTATAATAGCGCAAAAACAATTCTTCTGTACATTGAAAAGAGACAAATACTCCCTCAAAAACAATTTTATTGACTTTAAACCAGGGACCGTAACGATTATCATTTTTATAAAAAAAATCATTTTTAATCGTTATAATTTGATTTTTATTTTTTCGATGAAATTTGATCGATATTTTATGATTTTTATTTTTTCGATCAAAAATAATTGTTATTACTGGATTTAATTTTTTCCGATGAAACTTGATCGATATTTTATGATTTTTTTCTTATTTTTTCGATCAAAAATAATTTTTATTATTGGATTTAAATTTTTCCAATCATAATAAACTCTAAAAACTTGTTCTTTTTTGCAAATTTTGTTCTCAAATAGAACTGCGCCAATGTTGGCACAATCGTCAACTTCAAGCCATCAAATATAGGATTCACTAACGTTTGAAAAAGTTTACTATGATCGGAGAAAAAATAAAAAAATATTGATTAAAGTTGATCGGAAAAATTTAAATCCAATTATAACAATTATTTTTGATCGAAAAAATAAAAATCATAAAATATCGATCAAGTTTCATCGGAAAAATTTAAATCCAATAATAAAAATTATTTTTGATCGAAAAAATAAAAATCGTAAATAATGGTTATTTAAAAATTTAAAAAATAAAAATCTTTAGAATAAATATGAGCTCATATTTGGGTAGAATGTGCTAAAATCATTGTATCGGCATACTTGCATTTTATTGTTAACGAAGTTTTCATAATGATTTTTTCATCCGAAGAAATGAAAATAACGATTAAAATCGGTCCCTGCTTTAAACTTCAAACTAAATGAAAATAACGATTTCAAAAATTATCTTTTTGGAAATTTGAATTTAAATTACTGAAATAAATTATGAAACTCAAATGGCGGGATAGCTATGTATTCCATGTCATAAGGAGAAGCCAGTGCGCAGTATAACTTTTCTTCCGGACTTGTTCTTTCCCCTTACGGCCAAAGCAGAAGCTTACAAGAGGCAAATTTGAAATTTGTATTTCCATATATTTTTTATTTTAAATATAATTTGTTTTATAGTTGTCAAATTGAAAACTTTGTCAGAAAAGCTGCCGAATGTCAAAAAACCTACCGAAATACAAGCTGGCTCGTTGGTTTTTAGCCGCCTAGATGGTATTTCGTTTGGTTTTTTCAATATAGCTTGCTCGCTTGCACCAACGCAAAACGATAGTGATGAATATTCAACAAAGAATCATCAATGATCATTTAGCAGTGAAACAAATTTACTGCAGGGTATATCTATATATATGTATACATACACAAATGTCACTTTGCAGTTCTGCCAAATCAAAAAAGCACTGTGCTGCCAAATCAGCACGGAAAAAACAAATCGAACAGGGCGGATCAAAAATTGAACCAGCAATTTATCTGGTTTAATCGAGTTGAAATCTTTGTTGTTGCATTTACGTGCAAAAATTTTTATCTGGGTTAGGATCACCGTATGTGAAACACGGCTTATGTGTTTTCACACGTACGTGTTTGATGCCGATTTGACCGAAATCAAAAATTTTTGTTTTCCATCAAATCGGATGGCTATTTGATGTGCGTTGTGGATGCGTGTAAGGTGCTGTTTGATCAAATTTCAGTACCAAATTAGCATTTGACGTGTGTTGCAACCATTTGATCAAATTTCAAATGTAAATAAACGTGTGTTGCATTATATGCTAACGCAATATATGCAATGCAATCGTCAGTGTCACTCATTTTGTGCTCCAAAATTTAATTCTATAAACAAATTAAAAGAAATATCAGCATTAATACGTGATAAAATATCTATTGTAAATAATAGAAAGCTAGAATGAAATTTGATGGGCTATTTGACAACGATTTGATCAAATTACACAGACACGCGATTTGATCGTGTAAGGGCCCTATTAAAGAGAAAAGGAGAGAGAGCGGGAGAGCACACTGACACTGAGTTTTGACCGAGATTTGACGCTAAAGCCCAAATTACATCAGCGATGTGGCAGCGGGCAGCGACGGTTTTCGGAATCAGCTGATGCGTCTAATATGAGCAGTGACTGCCAGACCAAACACAATAGAGCGTTCGCAGTATTTGGCAGTGACTTCTTTATATATTAGGTCTGTTTCCTTTTACCTTGGACACGTGGTGACATAAATTTACTTACCATTTTCATGTCCACTTTTTTCAATTAAAATAATCAATCTTGTTCCATTTTTTCCTCTGCTCTTTCTTCTTCTTTGCTTTTGCATCCCGCCAGCAATATTTGCTAGTGGAAATTAATTAAGTAAAAATTAAATTCTCTCCCGCTTGCTGGCATCAAAGTACGGAAACACAAAATTAGTAAAAAATATATTACATTGGATAGTACGGAAACAGACATAAGTTCACATCAACACTTTGAAGTTGGCTGCGATTCAAGGCAGCGGCAGCGAATTTAGAATTTGGGCTAAACGGAGCGGTGCTGCCAGCTGCCTCTGCTGTATTATGTGCCGCTTCATTACAAACCGTAGTTTCTAAAAATCAGCTGATTTCGAAAAACAGTCGCTGCCACAGCCACAGCGCTATTGTAATTCCGGCTTAACACCGAATCAACGTGCAACCAGTTTCTCACAGAGAATACAAATCGAGAAATGTAAAGCCCAAATTATATCAGCGATGTGGCAGCGGGCAGCGACGGTTTTCGAAATCAGCTGATGCGTCTAATATGAGCAGTGACTGCCAGACCAAACACAATAGAGCGTTCGCAGTATTTGGCAGTGACTTCTTTATATATTCGGTCTGTTTCCTTTTACCTTGGACACGTGGTGACATAAATTTACTTACCATTTTCATGTTCACTTTTTTCAATTAAAATAATCAATCTTGTTTCATTTTTTCCTCTGCTCTTTCTTCTTCTTTGCTTTTGCATCCCGCCAGCAATATTTGCTAGTGGAAATTAATTAAGTAAAAATTAAATTATCTCCCGCTTGCTGGCATCAAAGTACGGAAACACAAAATTAGTAAAAAATATATTACATTGGATAGTACGGAAACAGACATAAGTTCACATCAACACTTAGAAGTTGACTGCGATTCAAGGCAGCAGCAGCGAATTTAGAATTTGGGCTAAACGGAGCGGTGCTGCCAGCTGCCTCTGCTGTACTATGTGCCGCTTCATTGCAAACCGTAATTTCTAAAAATCAGCTGATTTCGAAAAACAGACGCTGCCACAGCCACATCGCTATTGTAATTCCGGCTTAAGAAAAAGTGTATTTTGGCCATGGTCATTTTGATCATTGGTGGACCCTGCTAGGAATAATTTTCAGGCTCTTCTTCTTCTTCAGTGGTTGGGTTAGCAGCGGTCATTACCCAAATATATAGGTCGGAGTAGATAAAATAAGATCGACGGCCAAACGCACCGCTGTCAAAGCAGCTGTTTTGTTTATGCGATAGTAATATGCCATTCTCATGGAAAGATGCCTTCGCATGCTGTAAAATCCGATAGCCGGTATACGTTCGTTTCCCTCAAGCCGGAGGGAGCTTTTTGACTGGGTATTTTTCAGCATGCTTTTTCATTCGCGCATTGCAGGCTCTCTGGAGCTTGAAAAAATTACATAAGGAAGCTTACCCCAGAAAGAGAATTCTGCTGTCTGAGAGCTATTTTTTTAAAGCACGGCCGAAGGCCGCCAAAGCAAAAAGTTGTTCTACACACGTATATACATATGTGCGTATTTTTATAAATGCCTTTCATTGGTAATAGTGCGCAGTTTTGGCGTGTTGTTTGGTTAATTTTACAACTTGCAAACATCTTCGGTCGACGTAACTTTGGATTTAAAATCAGGAGGACCTTGTCTACACCCCCAATAACTCTGTTTTTCAACGCGTAGTAGACTGTTGGAAAATTTTGCCATTTCAATTTTATTTTTTTACCAATTTTGCGTCCCACCACTGTATCAGCACGAAAACTCGACACACCACTGTGCAAGACTAGAATAACAAGAAGAAGAATAAGGGCGTGAAAACGAAACGTCAACAACACTGCCAACAGCTGTTTTTATTTTTTTTTATGTTTTGTACCTTCTGTGTCCCCGTCGCATTTTCCCAGTACCTTTCCAAAGGAATCCGTCGGCCAATTGCCATTGGATAAATGCGTTAAGAGTGAGATTTCCGGTTTTAATTAACGTATTTATTATGGATTAATTAGCAAATTGCTTATAGAACAACGCACTTTACTAAACTAGGAAGAGAAGAAATGGTGAGTAAAAATGGTTATGGTAAAGCTGAAAATTAGATGAATTCAAGGTGAACCAATTAGCTAACTAAATATAATGATTGGAACATACATTTTTTCGCAATTTGCGTGATGTATGTGCACATATTTTTATGTATGTACATATGTATGTGCTTATATATTTATGAAAATTATGCTAAAAATAGATTTGATACCAGAGGCAGCTATTTGCTGGTCATGTAGACTGCCTACATACATACATATGTAAATCTTTCGAATTGGTAAGTACTTAAGGCGCTTAATAATGACCTGGAGTATGTATATGCTATTGTATGCTATAATAACTTACCGTCATCCTAATTAATTTTTTGATTTGTTTACATTTTTTTTCTTTCCTTAGGCTGTGCTCGGCGCACAATTGGTATTAACCCTACTCACATTGAGTATTATACAAAAATTAAGTCCGCATTTTAGCTTTGCCAAATGGATATTATGCGCTACTGGACTGCAACGTTATTTACATCCAACAGATGATGAGCTGCGTACTTTGGCTGGTGTACCCAAGGAGAAGCATGTCAAAGGTGGTGGCTTTGGCAAGAGCAACAAAAGCCACGAGAGTCGTAATGGTGTTGGTCGTAATGGTAATAATAGTAGCAGTGCAGGACAATTTCATATACCGCGCAATTTGGAGGTGCAATTGGAGACAACGCCTGTGGTGGCGCGCGACGTAGTACATTTAAGATATTTTACAGAATATCAGTGGTTAATGGATTTTAGCGTTTATGCGGCAATTGTTTATACAATATCAGAGGTAAGAAGAAAGATTGATTGATTGCTCTGAATGCTTATAAATCATACTATTTTTTGCTTTAGGTTTATCACTACTATTTTCCATTGAAAGATGAAATGAATTTGAGCATGATTTGGTGTTTGTTGGTTGTCTTTTTTGCTGTGTAAGTAAAGGAGCTGCATGCAAAGCCTCTAACTTTTTAATACTAAAATTAATAATCTTGTTCTATTTTAGTAAATTACTCTCCTCACTCACTTGGTTGTACTTTCAAAATGAAGAATCCATTGGCGAACGTTCTATGGTTATTGTTGCATGCCTTGTTTATCTGCTCATAGCCATGATTGTGCTAATCATCGATGAAAGTCATCTGGAAACCGGGTTGGAGCATGCGTACCGTAGCTTTAATGAGAGTGCATCACAATTTCTAAACGCGCAAGGATTGTCATCATCGTGAGTTTTAAATTAAATTAATGTAAACAAATTTAAATGACTTTTGCATTGCGCTCACACAGCGGTCCCGCCTCAAAGCTCATCGTAAAGCTATGCATTGCCGTTTGCTGTGGCCTGCTAGGCGCTCTATTCACATTTCCCGGCTTGCGTATGGCAAAAATGCATTGGGACTCTTTGAGCTATTGCAGTGGACGTAAAATGATGCAATTGCTGCTCAATATAAGCTTCATTTTGCCTTTTTTACTCATCATACTTTGGATACGTCCTATTAGTCGGGAATATCTCACAGAGCGTGTATTCGAGGGCATGGAAAAACCATTGTAGGTGTAAATAAAAAAATCTTAAATGAATTTCATTTCATAATCTTCACATGTCTTTTTCTTATTTTCGCCCTCTTAGACTTTCAGTTGAAGCATTTGAGGCAATGCGTTTGCTAATCGTAATTTTCGCTGTGCTGCTACGTTTTGCTTTAATTCCCATTTATCTGCAATCATACCTTAATATAGCGCATGATAAAATTGTGGACTTACGCAAAGAGGCTGGTCGCATCACGAATGTGGAATATCAAAAAAAGGTTGCTGCTTGCAATTCCTTTTTTATTAAATACAATTACAAACTTTTTTTTTTCACATGCAGATTTCCTCTATATTCTATTATCTCTGCGTGGTTACGCTTCAATTTGCTGCACCGTTACTACTCTGTTTATATCTTACATTAATGTATAAAAGTTTGGGCGAATATTCATGGTCTGGCATACTGAAAAGTAGTACTACCAGCAACAGTAGTAGTATGCGCGATGTTTGTACAGCAGAAATGTGCACTCTTGGCGATGAAGCGTTGCCGCCTTTGCTTGCTGATAGTGAAGTTTTGCACTTTTTAACTAGTACACCGGCACCAGTGGAAGATGCTACAGCTGCTGCCATACAATTGGATTCGTCGTCGTTATTAGATAATGAAAATATGAGCGAAGATTTCAATATTTTAGAATCGGCGAATGACATGCATGCGCAATGGATTAGTTTAAAAAATGTATGTACATATGTATGTGTCTTTTTAAAGTAGCATATTTAAAATTATTATTTTTTTCATTTACGCGCAGGTCTTCAATGCCGATGTTTATAGAGGCTTTTTGGGTTTCGCCAGTTGGTGGAGTTATTTTACGCTGTTTACTTCTTCAGCACTCGGTCTCATTTATCAATCGTATTTTAATAAGACATGATTTGGCAGCATTCAAGTGTTGGTAGCAAGCAGTGATGGGCAGTTTTATATACCAAAAAGCTATTGGCACAAGCTGCGTTTTTCTTTAAATTGTGCTCACATTCAGCAAACGTTTTCGTCTTGTACTCGCACAGCAATGACTCATGTGGAGCATGTTTTTTTTTTTTTTTGAGTTTGTTCGCAAATGTCTACAGTTAGAGAAAGTAGTCTTACTTTTAGTTGGTTATGGTGTGCTTACAGCGCCAAATTTTTAACTCGCAATACTTGTTTATAATTTCTTTTACTTTTAAGTTTTAAAATTAGTGTGCATGTTATTTATTATATTGTGTAGTTAGCTTGCAATAATAAAGTGAACAAAAATTGAGAGTACTTAATGAGCTTATGTGGTTGAAACGGAGGTTCTTCTTCTTGATTGGCGCTTAACAGTCCAGTCGATTCTGGCCGAGTCCAACAGAGCGCGCCAATTGCTTCTGTTTCGTGCAGCATGGCGCCACTTGGGAACACCTAGGGAGGCAGCAACGCTGTCCACCTGGTTTTCCCAACGCAGTGGAAGTCTCTCTTTTATTTTGCGTTCAGCGGGTTTCAATAGAAATACTTTCTTGGCCGGAGCGCCTTCATCCATTCGCATGACATGACCTGCCCAATGAAGCCGCTGCATCTTTATTCGCTGAACAATGTCGATGTCTGCGTATAGCTCAGCTCGTACAGCACATTGTTAAATCTCCGTCGATACTCGCCCACGCCAACGCGCAAAGTTCCATAAATCTTCCGAACAACTTTCCGCTCGAATACTCCAATTGCCATCTCATCTGATTTTGAATCTGAGGTTAGAGAAGTACAATAAATTTTAAATATTTTAAAAAAGTTTTAATACTTTATTTTTGTATAGAAGTATGTATGTATGTATATATGTATGCTAGCCTTAAATGCTAAATGAAAGATTGACCTTACATTTTTCACTGACAAAAGTTTTTACTTCTCACTACAGCATAACCTTTCACATATACATAGATATAATAAGTTTAGTAATACATATATATTAAATATATATAATGCTTTCGATAATTGATAAATGCGAATATAGAATGTAAAAAGTAGTAGATATTAAGACAGAGACAGCGATTACTACCCTGCAAAAAATTAGCGATTAATCCCGAAAGAGATTGGTCCCGAATTGATCTCTTTCGGCAATAATCGGTCCACAAATAATCCCCGATTGTTCGCGCACAGGTATACATGTAGACTAATTGAGAACAATTGTTCCCGAACGGGCATAAATGTAGACTAGTTGTAGTCCAATTATTCCCGCACGGGTATAAATGTGAATTAATCGCTTTCATAAATCTAGATGGATTAAATGTAAAAATTTTAAAAAATATTCAATGTATTAAAAAAAATTTATAGTAATAAGTAGATAAAACTGAACACCCTCTCTTTTAATAACAATGATGACTAATAATTTTAACAAAATGTTAACAAAAATATCCATTGAAAAATCAATTACTATTATACACTCAATACTGATTATTAAAAAAAAAATTTAATTTATTGAATAGATTTTTTACAAAAGTAAAACTTATTGTTTCTGCTTTATTTAAATAGGCATGAACAATTATAATTTTTAAAGATTGTTATAAAAAATAGCCTTGGCTAACAACTTTGAAAAATTCCTCACATGTCTTTTACACTCGCATAATACATTCCCAGGAAAAAATATTTGGAGGAAATATTTAATTTTTTTTTTTAAGATTTCACTACAAGATGAAAGCTAATCGAATGAACTTTCTTCTAATATATATAACAATTTATAATTTTTAGACATTTTCATAAAAAATAGCATTGGCTTACAACTTTGGATGAAAGCGATTAATCTACATTTGTACCCGTTTGGGATGAAAGCGATTAATCTACATTTGTACCCCTTCGGGATGGATGGAAGCGATTAATCTACATTTGTACCCGTTCGGGATGAAAGCGATTAATCTACATTTGTACCCGTTCGGGATGAAAGCGATTAATCTACATTTGTACTCGTTCGGATATACAAATTGAACAATTAGTCCCTTCAAAGGACATGCTCGAACAAATGCGATCAATTCACTCCATATAAAGAGATGTAAAATTGTATTAGTCGCATGCTTCCTTGCGATTGATCCCGGACACGTCCCGAATTATTTGCATTTTTTTGCAGGGTTGCGATTGATCCCAGACACGTTACGGCTTAATCGCATTTTTTGCAGGGTAAATACTTTTTCACTTATTAAATTATGTATGTATGTATGCATTAATATACGATTTCCCTTGCTCCCTTTCCCATCAAATTTATAATCCCAACATTTGTTCCTGCTTGTACACCGCATGATAAGCATTGCGTATTAGCACATACGGAAAACAAGATTCCAACAAATCCATTGTTAAGAAAGGTGATTGTTTAACAATCTCATCCAGCAGCAAATAAATCGATTCGCGATTACGTGTAGCCTCCTTATCCGATTCCTGGCCCAAACGCAACAGCGACGAGCTGGCCAAAGCCAAAAACTCTTTCATACGATCCTCAATATCATTCTCACCACAAATGGTGAATAGCGCGCCGAATATATTATTTATTGCCACGGCCATGCAATGCGTATTATTCGAGTGGCCATCAATGGAAGCACGATAAAATGAGGTTTCATTGCGCGCCAATTTCGGTATGGAGACTGCAACGAAAACCATCAACAGACACGACACCAGATGTTCGCCCTCATCAAATTCGGGTTTCTTCGATTTGAGCGTAGTGGTTAGCGTGGGATCAACTTTGCATGGCAAACCGGCCGCTGAAGCCATCTCAGAGGCGACGCGTATCTGATCGCCACCCGGCAAATGCTCTTGAAAATCACGCACTGAGCTGAGCAAGAATGGTATGCGCTTTTCCAATACATCGACCAGCGCCTCATGTACCAAATTGCGAAAGCACAGTATGACACCAATAATGGTCATGCGTTGTAGCACACGATCGACATCTTGTAAACGTTTAAATTGTTCCTTCATCACTTCGGGCTTGTCGAAGCTGGTGCGCAAAAGGATAAGCACATCCTTATTGGTGGCTACAAGCTGTTTCAGTTCCTGCACCTGATTGGCAATATGCCACATGAGCGTCTCATTGAGCGATTTAATGCCATACGGACCGACTAGTTCGGCCAGTGAACGCAATTCATTGAGGTCAGAGAATTCTTGCGGATTGAATGGTACCCAACCTTCGGGTGAAATGGGAACAAAGGCCTTTTGATTCATTGAGAATACAATGTTGCCGGCTGAGACGCGGCGCAGCAAAACTTCGCTATACCTGCAAATAAAAACAAATCAGCATAAGTAAAGGATTGTGCTACATATATCGAGTGAATGTTCGGCACCATGTATTATACAGCGCCGCAATGGTTTTCTCGCCATGCGAATCCAACGTCTGCGTCTGCTGCAGCAAGCAATTGTTAAAGACACGCGTTATATCGATATGCACATAATTCTCGACTGTCTGCAGCACATTCATGTAAGCGCGCACAGTTGCCAACAGCTCTGAGGGTTTGGCAATTTCCATTGTCTCCTGATTGAACATTACCATGCCGACAAGATCGCGTGAGAAGCGATGCTCCAAATTTTGGCATAGATATTCGCGTGGCGCAAAAGCAAATTCCCACACATTTACAGTGGGACAATAGTTGATGGCGAAACACAATTCGGTCAAAGCCATATGCAATTTATCCATGGTGGTTAGGTCTTCGCGCGTCTTGCGATACGATTCATCGCCCGGTTTGCGTATATCATCGAATTGTTTCTTTGATTTATCCTTCTTCTTGCGTGCCGATTGCACCGACAATATTTTGGCACAGTGTTTGGGTAGCAAAGCATCGGCCATGGTGCATTGTTCATCACAAATTGTTGTTATAATATTCTTAGCCTCTTTGGCCATCTCCTCCAAAAATATATTCACCACACTCAGCGAACGTTCGCGTATGTGATGACGCTCCTCTGGGCACATTTCATGTGTACAATTCTGAAAGTGGCTACAAATCAACGGAAAAGCGATAATGTAACGGTTTTGCGCTGGAAATTCCAAACACATATGAAATTGATCATCAAACATTTTGCTATAAAAGCAAAATATACTCAAATCGGATGTTTCCACCAATATCTCATCGAGATTATCAACGACGCGCGTATGGAAGACCATGGAGTCGAGCAAGCGTGCCAATTCTACATGCTCGGTAATGCGCAGCGCTGCCTTGCCAACGCTCATGTACGTCTGCAAACGGAACCAATCGAGACGAAAAGCGCGAAAATCAAATAGTTCATTATCCTCCACTTGCTTTACGGTCAAACTGGATGCGGTGTTGTAGAGCGAAGAGAGTATAACACTTTCATCTTCGGGACAAACCTGCAAACTTTGCATGCGTATGTTGAGATCGATAGAATCGAACCCAGATAGATATTGCACATAATAACGTTGCATGACTTGACTGTATTTGCGCACCAGCGCACGCAATTCCTCCATGTGAAATAGTAGCTCGGGTAGTTGGCGATCGACGAGATCTTCGTTGGATTTTCCTAAGGTAAACAAATCAGAAAGAACATATAGAAATTATTAAATGAAATTTCTCACACGAAAGCTAAAGCTTTACCTTTATTCTTCGTCACTGGCGGATTATCATTATGACGCAAAAGCCACAAAATCTCATCACGTGCCAAACACAAACCAATAAATATAAATATCGCTTTCGGTCCCAGCAAACCCGGCTGATCGGTCATTATCAGCGCCAACTCCTTCAATGCCGTACGCAAGAACTTTCGCCGTTCACGATGCATCAAAGCTGCCTTTTGTATTGCAACCGCATACGCCTCCTTCACTTCGCTGATGCGTTTACTATAACCTTTGATGCCATCGAAAGTCCCCTGTATATATTGATGTATTTGCAGCACTTCATCACGAAACAAAGCAATCACCCAACTCGATTCCAATGCCGATAACCAAATTTTATTCACCTCTTGATATTGAGCCAACATTTGATGATTCAATAGCAAACCAAATATGATCCAACGATCCATCGATTCAAGTGAAATATATTCACAGGACATGGTATCGGTGCGTACGGCTTTTAGCAGAATTGCCGGATTGCCGACTAAACTCAACTTTTGCATTTCACGCCACTTATCGGCGGGCAAATTGCGCAACGGATAGATTGTGGTAAGTGAGCGTAGCGCATTGGTCAACAAACGTTGATGCGGTATAAATTCCTCTGACAAACGCTTCAGCGGCACCTCATAGTCGAGTATCATCTGACCGAGACGCGGAAAACCCGAATCGGCCTGATTATTTTGCAATTCATAAGCGGCATTATATAGACCCAGCACAGCTTTGCGATCCTCCACGCGCGACAACAGTATCATTAGTGATACATAGGTGACCACTAGATCTAAATAGTTTTTGGTCAATTCGAAATTTTGAGTTATATCCAAATGAATTTGGCATGCATCCATTGTGGTCAGTAGTTCGCAAACGTTATCCTTAAAATCCAATAAATCCACAAAAGTGTGATAGTAAAGTGAGAGTGATTTAATAATTTCCGCTTTAATATTCACTATGGCATTAAGCCCCTTAACATCAATGTTAGGAAATCGTTTGACAATAAATTTGATAGAGGACTCCAACGATTTGTCCGAGAGAAAGCCAGGCTTGGATTTGGTATCGCCGCATGCTTTTTTGATATTATAAATGCGCGTTAAAATACCCAGACCACGATCGTTGAGTATTACTAGCTTTTCAGCAATTTTCTGCTGATTTGGATATATTGGGCGTGCCATGGCTGCCGGGTATTGGCTGCAATTTGTGTGTGTCTACTTTTCTAATGTTTGCTATTGTTGTTGTCGTTTGCTGCTTCCTCACCGACTACGCCCAGCGGCCTTTATTTGGAGTTGAGTTTTTTTGCCCAGAGCTGCTCTTATTGTAGAAATTTCAATTTGTTGGTATTGGCACTAATATAAAAAACTCTTTAAACTTTTCTATTTGTGCAAAACATATTTTTGTAAGAAATTTTATTAGTTTTTTCCACAGACATAAAATTTTTCACTCAACTGCATTTTACTGAAAATTTGCTTTTTCTTGTCATTCGCTGTTCAGATAGCAGGGTTGCATGGGGAATTGAGACAAATGTCAATGAAGTACTAATAGGGTGGCACTTGTTGGAAATTTATATATCTAGATACCCGGTATCGAGCAATTCGATCTGATCGTACAAATATTCGAGCTTACAAACAAAAAAAATGTGTATCGGAAAATCAAAAATAAAAAAACTGCATATAAAGAAAAAAAAAAAATAAAAAAAAAAAAAAAAAAGACTTCAACATACTCGAATTGTTCAAGTGCCTGTACAAACATACGGGTAATAAACAAACAAACTACTGTTCGAGCATTTGAACAACAATTGTTCGGGCTACGCGAAAATGTTCAAAAAAAATCGAGATGCCTAATCAAGTATTCCTATAGGAAACCAGAATTTAAATGTATATTATTTTATTTACAATTATTCCCGCTTGTTTATTTTTCTACGTATATTGTTTGTGTGATCAGGTCTATAAATTGACTCAGGGTTGATTCCGTTTTTAAACGGTTTTATTTAGCTCACCCCGTTTGTTTTATTATTTATTATTTATTCTTTATTCTTGGGTCAAATTTAGTAATTCAAATTTCACCCTCTTCCTGTCAACCGATTAATCTGAAATTTTGCACGCATGTATAACCCCGATGACAATGCAATATTATGAAAAAAAAATTCCGATAGGTGGCGCGTGGGTCGCTATATTTACAAAAATCGCATTTATGGTCCTATTTGGCTGAAATTCGGAACATGTATTACTACCTTGAAAAGAAATATTTTCTTAAAAAAAAAAATTCCGCTAGGTGGCGCGTGGGTCGCTATATTTACAAAAATCGCATTTATGGTCCGATTTGGCTGAAATTCGGAACATGTATTACTACCTTGAAAAGAAATATTTTCTTAAAAAAAAAATTCCGCTAGGTGGCGCGTGGGTCGCTATATTTACAAAAATCGCATTTATGGTCCGATTTGGCTGAAATTCGGAACATGTATTACTACCTTGAAAAGAAATATTTTCTTAAAAAAAAAATTCCGCTAGGTGGCGCGTGGGTCGCTATATTTACAAAAATCGCTTTTATGGTCCGATTTGGCTGAAATTCGGAACATGTATTACTACCTTGAAAAGAAATATTTTCTTAAAAAAAAAATTCCGCTAGGTGGCGCGTGGGTCGCTATATTTACAAAAATCGCATTTATGGTCCGATTTGGCTGAAATTCGGAACATGTATTACTACCTTGAAAGGAAATATTTTCCTAAAAAAAACTTCCGATAGGTGGCGCGTGGGTCGCTATAGAGGCGTTGGACTGCAATAAACTAACGGGCAAGAAACCTTGCAATAATGAAGCACTAAATGAATTAAACAGAATGCGAAATAAAAACTAAAAACTAGAAAATAAAAATAGGTAAAAAAACTTTTTAAGTTAAACGGTTTTATGTTATACATACATTGCAATGTTTAAGATAAATGTACTAAAAACCAAAAAATAATAAAATAGATACAGTCGTGGGAATTATAAACATTTGCATAGACTAGATAAATAAAACCGGGGGGCACGTCAATTGTCTACAAATTATCGACTTAATGTGCGATAGAAGAATCGTTTAATTCGTCGTTAGGCAGTTGGCCCGCAGACGGTGAGGAAAATACTTACTATTTTCTTGCTCATGGAAATTCCAATAGTTATACACTCCATGTTAATAAAAGAGATGTTTCAACTAGTTTATCGTTAGACATTCACACGAGGAATCGTTTCACTGCTCGTAGTTTGTCTTTAATCGACAAAACATATGATAAAAGTACTACTCGCTCACCACTATGAAACCCTAAAACTCGCTTATAATCGAGCTTGCTAGCTTTTTTCCACATTCTAGCCCTACTTATCACACGTCCATCGTTGTCGGTTGAACAACTGCCTAATTATAGTGTAACATTACAAAACAAACATTTTAATCAACGATTGTAGACAATTGACGTGCCCCACGGTTTTATTTTAGTCTAGTCTATGCAAATGTTTATAATTCCCACGACTGTATCTATTTTATTATTTTTTGGTTTTTAGTACATTTATCTTAAACATTGCAATGTATGTATAACATAAAACCGTTTAACTTAAAAAGTTTTTTTTACCTATTTTTATTTTTCTGAAGGTGTGGCACTTTACTCCTCTATTCACTTTGTCACGGACGTAACAAGCCAGTCCAATACTATTACTTTTTAAAAAACTTAAATGTAAAAGAGTTTACACTGATTCGATTCATTTTATAGGCAATTTTTTTTTTATAAGTATTTTTTCATATATTCCTTTTTAATTTCATTTCATTCTTGTTATTATTTTATCTTTACTTATTACCTAAACTTATTTTTATCTTATTTTTATTATTTTGTTTTATTTTGTTTTATTTTATTTTTTTATTTTATTACTTTAATTTTATTTAATTTAATTTAATTTTATTGTATTTTATCTTATTTTATCTTATTTTATTTTATTTTATTTATTTTATTTTAATTTATTTTATTTTATTTTATTTTATTTTATCTTATTTTATTTTATTTTCTTTTAATTTAATTTAATTTAATTTAATTTAATTTAATTTAATTTAATTTAATTTAATTTAATTTAATTTAATTTAATTTAATTTAATTTAATTTAATTTAATTTAATTTAATTTAATTTAATTTAATTTAATTTAATTTAATTTAATTTAATTTAATTTAATTTAATTTAATTTAATTTAATTTAATTTAATTTAATTTAATTTATTTTAATTTAATTTAATTTAATTTAATTTAATTTAATTTAATTTAATTTAATTTAATTTAATTTAATTTAATTTAATTTAATTTAATTTAATTTAATTTAATTTAATTTAATTTAATTTAATTTAATTTAATTTAATTTAATTTAATTTAATTTAATTTAATTTAATTTAATTTAATTTAATTTAATTTAATTTAATTTAATTTAATTTAATTTAATTTAATTTAATTTAATTTAATTTAAATTAGTTTAATTTAATTTAATTTAATTTAATTTAATTTAATTTAATTTAATTTAATTTAATTTAATTTAATTTAATTTAATTTAATTTAATTTAATTTAATTTAATTTAATTTAATTTAATTTAATTTAATTTAATTTAATTTAATTTAATTTAATTTAATTTAATTTAATTTAATTTAATTTAATTTAATTTAATTTAATTTAATTTAATTTAATTTAATTTAATTTAATTTAATTTAATTTAATTTAATTTAATTTAATTTAATTTAATTTAATTTAATTTAATTTGTTTTATTTTATTTTATTTTTTGTTTTTCCGACAGGGTAGGATTGTGAGGTATGGTTGAACGAATTTCCGTCATCCCTTGTCAAGTTTGATTTGATTATAAACCGGCTTGGGCTATGTGCCATCTTCAGTATCTCTTTTTATTATATTTTACTAGCTGACCCGGCAGACGTTGTTCTGCTAAAATTTATTCCTATGAAGCCTAAAGAAAAGTCTTTGATTGCTAACCATTATCTTAGGGTCCATCTTAATTACTGCGAATAATAAAAAAATTGTCTATTCTCTGAATAAAAGTTAGTTATATTCGCCGCGACAAACCTACTGCCCCCGATCCCGATCTCTATCTCAATCCCTATCTCTATCTCTATTTCAATCTCAATCTCAATCTAAATCTAAATCTAAATCTAAATCTCAATCTCAATCTCATCTCAATCTCAATCTCAGTCTCAGTCTCAATCTCAATCTCAATCTATATCTCAATCCCTATCCCTATCCCTATCCCTATCCCTATCCCTATCCCTATCCCTATGCCTATGCCTATGCCTATGCCTATGCCTATGCCTATGCCTATGCCTATGCCTATGCCTATGCCTATGCCTATGCCTATGCCTATGCCTATGCCTATGCCTATGCCTATGCCTATGCCTATGCCTATGCCTATGCCTATGCCTATGCCTATGCCTATGCCTATGCCTATGCCTATGCCTATGCCTATGCCTATGCCTATGCCTATGCCTATGCCTATGCCTATGCCTATGCCTATGCCTATGCCTATGCCTATGCCTATGCCTATGCCTATGCCTATGCCTATGCCTATGCCTATGCCTATGCCTATGCCTATGCCTATGCCTATGCCTATGCCTATGCCTATGCCTATGCCTATGCCTATGCCTATGCCTATGCCTATGCCTATGCCTATGCCTATGCCTATGCCTATGCCTATGCCTATGCCTATGCCTATGCCTATGCCTATGCCTATGCCTATGCCTATGCCTATGCCTATGCCTATGCCTATGCCTATGCCTATCCCTAGCCATATCCCTAGCCATATCCCTATCCCTATCCCTATCCCTATCCCTATCCCTATCCTTATCCCTATCCTTATCCCTATCCTTATCCCTATCCCTATCCCTATCCCTATCCCTATCCCTATCCCTATCCCTATCCCTATCCCTATCCCTATCCCTATCCCTATCCCTATCCCTATCCCTATCCCTATCCCTATCCCTATCCCTATCCCTATCCCTATCCCTATCCCTATCCCTATCCCTATCCCTATCCCTATCCCTATCCCTATCCCTATCCCTAACCCTAACCCTATCCCTATCCCTATCCCTATCCCTATCCCTATCCCTATCCCTATCCCTATCTCTATCCCTAACCCTATCCCTATCCCTATTCCTATCCCTATCCCTATCCCTATCCCTATCCCTATTCTTATCCTTATCCTTATCCTTATCCTTATCCTTATCCTTATCCTTATCCCTATGCCTATCCCTATCCCTATCCCTATCCCTATCCCTATCCCTATCCCTATCCCTATCGCTATCCCTATCCCTATCCCTATCACAAGAAATCACAATGAAAATAGCTGTATGTGGAAGCCCTGCTCAACGCCTTTCATTTGCTACCAATATCGCTCGAAAACATTCAGAGGTTCTCCGGGTCCACGCTTTGACCCAAATCTTGGAACCCGGCCTAGGCATCACTATTTAAAGAGCTCTTTGTTGAAGTCTTCCTCAACAGCTTTCATTTCATACCAATATCGCTCAGAAACTTTCCAGGGTCATTCGGTCCCACGTTTTGATATCTGGAGACCCGCCCTAGGCATCGCAATGAAAATAACTTTATGTTGAAGGCCTGTTCAACACCTTTCATTTGATACCAATTTTGCTTGAAGACTTGCTGGGTCGATCTGGGTCCACATTTAGGAATATTTTCCGGGAAGCTCCCCCTTTTTCGGAATTTTATATACCCTATTATGTGCGCTAACACCACATGAATCTGCTGTGAAAATTTCATAAAGATCGGTTGGTTACTTTGTGAGTATATAAAGGACACACATCCACACATGCACACATATACACATACATACCGATTTTTCCAATTTTCGGACTTTTCCAGAGGGATTTTCCAAAATTTTCTTCCGTACGAACCTTCTCCTCGAGAATACGAACAACTAACAAAAAATTTTACAGAAATCGGCCCAGCCGTTCTCATCTGATGAGGTTAGTAACATTTTTTACACCATTTTTATATATATATAGATTTTATTTTATTTTATTTTATTTTATTTTATTTTATTTACTTTAATTTAATTTTATTTTATTTTATATTATCTTATTTCATTTTATTTTATCTTACGTGCTTACGTGCTCCTTAATTTTTGTTCTTCTTACTAATTGGATGGACCAAGAATTTTATGCCGGCTCCGAACGGCAAATGCATTTCCTCGAGGGGTATGTCGCCCGCTACCAGAGGATGAAATTTTATTATTTATCTTATTTCAATCAAGATTATGATTAATCAAGTGTTTCCTCGTTTACTCGTTCCACTTTCTTTCTTGATTGAGCCTACGTGTCGTATGAGTGCTCCACTTTGATCGCTGATACCATTGCCAAAACGGCTGCTGGCTTGCAACGGTATTTTTCCATTGCACAGTGGGTAAGGGCAGATTAGGTTGCGCTGTACATACACACGCATATGATTCTCATGCACCATAGACACACATACGTACATACAGGTGCATATGTATGGAGAGTTCAAAGAGCGACGTCCAACCGTGACAGTTCAACTATTTCAACGGTACTTGATAGTCAAGTTGGAGAATGAGAGCAAGAGACTCTTTGACTTCAAAATTCCGTGCCAACTATACATACCAACTAAATACCGCAGCAACAACAAACATAAAAGCAGCAACAACAAACATAAAAGCAACAACAACAATAACTATAATAAGTTCTAGAATCACGGTGACTACTAAAGCTGGAGTTATAGGTACTTGACGTAGCATGAACAAACTCACTCAAAATTTCTGTTCAATGGGGTTTGAGTACATTTGATTACGCACACTTAGCGTAACATAGAAGTCAGATCAATTTAGATTTTGACGGAGCGCGCATAAAGCGGTCCGTTTCTCAACTTGTTTCATGCTACGTTAAGTATCTATAACCCCAGCTTAAGCAAACAATAAAAAAAGAAAACACAAACAGTTACGTACCTTTAACGATGTCAAAAATTGGTGTTTGTTTTCATTATTTATCGATCATGCGCAGTGAGAAACAAACATGCATGCACACGTACATATGTGTATGAGTGTGTACCCCACATAAAATCGCTAAGGAATAAGTTCGTATATGGAATGAGATAAGCCTTATTTCCTATGGCTAATAAACCTTATTATAAGGCATTTCAACACGACACAAGCCCTTGTGATAAGGAATTATCTAAGCGAACAAGCCTTTGGAATAAGCTTTCCTCTCAGATAGAGAGAGAGAGAGGAGAGTCCTTATGACTTGATGACATAAATACAAGAAAAACAGCTTTATTATAAGCCTTTGTTCATTCAACCGATACCCTTATCATCTTCTGGAATAAACCTTAAATAATTAGTAGATTGTCTGAAGGGTATATGAGGATATTAAGCAGAGAGTGGAAACTTTGCTGGCTACATGCGAAGTGACATTTAAAAGCAGAGAAGTGGTCGAAGCCAGCAGAAGCTGTGAACAGCCGATTTGGGCTGAAATGAACTAAACTGAACCGAACTAAAGTGAACTTAGCTGAGCTAAGTTGAGTTGAGTTCGATTGAATTGAATAAGAGTAGATAGAGCGCAGAAAGTGCGACGACCACAGTGAAGATAGACAGGCAGGCAGGCAGCCAGGCTAGCAAGAAAAAATTTTTTATAGAAAAATTTTGGAAAAAACTTTTTCAGGTTGTTTTAATAAAAAATGCTATGAAATTTGGTGCTCATGTGCTAAAAAACGAAATTAAATTCATGGAAAAGTGAATTGTGAACAAATTTACTGTATAAGAATGCAATACGTTGTAGGAAAAAATGCTGCGAAATATGCAAAGAAAATTCAATATGAAGTATAGAGTGAAGATGTAGCAGATTTGTATATAGGTTAAAACAAAAGTCATACACATATCTAAATATGTATGCTTTTTGTTAATAAGGTGATAATAATTGCAATTTCGCTTAAAAATATACGTACATATATGTACAAAAGTACCTATGTGCTAAACCGTTCCATAAGTTTGAAAGGAATTTTTTTTTTGCCAATATTCATAGGGAACCCTCCGCATATACTACATACAAACATACATACATATGTGCATGAGAAAATCATAATAGAAAAATTTTGCGAAAATATACTTTGTGGCGTTTTATGTGTAGCACAATGAATTAAGAGAAGAATAAATAGGAAAAATGGGTGCAGATAAGAAAATTAAACACATACACACACATAACCGTGTGTATGCAACCAAGTAAATTGCAAGTAGTGCAATTGGCGTGAGGACAAACGAGCTAAAGTGCTTAGGAAGCACAAGCATGGCAACACAACCAAACATACATACAAACGGATACACATACAACAACATACATATTTAACAATACATAAAAGTATACCGCTCACCACAAAAAGAATACAAAAATATAAAAGCAAAAGGGCACACACAAAAGGAATATCAAATGAAGTCGAATACATAATAAGTAATAATCCGTTCAACAGTGCGTATGAGTAATCTTTTTCATACACTCTCATTCAGTCAGGCAGGCAGCGCATGTGTAAGGGAAACTGAATTAAAAAATTTATAAGCAGTCAACCGGAAGAAAGGCGCTCCACTGTTACACATACATATGTACACATGTTTATACATACATGCAAACACATAACTATACAGCACGTACATACATACGTACATAACTATTCGCAGTTCATTGGCATTATGTGCGGCCATAGCAGATCAACATTTCGGCTGCTGCTGTTGCTGCTGCTGCTAAAGCCATTTTTGTTGTAGTTTTCTGTTAGTTGTGCTGATGGTACAATTCGTGGTTTACAAAAGGGGCGAAAGGATGCGGAGCGCGATGACCGATGTAGTTGCGGTTCCGACAACGACAGCAGCAGCAGCCGTAGCAATAACAACAAAAATGTTCACAGGCAAGTGCAACAGTCAAAGAGATGCCGTATAAATGAAAAAGGAGATAAACAAACTGACGAAAAACGCTCCACGCCAAATGAGTGCTGAGAGAATTGGCAGCACTGAAAATTGTTTGAAGTGAGCTGCATAGGAGAGGTGTAGAGCGAGTGGAATTAAGCAAGAAAAAGGACAATAGGAACAGGAAGTAAAGTTAAAATAACGGAAATTTAAGAAAAGCCCGTACATTAACAAAGAGAGTACAAAGTGTAAGGAAAAATACAAAAATAATCTAAGATATATATGAAAATTTGTATTAAAAGCGAATTATAAAAAAATATAAATATAAGAGAACTTACATAGGATACAAGACGGAAAAGCGTCTATATGATAGTGTATAAAATAGGCATAGTTGTGGAAGATGTAAATGGATAGAAGTAGAAGTAAAGAAGTAGCCTAAGAAGAAGGAGAAGAAGAAAACGAGGAGAAAATAAGCAAATGAAAAAAAGAAGAATTCTTAGAAGGATAAGAAACGCCCGAAAAGGCTGTGGAAGAAGAAGAGAAAGAAGAAGAGCAAAAGGAAAAAATGAGTAGGGACGAGAAGAAGAAAGAAAGAGAAAGTAGAGTTAAAGAAAATGAAATGGAATGATATAAAAACTACAATAAAACAGAAAGTGATGTTTGTGAGTAATTAAAATTGCTAAAAATTGTAAAAAAAAAATCAAAAAGTGAATTTAAAAGGAAATTCACATAAAAAAATGGCAACGGTTTTTAAAAATTCACAGCAATAACCTCAACCGAACAAAAAGAAATATAATAAATAAAAAATTGAGAAGAGAAAACAAACATTAGATATGTACATAGTGCAGAGAATATATGTACATATTTATAAAGAAAAGTTAAGAAAAAGGAAATAAGAAAATTAGCCCAAAAATATTCATAAGACAAAGTAAGAATAAAAAGAAACAAAATAAAACTAAAACTTATTCGATTTTAAATTGCAGAAGAAAAATAATTTGAAAAATAAATGAAGTGCTAGAAATGGAGGAAATAAAATAAAAGCAAATTTAACACTTGAAAAGTCACAAAGTAGCACATAAGCAGCGTAAGCTACGAAAAAGAGAACACACCCACAAAAATAAAATAAAAAACAAAGAAATTAAAAATAAAATTAGTTGAAAGGCAACTCAACAAAATAAGAAGAAGAATAAATACCGCAGAATTGAAAATTAGAACGAAAACGTAAAACAGTTAAAACAAAAAAAATGAAACAAAGAAATTAAAAATAAAAAAGAAGAAGAATAAGAATAAACACCACAGAATTGAAAATAAGAACGAAAACGTAAAACAATTAAAACAAAAAAATGAAACAAAACCAGGTCAACAACAATCACTAATCGAAACAACACATCTCATACTTTCTCGCCGGTCAATCCCTCCGCCCAAATACAGCCACTAAAACTGGCAACACCACCCTTAGTTTCACTGCCCACAACCACTACTACGTTTACAATTGAGACAACGAGCTCATCTACATCGTCACCACAGCACAGTCACAGTGGCAGTCACAGTGGCGGCGGCGGTGGTGGTGTCGGAGGCGGCGTCAATATCAACGCTGGCGGTGTGAATGTCAGCTTGGCCAATTTGGCCAGCATCGGAATTGGCGGCAGTACGCTATGCAGCAGTGGCGACAGCGGTATTTCATCGTCGACGCCGTCGTTGGTATCACAACTCTCACCACCACCCACCATAATATGCAGTCTGCCCACGCCGGTAGCAGGCGGCGCCGCAGCCAATGTTATTGCAACGCCAATTACACCCATAAATGCTGTTGGCATGGCGGCTATTGGCAGCGCGATAGCGGTGAGTAGTGGTAGCAGCGCTGCCGTTGCAGGCCGCTGTAGTCCCATCATCGGCGCCAACTTGGGAGCGCTCAGCAATGGACTGGCGGCGTTGTCGATCTCTCCTAATCATCAGTCAGCTGCGACAAGCATTTATGGTGGCGGTGGCGGCGGCGGCGGCAGTGGCAGCATTAGTGTTAACGGCAACAGCAATTGTAAGCCCAGAGCATCGTTGAGTCCTATGCAAAGTCTCTCCATTGGCGGCAATCTCTCCACATATGGTGGTGGTGGTGGTGGTGGCAGCGGCGGCTGTGGTGGAGTCGGCGCCAGTAATATTGGCAGTAGCAACGGCAGCAGCGGTAGTGCGGGCAGTGCCAGCAGCTCTATCGGCCTCTCGCTACTCACCGGCAGCTCCAGTCACTTGAGCAGCATTTCGCCTGCGCTCAGCACGAGCACACCGCTCAGCAGCGGCATTGGATGCAGCAATAGCATGAGCATGAGTGGCGTTAGCATAAGCGGTGGCAGTGGTGCCGCACAGTATTTAAGTAATATGAAGTTACTCGGACCAGCCTCCATTGATTTGGGCACAACACCGTTGACGCATCGCAACTACAGCACAATTAAGGGATTCAGTTTTCGGCGCAGTTTCGATGATAAAATAATTGCGCCAATTAATAGCGGCAGCAGCGTCATATGCGGCGGCGGCGCCGCTGCTGGTGGTGGTGGTGTTGGCAGTTGTGGCGGCGGCGGTGCTTTTGGCGTTAACATATGTGGCAAACAAATGGGTGGATTTAGTGGTGGCGGCGGTGGTGGTGTGATAGGCAATCACAACAACTACTTGGTGCATCATCACTTCCCCACACACTTCCATCATCCGGCAACCGTAATGCAAAAGCAAGCTTCTTTTGATCATCGGCATATGATTGGCGGTGTTGGTGTCGGTGTCGGTGTCGGCTGTATTGGCATAAACATGGCAGCAGCGCCGCCACCGCTTGCCCTACACTATCCGCTCACCTCATCGCAATCGTCAACGAAACTTTCGTATCGCGAGGATTTCCTACAACAAATTGGCTATTTGCCGACAACACGCATCTTCAACACTAGCATCGATGAGGATCGACAGCAGGACTTCCTATCGTTGTCCATGTCGCCGCCGTTGAATCGACGCAGAGATATGCCGGCGTTACGAGGCATCATTAGTCTGTAAGTATGCAATTTTAATTTAAAGATACATATCGTCGCTATAGAAGAAAAAAGACGCAAAGTGTTTTGTTGAGGAAGAAAGACGCAAACTTTTTTTTTTCAAAGAAAGACGCATTAAAAATATTTTTAGAAAGAAAGACTTTATCGTCGCTGCGCCAACAAATTCAGTTATATGTTTTTTTCGATTTTTTTTTTATTACATATTTATTTAGCGCTATCCGCTAGCCACATTTCTGCATTTCCCGTTTTCTGATATCCTTCTTCGGTTAGAAGTTATCAAACACAGCTATATGCTCTCAGTAGTAGAAATGCTCTGTAAAATCAGTTATACATCTATTTTCGTATAATTGTTTTTTGATTTCAGGTTATTTTTGTGTAAAAAAATTATTTAAAAAAAGCGTATGTGACCAATTTTCAAAATAGGAGGGGTACTGGTCAATTAAATAATGCATTTCCAAGCTATCGCTAATTGCATCGGACCCTAGCGAAGAATTGTATACACATCTTTCACGATTTCTTACCCCCACTAGCAAATTTAAACAATTTGTAAAAAGAGCTATGTGCTGTAAAACGGCGCAAATGCTTCATGCGAAGTGGTTGGTCAAAAAAATTAAAAAAAAATTGCACAAGTCTATTACATATGTGTAGTATCATTAGTTAACAATTCAAACTAGAAAAAATATTCACTGGGATCACCAGAAAATGGTTTTTTTGCTCTCCTGAAAAATTGCTGAAAAACGTATAGCTCTTTTTGTTGGCGCAGCGACGTTATTTTTTTTTGATTTTATTTTTTACTATAAAGAAAGACGCATTCAAATATATTTTAGGAAAGAAAGACGTATTCGATTTTTGTTTTTTCTTTGTCAATATTAATGCTAATGCGTCTTTCTTCGCAGTTAATAATGCTAATGCGTGTTTCCTCGTCGAAATATTTTATAATGCGTCTCTTTTCGTCGAAATGTTATTTAATGCGTCTATCTTCATCGACATGTTTTGTAAAGCGTCTTTTTTCCCCGACATATTTTTAATGCGCCTTTTTTCGTCGACAAATTACTGGCATGCGTCTTTCTTCTTCCGGAGCGACGATATCATTTTATAATTTAAGTGTAGTCAATTTGCGGGTAAATGTTTTAGTGTGAATGTCTGTATTTCACCTGCAATTTTAATCGAAAAACTGGTTGTCTTCTTAAGGTAGTCGCGAGATGGCTTTATTTATTTTATTACTTTTTATTTATTTCTTTTATTATTTATTTCATTAAAATTTGTTTTATATAAATATGTTATATTCCATTCCTATTAATTTCAAAACTGGTTGCAACTCTCAACAAAAGTTGTTTGCACTGGAAGTTTGCAATAGCATTTGCGTCACTGAAATGCTCATTTGCATATGTATGTACATATGTATGTTTCTAGAAATACATATGCATTAATTCATATTTGTTCTAAAATGATTGACAGGTTCACAAATTAAGCTAAATATAAACTAAATATAAATTACACTTTCTTAGAACTTAACCACATATTTTTGTCCGGTTAAACATTTTATTTGACAGCGCTCACCATACAATTTACGTCAAGCTAACCAGCCATTAAATTAATCAGATGTTGAGTAAACGGCCCTTAGGGCCGGTTTCACAATCTTCGGTTAATTAAATCGGTGGTTCGTTTGACGTAAATTGTATGGCGAGCTTTCAAATAAATTGCTTAACCGGGCAAAAATCTCTGGTTAAGTGGTTAACCGGAGATGGTGAAACCGGCCCTTAGTGTGTTGGGTGGGGATAAGCGAAGCTAGGCGAGGCGTTGATGTCCGTGCCAGTGATGTGAATGCAAGCCAAAATGTTGCCGCTTTATAATGCATAATGCATAATGCATAAATGAAGTGAATGAATTAAATATAAAAATTTGACGTCACTAAACCGAAGCTAAATACACTGTGCTGCAAGTAGAATTGTTGTATATGGTACACGCATACATATACACATACATACGTACCCTGTAGGGAAAATCTCTAGTTCCGAACTAAGTCGCTTCTAGTGCATTTTTCGCCACTAATAGTGCGAGCTAAATCCCTTTTGTCACTCTCTGCACTGCATTTTCAATAGTTCCGAACTAGTACTAAATTCTACAGTTTCCACTAGTTCGTTTATTGGCACATTTTCGATAGTTCTCAACTAGCTACAAGTACCTACAAATTCTATAGTTTTACATCTGCCGCTTAAGTGCAGCATTTGACACACTTCATGCAAGTGGCGCGATGGTCCACTGGCTAACGCGTGTGACAATCAATCTGGCAAGCGCGGGTTCAAATCCTGTCGGTGTAGAGGCGGATGATAATTTTTTTATGTTTTTTTATTGGTTTATTAAATAAAAATGTAAAAAAAAATATTTAAAAAGTAATAAAATGAAAAAAAATTAAAAATAAGACTGAGGGATCGGAAAAGCATCATTAGGCGAACATTTTATTTCATTAATTGAAGGTGCAAATTGTACTCTTTATACGATATGCTTCACTAACAATCTGAGAATTGTAGAAATATGCAAACCCGACGGCAAATGGATGAACGAAAAAAATATATGCAGTTTTGGTCAATTCGAAATTGCATACAAATCAAAGTGTGTCTTGCAATGGAGACTCAATTCACTCCTTCTGAACTGGTGAGAGTCTAAATACAATGTAGCTAGTTCCTTTTTGACACCTTTTTGCTAGTTCGGAACTAGAAATTTTGCTTACTAGTTATTGAGTTCCCTGCGGGGTATATATGTACATGCATACTTTCACACTTCGCTAATGCAAAGAAAATTTTTGCTTTTTTAGTTTACTATGTAGGTAAATATGTATTTTATACATGTGTATATGTATATATATATATGTATGTATATGTATTTGGACAAATCTCATTTATAATTCAGTCTGGCGCATTGCCAAGGGTATTTCAAATATTTTTTTTAGCAGAAAGAGAAACACAATTTACTTATGCATATGAAAATGTGTGCATAAGTATAAGCCTACGAGGTCCAGTCAGTAAGTACATTTCTGACGACTTTTCTACCGGTTATGGTCAGCCATTACTCGAACTCAAAGATAAGCATTCAATTTTGCAATGTGTGTCAAATTATTAATTTCAAGCAGAGCTTTTCTAGATGACAAGTAGAATTATTTGTGATATCTTTGACTTTGCTCTTACCGATCTAGGGGGTGAGAAAGAAGAAAATCGCTAATTTGATTTTAAGGACCATCCTAATGAACATACATGTATGTACATATATCCTAGCCAACCAAGATTTTGTGGGCATTAAGGTTAGATAGTTTAATAATCTTTATATACATAATTTAGTACCCTAAACCATGAGCCAACTGCTAGAGGTCACTGTGTGCAATAATATTTTATGGGCCGACGCTGCGGATAACAAAGTCTGCATTATTTTGGCTTTAAACAATATATTTTACTTTGTCAACTTGTGTGCTGTGCTTGTGGGAAAATTAAATGTAGGTATGTACATACATATACATATATTTATACAGGGTGACTCATAATTACTGAACCACATCAGGTTCTTCAACACAATACATATCTCTCACAATTTTGCCCAACTATGATTTAGAAAATATTCTTCTTCTTTATTGACACGAAATGGTCTAGACAATTTTGACAGAGTCCAATAAAGCGCAACAGTCATTTCTTGCCTGGCGTCAATTGGAAATACCAAGGGAGTACTAGTCAGTCTTCGCCTGATGTTCCCAACGCAGTGGAGGTCTCCCTTATCTGCTGCTTTTAACGGGTTTTGAGAAAAGTACTTTCTTAGGCTTTCTTCACGACATGAACTGCCAACGCAGCCGCTGGATTTTTATTAGCTGAACTATATCGATGTCTGTGTAAAGCTAATCGCTAAATCTCTTTCGACACTCGCCGTCGCTAACGCGCAAAGTTCCATAAATCTTCCGTAGAACTTTTTTCTAAAATATTCCTAGTGCCATCTCATCTGATCTTGATATCGTCCATACTTCTGCACCGTACATGAGGACTGGACATAGAACATATGGCGGAAAAATAGTAAGAGAGATTGTGTTGGAGAGCGTAGGGGGATTTGCGCTACATTGGTCATCATCATGCATTCCCACGACAGCCGGTTCCACTTACCGAAATTATTCGTGGTTTCCACGACTAAGGGTTGTGATTTCAGCCGAGTATCATGATTAATCATGTTGTCATCAAACGATGCAGACAATAAAGAAACAATTTGTTTACAAGGTTAAATCATAAAAAAAGGGTTGAGCAGACATTCAGGGGTGTATGATAGGATTGGTGGTGTCACTTGGGAAACTTTTATATTACACCATAGACCGGCAAACGTGAACCACACGGGAAAATGAGAAACATCACACACATTTTAACCAATGTAGATCAAATCGGCCCGCGCTCTCCGACACAAATTCTCTCAGAATTTTGCCGTGCTATGTATTACACTGTCGTAGAGTTTTAAAACTTCAACGACTATTTACGGACCCTGTCGGGGTGGTGGCTGTTGTAGTAAAATATGTACATATGTATCTTGCCGTTTGTTGACTTGATGACGCGAATGTTTACTATATATATGTATGTAACAACAACTAAAAGGTAACTATGGTAATAATGACGACGCTGTCATGACTAAACACTAGCCGCGTAGTATGACTAGGAACCAAACGCCTGCCCTGGCAGCCAGCAAGCTTATGGGCCAACAAAGAATGGGGTGGTGCAGTACGGGCTGGTGGTCTGATGTGTGGAGTGCAGCTGTTTTTTGTTTAAGCAACATATGTATGTACATATATATATATATTAATATATATGTACACAGCGTTGGCCAACTATTTTTATACAAGAAAATAAATAAAGCAAATAGTATTCATGCTGTGTTGTGGCCGTACTCATGCGGCAAAAAGCGATTGTCGCTGAGTGGAGCACTAAACGGAAAACTGAAAGCATTTTCGACGAATTCAATGAGAAAGAAAATCTGTTTTTTTAAAGAAATACATATATGTATGGAATTTAATAATAAAAAGTAATAAATTAAAAAAAATTAAATGTAAGAAAAGTTAATATATATGTACATACATATAAATAAACAAATAACAAACAACGTAAACGCGTCACGCGGAAAATTCATTGCACAACAAGAAGCAAAAGGCAACGCATGAACAAAACAGACAACGAAAACTTGGAAAAAGAACACAAGTAAAAAGAAAGACAAAAATATAATTAAAATTAAAATAGCAAAGCGAGCATTTTTCTTTCAGCATCACTTATGGCGACCAAACTGCTCATAATTTGTATCGGTGCTTGATGCGGTGCGCGCGTATATTAAAAATTCGCTGACAAGGCGACGGCAGCGGCACTTTGCCTTGGCCAGAAAGCAGAAGAAACGAAAAATTTTTTAGTGTGCGCGTTATGTAAGCAGAGATTTCTGATTTTTTTTTGGAGTGCAGAAACAATTTTTATAATAAAATTAATTTTTTGTAAATATTTTACTATTTACAAGTCGTTGGAAATTTCAAAAATATGCGAATTCGTGTGGCAAGTCGCAGTGTACGTGGTGAATTGAAAAACAAAAAATTATAAGGAGTAGTAGAATAAGTTAAAAAGCAACTTGATTTAAACAAAATTATATTTATAAATGTGCGATAATAAAAAAAAATCTAAATACATATACATACATACATACATACATACATATATACATACATAATTAAATTACATAAAAAATAAATAAAAATAAAAATAACCACATTAAAATGTCAATAATTATTGCAATAAATGAAAATAGTAAACATAAACAATTAAGAAGAGGAAAACTATTATTCATTCCTATTGTAAACTCCATGTGAATAAATTGTTCGCAAAAATTACTAATAATAATACAATGGCGCTATTATAACTCTGACGAGTTTTATGGCCGAGCTTCTCTCCCAATTCGAGGTGTGCTCCTTTTTTGTTTTTCCTACTAATTGGGTGGACCTAAAGTTTTATGCCGGCTCCGAACGGCGAATGCCTTTTTTGCGAGAAGCTTTTTCATGGCAGAAATACACTCGGAGTGTATGCCGCCCACTGCCGAGAAGTGACCGGCTGCTCTTAAAAAACCCAATAATTGGATTTTTACTAATTAGAAAAATTGTTTTGGTGTTTTTCTCGGACCGTGGTTTGAACCAGAGACCTCCGGCATAGCAGGCAAGCACTCTACCCACTGCACCACAGCGGCAAAAAATTACTATAAAGCAAAACAAAAGCAAATTATCGCAAATTGTTTTTGTTTTGCTCTATAATTTTTGATAAAAAGTTTTCAGATAGAGCTCATGATACTGCTGTTTTAAGATCATAAAAATAATGACATCAAACAATACTATAAGCAAAAAAAAAAAAAAGAACAGAAAGGCACTTTTACAATTTTCTAAATTTTTCCCTTTAAAAAACGTATCTACATACATACATATGTACTTATTTAAAAATTTATGCATAAGCATTGCAATTAAATGTGAGCAATATGACCAAATGAAAACAATAAGAAAGAATGAAAAATATTTAACGTACTTATATGTACATGTGTATGTATGTATGTATTTACATATGTGTATGTAGCAAATTTTCTACCTTAAATGCAATGAAAAAATAATAAATTACCAACGTCACGCATAAACACATATGCACATATACATATATACATACATATATTAGTCGCTTTTTCTTGTAAGCAAATTGCAAAGAAACACTAGCTAGCTTAGCGAATAAAATGGAAAGCAACAACAAAAACGAAGGAAGGAAACTAGCAAAAATTTCTATCAACTGTCGAAGACATGCAATGGCTCAGCGGTTAAAGCTGTAGTCATTGTACTGCAAAGTGCACAAGTTCGATTCTTGCCCGAAGCAAAAGTAGCCTGATGAATGTTATAGTATTGACAGACGGCAGAGATAATCCGGAATATCTAACTAATTCGGAGTTAATCTAAAAATTGACTGGATGTAAATCGGAATATCCCGTGAGATAATCCTCAAAATTTTAGCAGATTAGGGCATTTTGTAATAACATCTCTGGCAAAAAAATCTCTATTGTTAATGATAGTGTAGAAAAAGAGGAATTCAAGGCAGATCTAGGAAGATAGGCGCATAAGCGAATTCAGCAATTTCCAATGTATTTTGTTATTGTAATTGGTAGTGTAATGTGAAAATGATATTTCGCCTTGGTTGAAATCTTAATTCGCTTTGGACTCGCCATTCCTATTGGCCATGATGTGAATTCGCTTTGATTTTGACAATACGCTCTACCTTGGAAATAAAAAAGAAGTTTTTGAATTCACCGCTGCGCCTACCTTCCTTCAGCTGTTTTGTTAATCCGGAAGTTTTTCCGTCTATAGGCCTCTCCGCAGCTCTCAAGAAAACGCTCAAGAAAAAAATTGCATTATTTCTTGAGCGTTGAAATGGTAGTAGGAAAGTAATTATACTTTCAAACAAAATGTCACATTTGAGTTTATTTACCTCTTCTGTCAAATTTTCTCGAAGAAATAATAGAAAATTCATAATTTCTTGGCGGAACCAGAGTTCAGTTGTGCGCTTTTTCTAAAAAATCTTAAAAAAATAGTAGTATAATTTCTTTAGAACTGCGTACCGCAAAAGAAAATATGACAAAAGAAATTGTTCTTGAGCATTTCTTGTACGTCAAATTACATAGATTTTTTGGTTTTCTTGAGAGCTGCGTATAGGCCTTATCAGTGTAAAATTTGAATCACATTAAGTGTTGCGGTAATCGGCATTGTCGCTGCCGTCTGTCAAGCCTATAAGAGGAATCTAAGGTGAAACAGCTGTCGCGAATTGTAATACCATGTCTCCACATAACGTGTTTCGCTCTTTTTTTCTGCATTTTCTCTCTCAATCTTGTTTCGACACGGAAACCAGTGCCGAAACTCGCCAATTTCCATACAAATTTCTGAGAGCGAGTGAAGATTGAAACACTTTCATTCTGAATCATCTTGCCAACCTCGATGATATCGATGTCTTCTCTAATCTTGTATCGAAAATCTATCGAAATCTCACACAGACCAAAACAAAAACGCAAAATATAAGCAAACATACATACATTTAAGAAGAGCAAGAAAGAGACATGTTAAACTGAATCTCGATCAGCCACGTGGAGACGGGTTATTGAGCGAGATGTTTTGCTACATGTTTCTCTGCTGAATCAAGTTATGTGGAGACGGGCTTTAAGCTTCAAACCGAATTCTGCTGGTGATGGCAAAAATTGGAATCCATATACCGCCCTCTAACGTGGAGTAGTGCTTATAGTATAAAACCAAAATGAAAGTTTACCACGTTGTACGTTCTTTTGCAGGTCGCTTACAAGAAAAAGCGACTATTATCAAATGTATGTATAACCCATACGTGCCAAAGTGAAAAAGAACAGGAAGTACCTAAAAGAAAAAGAAAAACACGGAAAAGAACAATCGTATAGGTACATACATTCAGACGTGAAAAACTACACAAATGACATATGTACGTATGTATGTAAATATTGCGTTGAGAAAGAGAAAATTTCGCCTTCATACCGGCGGCATATAAATGATATAAAAGAAGGTGGCGCACAGTGTGTAGCTATCGCAGAAAAACGGAGTTAAATGATTTTTTAGTATTTAATAGATATTGATAAAAAAAAGTTTGGCTGACAGAAAATGAAAAACAGTAGAATCGCGAAAAAGTTAATCAAAATTTTCCAAGGGTATTTTACTTTTAGGAAATATTAACGTTTGCAGGCGTTTTTCAAATTAGAAAAAATACGGTAATAAAAATAATTTTTGCCTCAACATCGGGATATTCCGACTTAAGAAAAGTTTTCCTGATTGCAACTTCAATTTCAAAATAGAAAGAGTCTATAGTTTTCACCAAGACCAGTATCATAAGTTGAAAAGCCATTACCGTTAAAACAAATTTAAAAATAATTAAAACAAACAAAAACAAAACGCAACAAAATGTACAACATTCAAACAACGCTGCATAAATTCGCTCTTAATCTGCAACAACAACTAACCACCGCACTCAAAAGTTTTACACAAAAAACCAACACTTGTGAACGAGTCGAAGAGCTACACAATTTCATTACAGCTACAGGAGCTACAGTGGCAGTTGAAGACGCCATTTGTCAGCCAGCAGACGCACCACTGCTAACGCAACTGCACACGCTCTATACGCGTTATTATACGCTCTACGTACACCATGTGTGGCCCACACTGCTACTCGCATTGCAACATTGCGGCGATATTTATCAATTGGCTCAGCACTACTACGCCGATTATCGTACGCGTGTGAGCGATTGGGTTACAGTGATCGGCAACGATCAAATATGCATGTATGCAATCAATTTCTGCTTAATATTGCTCTTCCTCTTACTCATGCATTGGATTAAATCAGCAACTTCAGCCGAAACAGAGGCATCGAAAGCGATCAAACAGGGCGTATCCATGGCAACAGCAAATGATTTGAAATTACTAGCAGTCAGCGCTGAAGATCACATTGAAATATTAGAGCTGGTAAACGCCACAAAAACAACAACAATAACAGCAGAATCTACAGCTGTGCGCCTTTTTACGCCACCGCCCGCAACGGCTGCCGGTGTGACACGTGAACTAATCTGCGATTTTAATTTCGTTTCGCCGTCAGAGTGGCGCGCTGCGCTCGAAGCTGCCAATCAGCGACTGCTTGAGATTGAGGAAAAACGCCGGCGCAAACGCATTGCCAAGAAGAGGAAATGTGTATCGGCGGGACCCGTTTTGATTGCGATACGTTCCAAGCGAAAAGCGCATAAGCCGAAGACGAAGCAAAAAGTGCTGCTACCCGAACCGATCGATCTGAAGCAACAGCAATTAATTCATTTGCAACAGTTGCAGCTGCTGACACCACCGAATACATCACCTGTCGGACGTCATGCAAACAATCTTCCTCCACCCTTGTCATCAGCAACGCCACTCATTGATAGTGATGACAATTTTTTGCCAATTCGGACGAAACCATTGGCTGTGGGTGGCGCATCGTATGAGATTGAAGTGAATGCGGAAACGGAAGCGGAAATTATATCCATAATGTGTGTGTGTGTGTTTGAGAGATTATACTTATTTTATTATTATTAATTTATTTATTCATTTATTAGTTCCTGTCGTTTATAGTATTTGGTGCTTAGTTCGGGAGATATTTGAAATATCAAGGCCTATTTAAGCTCAATATCTTTATAAGCTAAATAAGAATTCCGAATTCAATATCTTCATTACCTTACAACCTTGAACAAATCAAACCATCTTGAAATCACACAATTATTCAGAGAACGGTAGACATATCCACTCCATACTCCGACTAGGTCCCCTGGAATCAGCTTTCGGCAAAAATGCGACTTTGAAGATCACTAGCTTTACAACGGTTTATTCTGTTATTCAGTGGCTGCTGGATTACTGGTGGACAAAGTCCATGTCTCCTATGAGTAAACATACGTATACATAGGCTAGGTGAAGTTGGCCAGGATACAGTGATCCCTCACATAGACCAACATCGTATAGAAGGCATTATATTAAACTTGGAATGCAAGATTTCGCAAGTTTTAGTATTTTGTATATTTCTGTACAGTATTTTGTTGACCACTAGCTTCCACAACAGGGGTGAAAGTACTCCCCTTGTGGGGTGCTCCTCCTTGACATCGTCGAAAGGCCCCATCCACCCGTCATCGTCCGACAACTCAAAAGCTCCTCGATCCAGCGCCGAATGATTGGGGATATTCCGATCCATTCGACCCCCCCCCCCCCCTCATCAGCGCCTCAGCAGAGGCGTCGCTAGAGGCACCCAAAATATTAAGAAAGACACCTATCGTACTTCCTATAGGGAAGGGCCTTTTCGATATGTTGTACAACGTTGTGATTTTTTAGCCTGTTTATCTTCCATCACGACAAGATAAATGCGTTTTATGCCTTCCGACAGGCACCTCGAACCATGACTGATGCCATCTCGCACTTCCCCACACCTGGCTCGCGCCTTGAGGGGACCTACTCGACCGGACAACAGCCTTTGCTAGCCCTCCGCGGTCCCCATCCAATTCACGCTGGCGACAATGATTACAAGTCGTACCATGTGATTTGAGAGAGCGCATGATTCTCATCCTGTACGCCGAATGCTGCCTTAGATCGGCGTGTGTCTATTTGATTGAAGATTTTAAGGTTATAAGACTTGTAGCCCTGCCCAAATGCATATATCTCCGGACAAAGCTCCACCAAACACTATTCTGCGATTTTTTTATTCGTAAATTTTAATGAATAAAAATAAAATCTACCACTTACATTCAACTTTATTAATTATTTACCTTTCTGCCACAATTTTCTGTTGTTTTATGTTTCAGTTCCGAGCCACGCGGCACCATGAGCACGACTGAGGAAATTTATCCAGATTCTCCCGATAGCAGCCTCTATGGTTCGGATGAGGAGCAGGAGGATCCCTCACAATATTGTCGCGGTGGCTATCATCCCGTCATAATAGGCGATATATTTGACAATCGTTTTCGTGTGGTGCGCAAACTTGGTTGGGGACATTTTTCCACCGTTTGGTTATGCAGAGATCTCAAGTGAGTGGAAGAGTTATAATGGCATGCAGAATAAGAAAACTAAGTAATATTAATTTACTTCCTTCTTTCTTGCTTTGTTTTTTTTTCGGCAGAGATGAGAAATACGTCGCACTGAAAGTGGTAAAAAGCGCACCGCATTATATAGAAACAGCCGCCGATGAAATACGCCTACTAGAGGCTATACGCGATGCCGATCCGTTGGATGCGAAACGTGAACGCATCGTACGTTTGCTGAATCACTTTACGATACGTGGCGTAAATGGCAAACATTATTGTTTGGTATTCGAAGCGCTCGGTTGCAGTTTATACAAATTGATTGTGAAGAATAACTATCAAGGCTTGGCTATTGATCAAGTGCGTAATATAATTAAGCAGGTGCTGCAAGGATTGGATTATTTACATACGAAATGTAGCATAATTCATACGGATATTAAGCCAGAGAATATACTATTGGTGATCGATAATGAGTCGGTGGTGAATCAACAAATTGACGATGAGATAGCGAGTCTGCGTGTGAAGGGTGCCGAATTTCCAGATTCATATAGTATGTATCATTAATTTTGTTTTTTTTTTTATTTATTTCATAACTTCTCTCTCTCCCTCTATCTTTCTCTCTCTTACGCACAAACACACATACACACACACATAGTCAGTTCCATTGAAAAGCAGGCAAAGAGTCGCAACAAATGGCCGCAACTTATCGATACGAATGCCTCGAACAATAGCACAGGTGGTACAGCCAATAATTCCTCCAATTCGTCCACGCCATTGCCCACGGCTGCTGCGCTAGCGTTGAGCAGCGGCAAAGATGATACGAATACAAATACAACAACTTCATCTCTGGCTTCTAAATACTCGGCGAGTTTGATTGGTGAAAATGAAGTTGGTGGCGGCGGTGGTGGTGGTGGCGGTAGAAATAGCACGGACAGTCCTTCTTTGGGCGGCGGTTCGAATTATGCGATAACGGGTAATGTGAATAATCGTCATCGTACCGAAAGGAAAATCACTGCCAAGGTGAGTTCTTATACCTAAAAAATACGATTTTGAATCTGCTGTTTTTTGTTTAATTTTAAGTTATACAACGATTGTTTGCTATAAGAGCAAAGTATGTATATTTAAGCAATACTTTTATATTGTATGTATATACTCACATGCATATGTATAAAAAGATATATACATACATACATATCTAAGCAAATTTTATATAACGCTTGCATGCCAACTAACGCTTTATCAATGACACATGCACATATATATTCACTAGCGATAACCACTGCACTCATTATTTCTTTAACTTGGTTTTAAATCAGCATTTTTTATTTAATTTTCTTTTTATTTTTCACATAATATACACACTTGCAAGCTTCATAACCATTAATGTCACTTTTTCGCGATTTTTATGTCGTAAAGGCTATTCTATCGACTTGTACTCATTACTAACAATCAGTCGGGTGCTTTAGTCATCACAATCACCTTACAGCTAGCATACATAATATTAAGTTCAGACATAACCTTAATTGAACATTAAGAGCATTTGGACAATTATTCGCAATTTACCATACAAAAATTGACCAAGTTAATGCTTCCTTAGAAATTAATGGTTTCCTAATGAAGACCAGTGCAGGGATTCTGTAACCAATTTACAACAATTTTCGCATCGATATCGTAAATTTGCTCTCAGTTTTGCGATTATGCTCTTCTGTACTATGTTTCGGTCGAATTCTATCGTATATTTTGACAGTTGCTTTCCGATGATCATCGCAGAGGTGTCGAGGGAAATTTTTGTGTCGGTAGACTGCGATTTTCGGTCGCAAATAAAGTTACAGTTCTGAATGCAACCCTTTTAGAAAGCTTTGTTTAGTAAGCAAAATTTATTGCAAGCTTTGTTCAATGAGCAATATGAAATGTCATGAAAAGGAAATGTCAGATAAGTGAAATATCAGATCGTATAAATGCCATTAGCGTCATGACAAATATTGATATGTTATATACATAAGTGAATTAAATATGTCTGATCACAAAATTTAGAGTTTTACAATCAAGCCTCACAGCTATCAAGGAAAAGGCACGACTCGTAACATGATTATTTCGGCTAAACGAAAATTGCTTACGCATGTACATACTATGTATGTATGTATGTATGTATGCAAGTATGTCACATGAGGTCAGCTACGCTATTGCACCTTAGCCCCAATGCAAACAAGCACTATTCACCGTCACCTACTCACCTAGTATTCATCATCACTTCAATCATGTGAATCATCTGCAATGCAATAATTTGTGTCAAAATTGATTTTTGCCACTTTTTTATCGTTTTGTTGTTTTGTTTTTCTTTTTTTCTTTTTTCCACATACATATGTGTATGTGTATGCATTTGATTACAGTTGATCGATGGTGACGGCAATATTGGTGATGCAACAACAGCCACAACAGCAACAACAACAACACCGGGTACCAACGAATTAATCAATGGCATCGATATATTCAGTTTATTAAGTACAATAAGTGAAAGTAATGCACACAAAGCCAATGCACAAGAACAAGAACAAGCACAAGTACTACTCAAACAACAACAAAAACATGAAAATCTATTTTCAACACCTTCTACACCAATACCATCAGCAACACCAGCACCACCACTAATCACAACCACAACAACCACATCATCACAAGCACCTTTAGTAGTTTTAACGACACTAGTAGCACAATCGCCAACAATATTAAAACCACAACAACAACAGCAACAACAAGCGATATTACAAAATAACAACGAAGATATTAAAAATACCAAAAATGCTGATACCGAAAAGGTAATTTTAGCTCGTTTTGTTTTGCTTTAACTTGCTCTTTTGTTTTTCAGTTACTTAAGTGCCTACTGTTACTTTTAGTTAGTACCTAAATTGTAACTAATTAAGTCAATAATGTATAGTTGCGTGCTAAAAAAGAGTCTGTTTTGCTTATATTACGGTTTTTGTTTTTGTTTTCCTTTATTTTTCTTATTTTTTTTGCAATTCGAACGAAAACATATTCTGAGTAATTTATACTTTCTGTTTTCTGCTGCTGCTTCGTACCACTTTACCTTTCTTAATGCCGCCTGTAGTTCTCTTAAGTGCAATTTATGCGTTGTTCGTTTTCTTATTGCCTGCTATGGGACATGGTTTGTTCATGTCTTTCATATTATTTTTGTGTGAACTTATTTCTTATTGATTCAAATAAAAAAAAAAGTAGTTAATTATAAATAATAAAAAAGTGAAGTTATATAAAACCTTGTAAAAGGATTAGAATTAATTTACCTAAGCTAGATGATGCCATATTTTGCATTGAATATGTCCTTAAAACGGTTAAAAAGCGAGTTGCTTAATATTTTATTCCCCCAATTCATTAAATGTATGCAGTCTACTTTTTAATATTTAATAATTTTATTTTCTATTTAATGTACATACTGTAATTTGAAATTCACTCCGAAAAGGCGTGCAAATCTTTGCTTTTTGTAACATATGTATATAAAATTTCTAAATAGTAGCTGCTTTGTAGGCGCTCAAGTTAATACTCCTTTTATATTACAAAAAAAAATCTTTTTTTACAATTGTATGCATATACATATTTATTGCTATATTCATCTTAAGGTAAATACTTAAGTAAAGTACATACTTACACATATAACTAGGGCAACCAAAAAATTACTTTAAAAAATGCCCTTTTTACGCTTAAAAATTGCCGTTAAACTTAAAGAATTGGCAGTTAAATTAGCTTAAAATTTTTTTTTTTTTAATTTTTTTTCTTTAAATATAAAAAATAAAAAAAAAAATAAAATATCAAAATCTCTAGCTTATAGTGCAAATTGGCTAAGTCTACTTTTGTGAAAAAGTGTACATATTTTTATGTAGAACGTTAGAAAAATTAAATAGCAACACGCTAAACAGGTCTGTGATACTTTTTTTCTTAGAAATTTTTTTGTTTTTGTCTCTTCTGTAAAATTTGAATAAAGGTACTTCGCTAGTTTGCACTCTACGCTAGCGAAATGTAAATCTTAGGTACATTTTTTGGAACAGAAAGACAATTAAAATTATATTAATTAAAATTTTAGCTCAAATCAGTTTGGTAAGAAAAGCCCACACACGGCATCCCTGTTCATCACAACAAAAAAATGGGGAGCGAGAGCGAAGTTCGGACCAAAAAAAATTTTGCTCCGATGCCCTGGTTGTGAGATTAGTTAAAATATATATGAGGGGTTAGAGGTGCAATCAAATTTTGTTGAAATTACCCGACGTCTATATAGGTATGCCTAGGGACACGATATCGAATCAAAAGCATCGATCTGGTACTCATTTAAAATATCGGTTAAAAAGAATCGCGAACCCGATAATATCGAAACTAAACTACTCGATACTCAAAGTATCGGTATCGAAAGCGGTAATTTTCTAGAAGGTGCAGCCCTAAAATTTCCTCTAAAATAGTTAAAAGAGGTACCAATCGACGCGTTCTGACCTCTAGATTATGAATTCGAAAGCGAAAATCAAAGATTTTTCACCATTTAAAAGATATTTATTAAAACGGTTTAAAGTTGCACCGTCTTCTAGAAAGTTACCAAAAACGCAATACGCATATCGCTGTATTAGTGCTAATTCCATCCCAGCAAAAATCTGGTCATCGCTATTACCTGTCAGGCATGACAGAAGGCCTTGCCATGGAACAGTTCATCACTTCTTTCACGCATTGTCTGTAATGCAGAGTGGAATGATCTTCCATTACCCATTCCACGTAATACAAAGTAGAATGGAGCGCGAAAAATGAACTGAAATAAATACCGTTATTTTCAGTGGAAATTTCCATTATGCCTTACATTTTTCCCTTCTTTCTCTGCTTTCCTGTAAGGTATTCTTTATTTGATTCGCTAGAATCCTTGCGGTGTTGCGTGATTTATTCGTCCCGCGGCAATGCAGTGGGCAAGTCCTTCCCTCTAATGACATGCCCATGCTAATGTCAGGCATTCTGTCAACGAATGTGGAAGCGATTGCCAGGGTTTTTCTGGATTACCCTCTTAATTCCACGGTCATCGAGTTTGGTGGGATGGCATAGTATGCCATGGCTAGTTCCAAAGTTTTGATTTTGACGCAAATCCTTTTCCAACTCATAAGTATAGTTCAAGCTGATTAAAAAAATTATACAAGTTTATAAAGTTCTTGAAAACATTTTTTACAAACCAACAGCTTTTACAAAACAACAGGTGTATTTAATGCAATCACAGTTGTAAAAAGATATTTGAAAAATATTTAGTATTTTGAAAAATAAATATCTTAAATACTTAACATTAACAATTCATTTTCATTGAGATTATATGTATCCATCATTATCATATTAGATTATATGTATATCATTATCATGCACTCGACCGATTTTCGGCACTATTTTGGCTTGCACAATTTTTTGGACAAATATGACACAATTTTAATCTTCCATCACTGAATGTACTCATTTGTTCGATACCGTGGTTGAAGTACTCGATACCAAAAAATATCGTTGCAAAAGAATCGAGTAAAAAGTATCGGTATCAAATGCAAAAAATATCGATTTGGTATCGTATCGTATCGAAATTCGTGTCCCTAGGTATGCTATATGTGGAGCAATTCAATTTGCAGCTTGACGCTCATTACCCAATTAGAGAGCAGAAAATCCATAACATTGCTAGGAAATATTTTTTTCGATTTTTTTTTAATTTTCAGTTAATACTCTTAGTAAAATTAGCATACATTGGGTCATATTAATAAAAGCCAAGCATTTCCTTTTGCTTAAGATTTCAGACCTTTTACTCAAATTTTGAAATTTGGTACATACAAATTAATGTCAAATTTCTGAAATTTTGAGTAAAAGCATATGCTTGTATTTTATTAATATGGCCCATTAGCATTTATTATAAATTTGACAGTTTTTAGCTCTATTAAAAATAGGTCAGAATGTATAATTTTGGTTAAAAAATATCTTCAATTAAGAATTATGTGATAACTGCCATAGAAAAAAACTTGCTTGTGCTAATTTTTGGTTGCCCTAAATATAATTAATTTTTTATTTACACTTTCAGCATATTTTTGTAAAGTAAACATTATGTAGTATAATTAATAACACTTAAAATATATATATACATATTTAAATTAATTTTTTTATTTCATTGTACTTTTTTATATACATACATACATTTATTTATTTTCATTTAGTTTAAATTCAACCAGCACTAATGTTCATTTCATTTCCCAGCCAACTTTGCCAACCGCCAACATAAAATTTATAAAATGTTCTTTTAAAGCATGAAAAACGTCCATCAATTTTTTATCGATTTCTATAACTTAAGCGATACAATTCACTATACTATATTCATTTAATTAAGGGTCTAATGTGTATTAAAGGGATGTATGTGTGTGAATAAGGCATGATTTATTACGAAAATGTTATACAACGATAAAATAAAATTAATCAGTGTTGTGAAATATTGTTGTTGTAATGTGAAATATTGTTGTTGTAATGTAATTATATATATATATTTAGTTTAATTTAACTACTTCTATGATTATATTTTATTATTATAGAAAACTCGTTTTTTTCCACTTTAGACTCAGTCCTATACGAATGCCATACACGCATTGATTAACAATACGAATGTACGAGTTAAAATCGCTGATTTGGGAAATGCCTGTTATGATGTAAGTGAGATTTTTTATTTGGAAAAACTATTGATAATTCTCCTAAACGAGCAAGAATTTTTGGGAAAGCCAAGGCCAAGGCAAATCCATTATGGTAATGGCAGAGCGAATTCGACAATATTCGCCTCGATTCGCTTTAAGTTTTTGTCCATCAGAATGTCAAACTCAAAGTCAAATTTTTCTTTGTTTGACATTCTCCTGTGTTTTTCTGTACACGGAGAGTTAAAAACGAGAAGAAGAAGAAGTCAGCTGTTCACTTAGCATTACCATATGAATGAATTTGCCTTGGGGAAAGCATTGTTAGTTATCAGAGAACAATCAATACACTTTGCAATGCGTCTACTAAGTATTTTTAGAATCGATAATTTTCATAAAAGTTTTGATATTTTTTGAGAAACTATCGATAGTTGTTTGTGATTTAATAATAACTACTCAACTGCAAATCTGATTTATGTTCAATACAAATTCTTTTCCAATAGTACCATCATTTCACCGAAGACATACAAACGCGACAATATCGTTCAATCGAAGTCTTGCTTGGTGCGCCATATAATTTCACCGCCGACATTTGGAGCACCGCTTGCCTGGCCTTCGAATTAGCAACCGGGGATTATCTATTCGATCCGCATGCTGGTGAAAATTACTCACGCGATGAAGATCATTTGGCGCACATAATCGAGCTGTTGGGCACAATACCGCCATCGGTGATATTTCGGGGTAAACATGGATTAAAATATTTTACGAGTTATGGTGAGTGCGATGGAGGGAATTATATATACATTTAAATATATATTTAAATATATATTTTTCTTTTTTCTTTTCTTTTTTTTTAATTCACAGGCAGCTTACGCAATATCACCAAACTGAAACCATGGAGTTTGTTGAATGTGCTCATCGAAAAGTATGACTGGGATCCAATAGAGGCAAAGAAATTCTCCGACTTCCTTCTACCAATGCTCGAATACAATCCCGTTATACGAGCTTCAGCGGCGGAATGTCTAAATCATCCCTGGCTCGAACATGAGGAATTCGTTTGAAATGTGATGGAAATATACTTATGTTTGTCACTTTTTTACCGACTGACTGAAAGCGATGGAGATGAAACTAAGGACAAAAAAAATATTTACTGAAAACGCACATGAGAGCGAAAAGAGAGGCGATGAGCAATCAACTGCAGACAAGTTGAGCAGTGGAGCGAAAGCGAGACTTAAAAATCTCACATTATTTTTTAAGCGTTAAAAATTTAAATTTAAAAAATTTGAAACATAGATCTATTAATTTAATAAAAAAGGAAATAAATTTCAAATATAAGAATTTAAAAGCGTAGCGTGTGTAAAATTAAAAAGAAGGAATGTGAAGAACAAAAAATTAGCTGAGCATTAAATAAGTAAATTATACTAAAACGAATGGAAACATGAAAAATTATTATATACAAAAATTAATGTTAAAAATAAAGTAAGTTTTCTATGAGAAAAAAATTCAAATTTTAAATTATGAATAATTGAAAAAGACAAAAAATTGCAAAAAAAAAAAATAAAATAAAATTGAAAAAAATTAAAATTAAAAAATGAAAAAAAAAAAATAAAAACAGTAGGATACCCAAATCGAAAAAAATAATACAAAATTTCGATATGCAAGAATATTTACTTACATACTTAGGTGCATAAATACATAAAAATACCACTTTCGTACATTAAAAAATAAATAAATAGAGACATACATAAATACCAGAAATAAAATAAAAATCTATACATTTGTAAAAATATTAATCGAAATCAGCGCATGCCTAACTGACTGACTTATATTTCATAAAACTTTTAATAAAATTTAAAAATAAAAACAAACAAAAATATTCATGCATTAAAACAATATCTAAGGGTTAAATTAATATTCAAGGGATAGATATAAAAAATATGTAGGCGTACAAAATTTTTAAAGTTTAAATAAAACTTTAAAGGTTAAGCAAAAATTTTAGTACGCAAAAAATAAATGAATAAAAATAAAATAAAATTTGTGTATTATGTTTCTTTAAAAATGTACATCCCAGCGAACTTTTGGAATGGATACTCCCAGTTTACGTCAAAATGACCATGGAAAAATACAATTTTTATCTAATTTTTCGATTTTTATTCTCTGTGAGAGATTGGTTGTACGTTGATTCGATGTCAGCGGCCAAGATTGAGAGCGTGAGTGTGCTCTTCCACTCTCTCTCTCTCTCTCTCTCTCATTTTTCACTTTAATGGAAAAGCAATAGCAGAAATTTGGCCATGGTCATTTTGATCTTGGCGTTAGCCATGGGTAATGGCGCAATTTTTTTGGCGCTGATACAATAACACCAGCGCCAACCGTGGCGCCGCGCACGGATCTGGCGCAATAACACCTTTAGCGCAATTGCCATGGAATAATCGATAAATAACACTTGTTTGCTTCTTACTGTCTACTATACCCGTTTTATTTCTTTTGGCGCAATTCTGCTTACATACACGCAGGCACAATAATTGTGCCACAATTAAATTTAATTTTAAAAATCATTTGCGTATATTTGTGAAAATATGCTGGCATCTCGTTTTTCTGCATCTTCATTATGGAATACGAGGGTCGGCTCCACCCTATTAAAAAGAAAGATTCCAGGTCCGGCGCATTATATCAAAATTTCCCCTTACCATTTACCATGCGTAACAAAAATATACTATATGCTAATAAATATTTTATTTAATTTATTTTGTATTATATTTTTCTCTCCTATTCATAGATAATGTCAATTTTGTCTTCTTTATTTATGAAAGTAAAATATCAATACCCTTTCGTATTAGCGATGGTTCGGTATTGGGGTTAGCATACATAATTGTGACGGTGTCATATACGCTGTGCTGTTATTGGCTTTGTGGTGGTGCCATTTTACACAAGCGCTATATTGGTGCTGGTGTTAGCGCACGAAATTGAGTCAGTGTTATATTGCAATAGCGCATCATTAGCCGTGTTTCACATACGGTGATCCTAACCCAGATAAAAATTTTTGCATGTAAATGCAACAACAAAGATTTCAGCTCGATTAACCCGGATTTTCCCAGAACTTTTTTTGTTTCAGATTTTCATAAAAGTATGTACACCAATAAATTTCCACCTCCTGAGCATGAAAATGAAGTCCGCTTTCCAATATCTTGTCGCACTTTTCCGGAAAATGTGAAAAACTAGCGTTACCATATGGTAGCCGTGGGTCGCCTAGGGTACAGGTTTTTGTTTAAAGGGTAAATGATATTTGGAAACATTTTTTTTTAGTTTCACAAAAAAAAAACACATTTTTAATTCACTTTATTGAGATTTGAGTAGGTTTTTAGTAAAGTTATGCAAATAATATATTTTTTTTTAAATACTTCCACATGTAGGGTTGGCCTATTCTGGCCAATAGCATATATTGCACTTTCTTCGCAAATATGCTTGATAAATAATAACAATAATTAAAAAACTTCTCGAATTGAACATGACGTAGTATATTACGACAATTTTCGTATTCGCCTGTGGAAAAATTGGAAGAGGAAATGGTGAAATATTCTTCAGCCATTCATCTTCTTGGACAAAATGGGGTAATGTCGAGCTACCAGCTATTACAACTTCTTAGTCGCATTTTAGTTAGGTCGGGCAAACATTATCTGGTTTACCCGCGCATTCCTCTTCAGTATTATCTTCTCCAAAAATGTTGTAATATTGATGAGGCTCCATGTATGTACCTAAATGACAGTTGGTATGTCAATTAGTCCACCTTCGTCGAATGCCTTATCTTGATCTTGAATGAAATCAAGCATTTGTTGTAACGTTAAACCTCTACAAGCAGAAAATTTATAAAATTCCAACAAATTAATAATATTACATTAGTTAAATTTACACAACGGCAGAGAAAATCACACGAAGCCCAATAAAAAAAACCTGTACCCTAGACGACCCACGGCTACCATATGGTAACGCCTTTAGAAAAATGTAAAAAAATGTTGAAAAGAAGAATTTTTTCTTTAAAAACTAATTTACATTACATAGATAGTTTCATTAGCTTTCAAAAGGTGTAATTATTTGAACAATTTATTCCAAAAGTTATACAATATACTTATATTTACCGACATGCCATATCTGAAAACGGGAATTTTCAGTACTAATTTTTGTCACCTCATTTTCACACGCAATGGCTTCGACATTTGAGTACAGAATAACACGATCTTTACCTTTTTGTAAAGCTAAATTAATTTTTCATTGTAAATCGGCTTTTTCCTGGTGTTTTTTCTTTTCGTGTTGTTTATTTTCTTGAAAATGTAAAGGGATGTTTTGCGTTACCATATGGTGCTCGTGGGTTGATTCGGGTTAAACCAGATAAATTGCTGGTTCAATTTTTGATCCGCCCTGTTCGGTTTATTTTTTCCGTGCTGATTTGGCAGCACAGTGCTTTTTTGATTTGGCAGAACTGAAAAGTGACATTTGTGTATGTATACATATATATACATATACCCTACAGTAAATTTGTTTCACTGCAAAATGACCATTGATGATTCTTTGTTGAATATTCATCACTATCGTTTTGCGTTGGTGCAAGCGAGCAAGCTATATTGAAAAAACCAAACGAAATACCATCTAGGCGGTTAAAAACCAACGAGCCAGCTTGTATTTCGGTAGGTTTTTTGACATTCGGCAGCTTTTCTGACAAAGTTTTCAATTTTACAACTATAAAACAAATTATATTTAAAATAAAAAAATATATGGAAATACAAATTTCAAATTTGCCTCTTGTAAGCTTCTGCTTTGGTCGTAAGGGGAAAGAAGAAGTCCGGAAGGAAAATTATACTGCGCACTGGCTTCTCCTTATAACATGGAATACATAACTATCCCGCCATTTGAGTTTCATAATTTATTTCAGTAATTTAAATTCAAATTTCCAAAAAAATAATTTTTGAAATAGTTATTTTCATTTAGTTTGAAGTTTCAAGTCAATCAAATTGTTTTTGAGGGAGTATTTGTCTCTTTTCAACATACAGAATAATTTTTTTTGCGCTATTATAACTCTGACGAGTTTTATGGCCGAGCTTCTCTCCCAATTCGAGGTGTGCTCCTTTTGTTTTTCCTACCATTGGACAGTTTTATGCCGACTCCGAACGGAGTCATATAGGCATGAGGAAAGCAAACCATTTATTTGAAAAAATTCTGCAGCGTTTATATGAAAGTATTCACTGATGCCTCTTCACGATGAATTTCATCAGTGATTCATAAAGGATTCATTTCAGATTTTTACTGCTGGGTATATGTTGTATATGTTTCTTCTTCTTTTTAGTTCTTTTCAAGTGCAGCCAATTTTCATTATGAGCCGGATTGTTTCAGTAAAAATTTATCTCAACCCAGACCCAGATGTAATAACTGAAATGCCCCTATTGAGTTGGCGCTACATTGAGTTGGCGCTATACTGAGTTGGCGCCATACTGAGTTGGCGCTATACTGAGTCGGCGTACATTGGGTTGGCGCTACATTGAGTTGGCGCCATATTGAGTTGGCGCATTTTCCAAATCGGAGTTAGCGCAATAACACCAGGGTTGGCGCTAGCGCAATTGCGCGGCGCAGCGCAGTGTTACCCCTGCCTACTTGGCGTAAACTGGTACACATATGGAATCAAAATCCATAGCCATCCAGGAAGGATTTCTCATACACACCCGCTGATGATAGCTTTGCGTATCTAAATCGAAACAGTTATTATTAAATAGAATTGACTAACAAGATTTGTCGAACTTGGTCATGTGTCAAGTCATTGCGTCGCAACTGTCAATATTGAAATATTCTTTATTTTTTCGCCGCTCACCCTAAGTAACATTGACATCGGTTAATTTTGATATCGTGACATAATCATAACCGTATAAAACAGCTGATTCAGCCAATCTTATGGAAGTCTGGAGGCTCTGTTAAGGGTTCCATTGGCAAGCGCTTTACCTGCATTGCATTGCTGACGGTTGGAGTGTGTGTTCAAGTCCCGCTCCTGTAAAATATACCCTGTAACATTTCATTTTCTTCCTTCATGATTGACGAAGACTTTTTGCTACGGCCGAAGACAGCCGCTAGTTAAGAAAATGAATTCTAAAAAATCGCAGTTTGAAATTTTAAATTATTCGCCCTAAAAACAAAAATATTTCTAAACGTGATAACGTATTTTCGAAATCAACAAATTTTTGCAAATACTGAGTACATAGGGCTAAAGAAAGTTTTCTGGCAAATCGATTTTAATTATTTTGGTTACAAAAAACGAATCGTGATGATTTTGATGCGATAATCCTTCAGTAATTGTCTCCGATTGGAATCAAATTATATATATACCACGATTTCTATATAGCATTGACTTAAAGGCTGAGGCGGAGGAATTTTGGCGTTAATTTTTTCTCCATAAATTTAAGCACCACCCTAGTATACATACATAATTAACCATGACATTAGCAAGTTTGAAAACCAAATAAAAATTAATGTAATAGCATTATAGGGTCTATACACGATGGGTCTGATTCAAGAGTCAGTTTATGTGTATTGGTGAAAATGTGCATGACTCTGGCATGACTCAAGAAAATCAAAATTAGTTTGATATTTTGCTGTGACTCGCCTGTCAAATTTAATGACGGCGAGTCAACACGTACACAGATGACTCTCGAGTCAGACGCACTGTGTATAGACCCTATAAGTTTTAAATTAAAGTCCATGCAAAGTAATAAAACCGATTTGAAGAAGATTCCAAAATTTGTATCTGTACACACATACATAAGGGATAAGATTTTTAAAAATTTGGCCGAAAGTGGAATTAGTTTATCGAAAATATTGGCCTACAAATGGAGTTGCAACTTTCAGACTTCTATGGTGGAATTTAATGGAGAATTCATTGTGGTGACTTCAACACTCTAACGCTCACTTAACTTAATATTTTGATCCATTCTCACAACCAAGGATGCATCGTAACGTTAATATTATCGTTTAGCGAAAAAAAGCAATCGTTTCCGTTGAAACCATTCAGGTTTTTACCGTTTACGCAATTATCAAAATAATTTATAGTCGCAAAATAACGATAACGAAATTATCGAAATAATACCATTTCGTTGATTAGCGAAAAGAAATTATCAAAATAATTTCATGTCGTTGATTAGCGATATCATAACCAAATTTCTAACGTTGAAATGCTTAGTGCGCTCGCAATGCGTCGCGAACAATCGGCCGAGTACTCGCATACATACATATATGCATATGCACACGAACAGCTACGATTTGAGTGACAGCTGTGTATGTATGCGCCTCGTACAGGCAATCTTTTTGTTGATTTACTTCGTTTCAACGTTACCGGTTGCATTTTGATAATTTAGTTTTGTGAATTATCGAAACGAAATGGTTTTGATAATTTAGCGTTGCGAATTAACGAAACAAAACCATTTTGATAATTTAGCATTGTCAATTAACAAAACGACATAGAATCCGTTCGTTCGTTAAGCATCTCTGCTCACAACAGATATAATAGAAGGTCGTTAAAAAAACGCTTACAGGGTTCAAATATTTCAAAAAATTGTTTTAAGCCGGTAAAGATGAAAACTTTGCAAGGGTTAAGACAAGCGTGTAAGAGAGCATATGTAGTTGCACTGCAGGAGCTGGCAGTATGAGATATCGAATGTTCAAAAAATAAAAAATAAAAATATTAACCAAAATGAAAACACCCTAATGCGCACAATTTTTTATAAGCCCAAAACTAATTACAAATTCATTCGCCAAATAAATAAATTAGCAAGTTTTGTAAACAAAATATTCAGAAGCACAGAAATACAAAAATTTCATGATAGGTACATAAAAAACAAAAAAGCATATACTATAAGCACATAACCATTTCATATATACATACATGTACATATATGTAATATGTATTTATACGCGTCCAAAATTATGTCAATCATAAATTTCTACAAATATACATACATACATATGTACAATGTATATATCGTCGATGCCTTTGCAAAATCGCCCATCGAACACTTGTTAAACCGCCTATTTGACATTTGTGACAAAAATGAGATTTGGAAACCCTGAGCTGCAGACAACGAAGACAACACATGCAAATCGTAAAAAGATTATTTCTGTAACCACCCGGCAAAAAAGTTTTGCTTATCAGGTCTAAAAAAGGAGTACGCTGGCAGCTCTGCTTCGGTTATGCTCTCACTCCGTCTGCTCCCAACTCTCTAATACTTATCTAGGCCTTATTTCGCATGGCAGATAAGCCTTTGGAATAAGGTGTGCTCTCAGAGAGAGAGAGAGAGAGAGAGAGAGTACTCCTTATGGCCTGATGACATCAACACGGGGAAAATCAGCCATATTTTAAGCCTTACGCTATACAAATTTGCTTCCCTTATAATTTTCAGCCCTTATTTCGTAAGCCTTAAAATCTTCTGTTTTAATTTTTAAATAAGGCTTAGATTTTTTGGTGGGCAGTTTTTAAAATAACGGTTAATGCAGTAACAACTATCCCATCATCTCTATGGCAAAGCAAGCACATCTTTTCGCGCTTCGGTAAAATTTGCGCTTTGTTAAATGGACGGTTTTGCAATTTTTCGCTGGGCGGTTTTGCAAAGGCATCGACGTTATGTAGATACCCCGTAGTGGATTTAAATTCTAAATAAAACATAAAAGAACAATCTGAACTATAGTAGTAGAATAACCCACTATAAAATTCGTGTTTAGTTATTTCAGACACGGGGTAGTGCACTACACCTTTCACTACCACTAAATCTAATCGTATATATATTATTTACGAAAGTTGTTCACATTTTTTGTTAGTGTATCAAAAAATCACTACCACTAATATGTATTTTTATTGAGGCAAAATAATTCCACTGAATGATATTTTGTGAATCAAAAATTATTTCCACTAATTAAAATTTAGTTGTAGTAGTGGCAAAAGTTTTCCATTACCACTACTTTTAGTAGAAGAAAATAACTAAATTAGTGATAGTGGAATATTTTTCCATTACAACTATTTTGCATTTCGTGGATAAAGTTTCCTATACTACTAACTTTTCACTATATAAAAAATAGTGTTAGTGGAGTTTTTAAAGTTCCACTCATTCAAAAACTAATGTAGCTGGAAAGTTAGTGCACTACCCCCACGTCTGGTTTATTGTATGTTATTTATTTATATAAGGAAATAAAATATCCGAGTTAAATTAACAAACAAGATTATTATAATTACTTATATGTATATATAATTTATTTTTTCCGAACGAAACTCAACATAGTAATATTGAAACTATAATAAAAATTGTAGTAACTACATAATATAATAAATATAAAATTGAAAAAAAAAACGCTAACGAAAAGTATTCGTTAAGAAAAAGAAACATGAGTAAAATAACATTATTCTACATAAATACTAAGAATAATAGATTAAACAAACAAAACTAAATAATAATTAAAGCGATAAATTAATAAACTAATGAAAAATATATACACAATAAACTTTTGCAGTAAATCATATTATGTGAGTGTTTCTTGTTTGGAGGCATTAATTTTTTACTTTCTTTTTTTATTTTATTTTTTTTTTTTTGAGTTAGTGATATTTTGATGTATTATGATACGAGTCAATGAGAATGCGCAATCAGGGGACGAATTACATGTACCGCGATCTAAACTGCAATCGTACGAGAGAACATTACGTGACCAATCGTACATGTGGAAATATTGGTATTACGGGCAACGATCGCTAACGTATAGTAATTTTTGACAGAAAGTAATAGATTCAATGCCAGATTGTAATAGAAAGTTTGACAGTTGAATGTCATCTTCTACTTGCACACAAGCATATTTATTTGTTATCTTTTTTATTTTCAAAAAGCAAAGTTATTTTTTTATTTTAAGTGGTTAAACGTGTCGTTTGATGGACTGCACTTTTTCTATATAAAATTGTTATGTTATATTTTCATACATACATATTTGCTTACATAATTAGCCTTGCAAAAACGTCAACTCAAATGAAATTCGAACGTCTTTTTTAAACACTACTCTACCACCTAGGGCCGTTTACTCAACCTCTGATTAACGCTAACCACGGTAAAAGTCCGGTTAAACATCATTATCGACTTCCTAAAACCATACATTTAACATGTGGTCGATAATGCAGTCCATAGCTTAATCGGACCTTTGTCCTCCGGTTAGCGTTAATCAGAGGTTGAGTAAACGGCCCTTAATTTAGTTGGAATTGCCAGTTAATAACATTTCAAAGTTAAGCTTTTAATCCTCAAAAGAATTTTCGTCACTTTTTAGCGCGAAAATACCAATTGAAAACGCACTCGAACGTCTTTTTGTGATCGAAAGACGTTTGACATTTGTGGGCTACGTTCACTGAACTCGTAATACGAAATTACAATACCAGGAAAGGAGAACGAAATAATTTGACATTCGGCCCACGAGCGAATGATGGAGAAACTTAGAGAACGAAGAATTTTGCCAATATTAAACATGAATGCATGTATAAAATATGCAGAGGTAGAGAAATTGGATCGCTGTTGAAGACGAAGAAGAAGTCAGCTGATCGAAAGGGCCGACCTGTATAAGTGGATCCTGAGTGTTGAGTTATTGGACGATAATAACGTGATTTGAAAATGAGGGCAGCCGTTATATATCTACTACTAGATATTAACAGAACTAATGAATGCCAATGTAGGCGGCCCTCATTTCTTCGCACTGCCGCAATAATATTTCAAGCAAAACGCATTCTCTCACAAGCCTTTCCGCTTTGAATTTGAAGGGAGTCCCTTCTATGTAAATAATTGTTCAAAAATCTCAAAACCGTTTGTAATTAATAAAAACAGCTAAGTATACAAATCTCTTTAAGAGAAGAATATGTAATGTAGCGCATTCAGGGGGTAACGAACCAACACTCGTATGTATGTATGTATGTATGTCCCTACACGAATGAATCGGTTAACGGTGTTGCATGAAACATATCGACAATATTTAAGTATTCTGCAAAATACGAGATCGCTTGAAAAGCTCATTCATTCTTTAACGAACAACGTCCGAATACACAACACTTTTGAAGATAAAAACAAACAAAAAAAAAACACAAATATTTTCAAAGCAGACAAAAATAAATTTGAAAGAAGACAAACAATTTTTAAAAGCAAAAGAAAATCACCAAATTCAAAACAAATTCGGTACAAAATTGGATGCTGCGGAAAATTTCAAAAACTCTATATACATATTTAATAGCATAAATTTAAAACAAGCTTGAAAATTAAATTAAAGAAATAAGTTTTACTTTAAAACCATTTTTCGCAAAATTCTACGCATTCGTGCCGCCGTAACGCTAATGCGAACAACGCCGTCGCAGTGGAGCTGCAAAGAGAGAAAACCCTCGAATTTTTACGAGTATTAACTTTCGTTTTGATATTCCTTATCATATCATTATATTTATACCGTTACGCATTCTGAAGAAGCTGGACAAAAAATAGAGGGAAAATTTGAAAAAGGTAAGTATTTTTTGCGGAAATTTTTGTGGGCATGAAAAAAAAATTAATAGTTATGCAATTTTTTTTTTGCATACTTTGTGCATAATTTGATTGCTGCAACAAATATATTTACAACAATTTACAACAAATATACATATACTATATATGTATGTATAAATATATGCGCATATGCCCACATTTTGTCAAACGTATCGGTTGTATGCTAAAATTAAAGCAGCTGCAACAAGAAGAAGAAAAAGAGGCGGAAAAGAGAATCGTCAGACAAAAGTGAACAGACTACAGCCCAAGACTAAAAGCAGCAATCACCATCAAACAAATAGGCATAGAAAACAACAGCAATAACCAAAACAGCCGTTGATCCACATTCATCCAATCCGCCCACCGATTCATCCACCGGCTGACTGACTGTCACACACACACACACTCTACATGGCAAAGGCACCAGCGGTTGGCATTGATCTTGGCACAACATACTCATGCGTCGGTGTCTTTCAGCACGGCAAAGTGGATATAATAGCCAATGATCAGGGCAATCGGGTGACACCATCATATGTGGCCTTCACCGATACCGAGCGCCTAATTGGTGATGCAGCCAAAAATCAAGTGGCCATGAACCCGAATAACACTATCTTTGGTGAGTTTTTGTTTTGGTTTGTGAATAATAAAATTGAGAACAAAAAATAGTTGCCATTTTTATGCCTATCATATCATACTTTGTGTACGTGTGTGTAAATATGTATGTGCACCATAATCGCATGCACCCAAATAATCATCATCAACATTGTTCATGATAGGCAAACGCAAGCCAATGCCGTTTAGCTTTATAAACGCCTTAGTGATACTTTCATAACCGCCTAACCGACTTTTGTGCCAAAAATTAAAACTGTATACTTTGGAATAAGCGGAAAAATCCAATTAGCTCATACAGCGATGGTAGATGTGTGTTAGCGTTTCGCTAATATTCGACTACTGATGGTTGGAGCGTAGGTTCAATGCCTGGTGTGCTCCCGAGAAGATGTCTGATGATGAAGAAAGTGGTTTTTCTTCGAAATAGCTATCACATCTACCATCGCTGTATGAGCTAATTGGATTTTTCCGCTTATTCCAAAGTATAAAAATTAAAATTAAAAATAATAATTTCGTGCTAGACACTAACATACCCAATAACGTTAAATTATAAATTGTGCTGTTGTACATACAACTACTGTACACAGCGCCCGCTGTCCGTCAGCTGCCTACCATTATTCATTGAATGGCATGGGTAACACTGCGCTGCGCGGCGCAATTGCGCTAACACCAACCCTGGCGTTATTGCGCTAACTCCGATTTGGGAAATGCGCCAACTCAATATAGCGCCAACCCAATATAGCGCCAACTCAATATTGCGCCAACTCAATTTTGTAATATAAAACCGACTCAATTTCGTGCGCTAACACCAGCACCTATATATCGCTAGTGTAAAATGGCGCAACCACAACGCCAATAACAGCACCATAGTATATGTATACGTATGACACCGTCACAATTATGTATGCTTGATAGTGATCTAAGTGACTCTAATTTCCAGCATATTTTCACAAATATACGGAATATGTTTCCAAATGATTATGAAAATTTAAATTAATTGTGCCCTCGTAAATGTAAGCAGAATTGCGCCAAAAGAAATAAAACGGGGATGGTGAACAGTAACAAGCGAAAGAATGTTATTTATCGATTATTCTATGACAATTGCGCTAAAGGTGTTATTGCGCCAGTACCGTGAGTTGGCGCCACGACTGGCGCTGGAGTTATTGTATCAGCGCCAAAAAAATTGCGCCATTACCCATGGCTATTATTCAACACTTGCATAGCAGATGTACGAAAATCATACACTAAGTGAGGTTAGATTGAATAGAGCAATGGCATATATAAGTGAAAAATCCAACAGCTCAGCAGGACCATCGGTAGCCGCAGTGCTTAGCGTTTCGCTAATATTCGACTACTGATGGTTGGAGCGTAGGTTCAATGCCTGGTGTGCTCCCGAGAAGATGTCTGATCATGAAGAAAGTGGTTTTTCTTCGAAATACCCATCACATCTACCATCGCTGTGTGAGCTAATTGGATTTTTCCGCTTATTCCAAAGTATAAAAATAAAAATTAAAAATAATAATTTCGTGCTAGACACTAACATACCCAATAATGTTAAAACTGTATAACTGACGCCCTGAACTCTTGGATTTCAGAGCTGAAAAGGACACTAGAAGGAAATGTAGAGTCTTCCAAAGACCAAATTTAAAGCTCTAATTGCGCAATTACCTGAATCTTGCTGACTTAACTTTTATAAGTCGATGAACATACTTTTAAAACTCATCGCTTTCATTTTCCTTTGCGCCACTGTAGTTAAATACGCAGTTAGTTAATATAATACAATGACGCTATTATAACTCTGACGAGTTTTATGGTCGAGCTTCTCTCCCAATTCGAGGTGTGATCCTTTTTGTTTTTTCCTACTAGTTGGGTGGACCTACAGTTTTTCATGGCAGAAATACTCTCGGAGGGTATGCCGCCCACTGCCGAGAGGTGACCGCTGCTCTTAAAAACCCAATAATTGGATTTTTACTAATTAGAAAAAATTTTTTGGTGTTTTCTCGGACTGCGGTTTGAACCCGAGACCTCTGGCATAGCAGGCAAGCACTCTACCCACTACACCACAGCGACCACGCAGTTAGTTACGTGGTATATATTTGTTGGCCTAGTGCCGTTAATTGACAATTGCAACAAACTGGCCTCGCCACTTGGCTAGGCTTTTAATTTTCTTTTTTGGTGTTTTCTTTTTAATTTTTTTGGCACTGTAAACATAGCTACACTTGCACTTGTCGCTTTCGATTTATCATTTTTCAAGTGTGAAAGCGTTTGTTTGCCTTTGCCAGCCCGTCGTCGTCCTTTTAAATTGCCTCGGCCAATGTTGTTTGCCCATTTTAGTTTCCCATTTGAATTGATTTATGTAGTGCATAAATTTACTTTTTTATGCATGCGCCGGCGTTTAGTTTGTTGCTTGTATGTTTGCTTTGATTACTCATATTTTAATTTTTAAATGAAATTATTAAATATATGTATTATGAGGATGATGCCACATAAACAGACATAGGGTTGGTTCACTAATTTTCCAGATACACTAATTCTTGAATGAGTAGAACTTTAAAAAATTACACAACCACTAATCCAAGTAGTCGAAGCGTTTTTAACACCCTTTTTATTGTTTCACCATTAGTTTGTTTATATGTAAACAAATTACGTATACGCAATGTAGACGCGTTTTAAAGTACATATCGCACCCTAAATCAATAAACTTTTCAATCGGTGTCTCTTTTGACTGAATATATGTAGTCATTATACCATATCAATGCTTGTAAAGAAAAAGAGTTTATTTTACTCAAATTTTAAAAATTTGATAATAATTTGAATGAGCCAACTTCCAAAATTTGAGTAAAAGGTCTGAAATCTTAAGCAAAAGCAAATGCTTGGCTTTTATTAATATGACCCATTGGCTCTTTTGAAAATTTTTGAAGTTTGAGTTGTGTAACTTTATGATTTAGGATGCAATATGTAGCTAATTTTTTAGTTCTATGCAGTGTGAAAAACTACGATCTTATTTTGATCGATACGATAAGATTTAGTGGTAGTGAAAGTTAGAGTGAGCTGCAAAAGTAGCTGATAGATTTGTCACTTGATAAACCTCTCAATTCGTCGTCTTTTGTTACTTTGTTTATATTCTATGGGCTTTATATTAATGATTCTGCCGTCTGAATATACATACTATATGCATGTATTCTGAACGATGTGCGCTGACAAAGGCAATCATCCAAAGCACGGAATATAGTCGTGGTTCCATTTTAAGATTATGTAAGGGAATATGCCAACGTGTTAATCTTTTGATGCTAATATATTAGTTGCAAATTTTAATTACTCATAAAATTCTCTTTATATGGTTCATTTTATTATAATCTCTTTCTTTCTTATCACATTAAATGCTCTATTTATTTCCATATTGCATAAATGCAAAGATTAACTAGGCTACTCTTGACACTGTCTTTCTAAAGATAATTATCTTTCGAAAGCAAAAAAACAAAAACTTTTCCCTCTAGAAAGATAGTTGAATTGGAAGGACAGTTGCCAGAATAGTCCTATAAGCTTTACTTCTTAATTAAAAAAAAAAATGCTTTCTTGTGCTCTCATTTCAGTTCTGTAATTCACAGTGAGTTTCTTGTCCTTCCTCTAACTACATATGAGTAAAACTGTTCTGCCTATCTATGTAACTAAAGAAGTATGTAATAATAATAAATGTTACTTGCTTGTTATATATTCTTCTGTAAAGTTGAATGTACTTGAATATGTATGGATGTATTTATAAAATAAAAGATATTTAGCTGCCGTGAAATATCTGGTGTCAATTGTTTGACTGCCTGTGTGTTTTCATTTTTTCCCTCCCATAAAGCTACACTCCATAAGTAAAGTGTATTCTCGTATTTAGAATTGCTCACCCATCAATTAATTAACACACACCATGTTTCACCTGCACAGAACTGTTATAACATCGCTCGCATTTTATCAAAGGCGACGTCTTTCTCTCTCACATTTATGTACATTTACTCAGGGTCTGTTCAAGGAAGGTTTTGCTTTACAGAAGTGCAAAAATTTATCATCACTTAACCAGATTCTTCTGGATTTTTCTTCTACAAACCGCTTCACCTTCTATGATTTATAAAAATCGAAACCTACACCCTTACGGATGCCCATCACTTCATAACATCACAGTTTTCTTTCTCTTTTTTCCCCATATTTCTTCATAACAGATGCCAAACGTCTGATCGGTCGTAAATTCGATGATGCCACCGTGCAGAGTGACATGAAACACTGGCCATTCGAGGTGATCAACGATAGTGGCAAACCGAAAATACGCATCGCATATAAGGGTGAAAAGAAGTCATTCTTTCCGGAGGAAATCTCTTCGATGGTATTGACAAAAATGAAAGAGACCTCCGAAGCATACCTCGGCAAACCGGTTACGGATGCCGTCGTAACGGTGCCAGCCTATTTCAATGACTCACAACGGCAAGCAACAAAAGACGCCGGCGCCATTGCCGGCCTAAATGTGCTGCGTATCATAAATGAGCCGACTGCGGCAGCCATCGCCTATGGGCTGGACAAGAAGGGCGGCAGTGAGCGTAATGTGCTGATTTTCGATCTTGGCGGTGGTACATTCGATGTATCCATACTCACCATAGAGGATGGCATTTTTGAGGTGAAATCGACAGCGGGCGATACGCATTTGGGTGGTGAAGATTTCGATAATCGCATGGTGAATCATTTTGTGCAGGAATTCCAGCGTAAATACAAAAAGGATTTGGCGCAAAATAAACGCGCTTTGCGTCGTTTACGCACGGCATGCGAGCGCGCCAAACGCACGCTGTCCGCCTCGACGCAGGCCAGCATTGAAATCGATTCGTTGTACGAGGGTATCGACTTTTACACGTCGATAACGCGTGCCCGCTTCGAGGAGCTGAATGGCGATCTCTTTCGCGACACCATGGAGCCGGTTGCAAAGGCTTTGCGTGATGCCAAAATGGATAAGGGGCGTATACATGATATTGTGCTGGTTGGCGGTTCGACACGCATACCCAAGGTGCAAAAGCTGTTGCAGGACTTTTTCAATGGCAAAGAGTTGAACAAGTCTATAAATCCCGATGAGGCAGTTGCCTATGGTGCTGCTGTACAAGCGGCCATACTTTGCGGTGACACATCGGAGGCGGTGCAAGATCTGCTGCTGCTCGATGTCACACCACTCTCCTTGGGCATCGAAACGGCCGGCGGTGTTATGACGGTGCTAATTAAGCGCAACACAACTATACCCACCAAACAGACGCAAGTCTTCACCACCTACTCAGACAATCAGCCGGGCGTGCTGATACAAGTGTTCGAAGGTGAACGTGCCATGACCAAAGACAACAACCTGCTGGGTAAGTTTGAATTGAGCGGCATACCGCCGGCAGCGCGTGGCGTACCACAAATCGAAGTCACTTTCGATATCGATGCCAATGGCATATTGAATGTTACGGCAGTGGAGAAATCTACGGGAAAAGTGAATAAAATTACCATCACCAATGATAAGGGTCGACTGAGCAAGGATGATATCGAGCGTATGGTAAATGAGGCGGAGCACTATCGCAACGAGGATGAGCAACAGCGTGAACGTATCAATGCGAAAAATGCGCTGGAATCGTATTGTTTCCAAATGAAATCCACCATGGATGATGAGCAAGTACGCGCAAAAATAGCGGATGCCGATCGCCAGCTGATATTGGAAAAGTGTAATGAGACAATCAGTTGGTTGGATGCTAATCAGCATGCTGAAAAAGATGAATTCGAATATAGGCAAAAGGAGTTGGAGAAGATTTGTAATCCAATTGTAACGCGCTTGTATCAGGGTGCTAGTGCACCACCACCACCGCCGCCGTCAGGTGGTGCCAATGGCGTGGGTGGCGCGGGCGGCGCAGCTGATGGACCGACCATTGAAGAGGTGGATTGAGCGTGATACCGTTTCACTCTACTGTATCGGAATGATTCAGCATCAAATAGAAAAAAATTAAAATTGAAAAACGTAAAAACATATTTTTTGGCGTTACTTTATTTGTCTAAATAACATTTTGTCTTAATTATTGTTTTGTCTTGATGCTTCGATTCGTAAATAGTATACTCTAGATATATTTTCTTATTATCATCTATAATTTATATATCTACAATTAATTAACAAACATAAACTACGTACATACATACATACATAAATTGTTTGAATACATATTTTGGCAAAAGTTAAATAAAGAAAAAAAGAACGAGTTCTTGCTTTGTTAATGTTTTTTAATTACACTGAAAAAACAACTTACTCAGACTATGGAAAAGTGGGAATGATGCGGCGCTAAAGCCATATTTTCATTGTTTTGATATACAATTTTCTTCATATCAAGGACTAAAAACAACGTTTTAAAGAAAATTTTATTCAAAACAATGAAAATATGGCTTTAGCGCCGTATCATTCCCATTTTTCCATAATCTGAGCATTTTTTTTTTGAGTGTACTTTCACATTATTGTTGCATAGTTTTAGTAATTTTAATACAATTTGAAAGAAACGTGTAAGTAACTAATTTCATACTTTTAGGCTCATTTATTTGTTTCAATACATTTTGAGAAATAAATTTTGTTTTTGCACTAACGACAAAGTTTCTTAGGTTCTTATAACTATGTATGTATAGCCAAAGGCAGGATGCCGTGCTATATTTCTAAATTTATTTCGAGAAGCGCTCAAGAAACTTTTTTCCAAAAAGAGGTATAAATCAAAACACTCTCCTGCCTTTCTGACAACATCAGGAGAGGGCATACTGCTCCGGAATTATCTAGTTAGGACTACCAGAGCATTATTTTAAGGTATCTCTCAATTAACAAGTACCAGTTGGAGAGTCAGACAGAATTATAGTAGGAAGTATTTATGTATCTACTAACCAAATACAGATACATATATTTTTATGAAGGTTTGTTTGGAAATATTACAGCAAACATTATCTGAGCAATCATAATTTGAAGTGCGATATGAGTCCCAAATATGTGCATAATTTGTGTGAAAAGAGAGCCTCATAATTTGGAGTGCGATATGAATCCGAATATGTGTGAAATATGAGCTTAAGAATTTTCTATGAATGTTTTAATAATAATTGTAATTCACGGATGCTGTTTCGAAAAATGAGAAGTATAAAAGTACCACTGAAGTTCAATATATAATGATGAATTTTCCTCTATACTCTGAAAAAAAAACGTTGTAAATCTAAAGAATTTTGCTGTTAAATCAACTACTTTCTGCAGTTGAAATGTGCCCAACAACGCTCCGTTGTTGTTTCAAAGGTGCGAGCGTTGTTGATTTAAGTCAATAACGGAGATTGTTGGAAAAAATTTTCACCTAAAATAAATTTTTGTTTGCATTTTACTCTTCATCTTCTCTCCGCCCGGTTCCCAACTGCAAATATGTAGCCTCCGCTTGTTCTCCTATTCTTCTCCCCTTCTTATCATTCACTGGTTGCTATCTTTATTTCTTATTCTGATTTTTCTTCTTTATTTTATATTCTCCTCCGGATTCGAACCATGACATCAACCTGAAATTCTATCCAATCATCACATAGTGGAACATTCAACATTATATTGAATTGTAGTAACCTATTTATACTTCCATTTCCTAAAAAGGAATCCATGAATTATTTGAATCATTGTAAAAACAAAATTTAAAAAAAATTGTTCTCATTAGTTTTGTTTACAACGGAAACTGTTGGGTCAAATACTTTTGCCTTTAAATCAACAACGGGGAGAAAATTGTTGCTAAAAATAAACTTTTTTTTTGGATTTTTCTCTTCATCTTCTCTCCATCATTATTTTTTTTGTTGGTTTTCTCACAAAAAAATATTTTCTCACAAACATTTTTTAAAGGCAAGCAAGTTTTTGAATCAACAACGCCCGTTTTTGAATAAATTGTTGGATCAAAAACTTTGCTGTAAAAGCAAATACTTTTGCTGTTGAATCAAAGGCGGAGATTCAACAGCCGAAAGTTGTTGGTTTAACTACGGGTATTTTTTTCAGAGTATAATGGCATTGGATTGAATTTCATGTTTATGTCAGGTTTGAATTAGGAGAAGAATATAAAATAGGCAACACTATAAAACAAACAGTGAAGGCAAAGAAGGACTGGAAAAGAGGAGAATAAGCGTTTGAAGGGAACCGGGGAAGGAAAGTGCAAAAATATTTAATTTTTTCCAATTGATATTCAGAATTTCCATTTGAAATTCAGAAAATTACAATTGAAATTCAGAATTTCCATTTGAAATTCAGAAAGTTACATTTGAAATTCTGAAAGTTACATTTGAAATTCAGAAATTCCATTTGAAATTCAGAAAATTACAATTGAAATTCAGAAAATTATATTTGAAATTCAGAAAATTCCATTTGAAATTCGGAAAATTACATTTGAAATTCGGAAACCTCCTCACAGTACTAAAGAAGTTTTCTGAATTTCAATTGTAATCTTCTGAATTTCAAATGTAACTTTCTGAATTTCAAATGTAATTTTCTGAATTTCAAATGTGATTTTTCGAATTTCAATTGTAATTTTCTGAATTTCAAATGCAATTTTCAGAATTTCAAATGGAAGTTCTGAATTTCAATTGTAATTTTCTGAATATCAATTGGAACTTTCTGAATTTGAACTGAAAAAGGTGTAGTCACAAAAAAAAAACGAAAAAAAGGTAGTCATAAATATGAGTTCAATAGGAGTCTTTAATGACTCTTATTCAGGCTCATATGAGGTGCGAAATTAGGCTCATATCAGACGACCACCTTTGGAACAGAAAGACATACATTTCATACTCCAAAATGAGCTCATAATGAGTGTAAACGCTGCGTTTTAGGATTCCTTTCTGACTCTTATAATTCCGAATGTTTGCTGGGTAAAAGCAATAATAAGTTAGCTTTACTTTAAATGAATTTATTTAGGTCCCAATTTCCATCTCTATAATCACAGTACATACAAACTACCTAATCATGGCGAATTCGAGGCGTACTCTCGGAAGTAGAGTTTCTCGAAAATATTCACCAACGAGCCTAAATCTCGTATCGTTTTAAATATCCGAGAATATAAAAATGCTGAAGTTACTAATGACTGACCTTGGAAATCGAAATCGCCAATCTATCGTAGCGAAATATTACCGCGATAATGTAATCGGAGTTAATGAACTCGTCTCCAATTTGTGCTTATTGGGAATATCTGGTACACACACTTTTTTTCTGCGATTTGAAATTCGTTGAAGTAAACGATTAAAAATATTTTTAAACTAATTAACAAGCAATTTTAATTTATAGTTTACTCGTAATAGGTCGATTGAAATTATTTTGTATTAACGGTAAATTTATTATTCTTTAGCTTGTATCGTTCCAATTATTTAATTTTGTTTTTACTTGATTTTTTTTTTCTTTTTAAATAAATCTTCATTCAACATTTAGTTAGTTCCATTTCTTCATGTATAGTAAGTAGTTCTAGTTATTTTATAAGTTTTATTTTTTCGTTTTTTCAATTGGAGGCGGGGATGGTTTGAAAAATTCCTACAAAGATATTTATGTCGCGCTATTTCTAAGAATTTGTTTTTGTTGATGTTTGTTTTATAATTTTGATTCTTTCGTATTTATGTAAGTACATACATATTTAATTCCATAAACAAATAGTTCATTTTATTGTATTGTATTGATATATGTACTTCTAAAATTGAGTTATGTATTTATTTTTTGTAAGTTTCTCAGTTATGTATATATATGCATGTACATATGTTTGCATCCATTATTTATTTTAAACATACTTTTTCATTTAATTGCTTTTAACTAAATTTCACAAATTTATCTGTTACTATTCTTCGTGATGTTCATAAATGTATATAATTACATATATATTTATTACCTTGTTTATACGCAGCAGTAGCCGAGACCGCATCCGCATCAATTCACTAACCTTCCGTCTGTTTATACAACGTAGTTTGAAACGTGTATAGTGTAACCGCATTGTAATGCATTTCGATCAGCTGTTCTTTGTTTACGTTCGATTAATTTTTCACTACAAATGTGCCGCGAAATCGCACTACTCATAAAAGAAAACACAAAGAAAACTTTTATTTTCGTCTATCTTAAAATATTATTTAAGTTAATTGATTTGAATAGAATACACACGCGTTTAATAAAGCAATCAGCTGCTCTTTAATTCGCTTCGATAAATTTAGTCGTTTATACGCTCCCTTCAACCGTTGCGAGAAATAAAATCAGCGTTGCCACTTTGGCTACTTTTTACCAAAATTGGTTACAATTTTTTCGTTTGGTTACGTGGTTACTTTCGGCCGATTTTGGTTACCTTCAAGGTCCATGTATTGAGCACACCATGGTTACATTCAATTTTTGGGAATGCGCTTTTAATTTTTCCAAACTATAAAATATTTGTTATCCAAATGGTTTTGTTGTATTTTTTTTTTTTATCAAATTCAGGAAAATTAATAAGGCAAAAGTGGAAAAAATTCAACAGCTTTCGCAGAGTCTCAGTGGTCGAGCGTGTAAAAGCGTTCGCACATTGCGGTTGAAGATGGAATGTATCACGGGTGCGATCCTCGTGAGGAGCATTCACTTCCGAAAAGGATGCTAATGATGGAAAATGGTTTTTCGTGAAATAGCTATACTCAAACTTCGCTGGAAATAGTTGTTGAAATTTTTCCATTTACCCCCAACAATAAAAAAAAAATAAATAAAATAATTTTCGTGCTAAACACTAAAAAGCTTTTAAGTCCAAATAATTTATTTGACACGAGCCAGCGACCACATTAGAAATAAATCTATTCTGGCGAATTTTCGTCGGGCGATCTTCGTCAGCTTTTTGGCTCTGTTCATTCTCATACCTGGCCGTGTTTTTAAATATTGATAGAACGCTACGACAGGGCGATATTTCGATCAACGTTGGATCTGTTTAAGGTTTAAAGATGTAAAATAATTGATATATTTTAGTTTTTGTATATATTATTTTGCTACGAAATAAATAGGCCTAACGTTAATGGGATATATGCCTATGTTATTAATTTATTTTGGTTACTTGTTTCTAGTTTTGGTTACTTTTATTTTGGCTTTTGGTAAATTTAAAATTTTTTAAGTGGCAGCACTGAATAAAATACTGATTTGAAAATGAGTCTGAGCGAATTCAGCGATGCATTTCAAAGCGTATTCAAAATCGTGTATTCAGTGAAACCGCATTATGCCGCCATATAAACAAGGTATGTATGTATCTCTTGTCCTGTTTTGTGCAAATATGTATGTGTTATCTTTGATGTATGCTGTAAGCATTATATTTTACGCTTTGTCTTTAGAATAAAGTTGTCGGTAATAATAATACTTAAATGTATAGTTTCACGATACACAAAAACCATGCAACTTTTTATAGATTTACATACATTACATCGTACATAACAATACAAAAATTATTAGGTCTAAATACATATACCTATATGCAGTTAGGAAATACATAATATTATAACATCTGCGGAACTTTGATATTCGTGTTCAGGTATAAATGTAAAATTTCAGAACTATAATGATTTTTTAGTGCAAAGCAACTTAAAAAAATAGAAAAAAAATTATGTATATCGCGAAAATTGATTTTCTCGAACTTCCTGCGAACTCGAGGCGAGTCCGAGAAATTAAATTCACCAAAATCTCTTTCGCGAACTCGCCTCGAATTCGCCGCGATATCATCCTCGCGTCTGTGTTTATTGGGTTACGGTAAAATTTTGTAAATCTCTTCAACCGGTATTCTGGCAGATATGGTAACGATGTCAAATCAAAACGATACGAACGGAATGGAATATAAATTTTTTGCTATACATCCTCCAAGTATGTACCTAAATATGTATGTAATGTATGTGTGTGTAAGTTTGCAGCATTTTAAGAACTAGTATTTGCTTTATTGAAATGAGGACGGTTTTATAAAGCATGTTTTAACTAAAGGACGGAACAAATGGATAGATTTCTGTTTATTTTTTTAACTAGTATTTATGTAGTTGAATTTAATTTTTTTTACTTAAATAGTTAATGGGACGTTATATTTAAAGTGGGCGTTCATAAAAATTATTTATTGTTAATGTTAAAATGATGTTTGATATGTAACCACTAGTGAATCGCTACAGATATTGTATATAATAGTATACATATATGCATTTACATATGTATGTATAGACGAAATTTTTTTATGATGGTCAAATTATAATACCAAAAGTCAAGAACGGTCGTCATTAGATAAATAAATATATATGTACATAAATGATAAAAACTAACTAAATATTTCCATTAAAGTAAATTTAAAATTTTGTAAAGTATTCGGAAAATACATACATATAAAAGGGTTGTAAGTTAGTGTCTATATTGATTCCCTACATAGATATGCGCCAAGTAAAGGTAAGATTATGGAGAGGGTGATTTAATATGAAGCACGTATGTAGATACATATGTATGTTTGTAAACTTATATATATTGCGTAAGAGGTATTTTCATTTTCGAGCAAGGGACATTTTTGTTTCCTTTTTTTTACACTAAGTTGATGTTTTAGCTAACAAACTGATATACGTAACTATTTAAATTTAAGTTTGTACGCAGAAATAAGTAACGGTTTTGAAATGAAATAGTTTTTAGAGCCTATACACACTTGCGACTCAATCGATTTGGTCGAATTGGACTGTTGTATTCACACTACTCCAACTATTTAGTCGAATCGGTGGCAGCTATTCACACTTGAGACTAAATAGTCGTGCGATTGACAATGACATAGTGTTGCCAATGTTCACATTTTACTCAGCAAATTTTACATTAGTGGTCTTCATATAAAGTGATGAAGTATTAAATTGTTAAAGTTTATCTGCATTCTTACATGAAAGCACCTTCTTGTCAGCTGTCAACTTGATTAATAAATAAAAAACAATAAAATAAACAAAAAGTGCATACATTGTTTGGCTTTGTTTCTTATTAAACTAGCAACTAGCTGTCAAGTAAATGAAAAGAGAAAAACGGAAGGAATTACGCTCATAAAGGCGAAACGAACAGAAGTACAAGAAACGGAAAAATAGTAAAAATCAGCCATTAATAATTTTCATGAAATTTCATTTTCATTATTTCTATTTTAAAATGCGATTAATGACATTTGAAGAGAACAACAATATCAAGAAACATATGAAAACGGAAGTAAATATCCTTAGTTAGATAATTCTTGTCTATAACTACACCATTTCCAGATGGATTTTAGAAAGCGTCAACTGGATTTTAGAAAGGGGAAATTGGATTTTAGAAATGTCGATTTGATTTTAGAAAAGGGAAATTGGACTTTAGAAACTGTAAATTGGATTTTCGAAAATTTATATAATTATTAATTTATACTTTCATACGCAATAAAGAATTTCTATTCGAAAAATTCTGTGTAAAATTTATTATAAACGCACATTCTGAAATCCAATTCACGCTTTCAAAAATCCAATTTTGTTTTCTAAAATCCTTTTAACGCTTTCTAAAATCCAACTGACATTTCTAAAATCCAATTTCCCCTTTCTAAAATCCAATTGACATTTCTAAAATCCAATTTCCCCTTTCTAAAATCCAGTTAACGCTTTCTAAAATCCATCTGGAAATGGTGTAGTTAATAAGAAACGAACCTTTTGTTTTTAAACATTTTGAAAATATTAATTGAAATATTCAATCTCTACAATTTACCAAAAGTGAAATAAAAGTAGTTCTGTCAGCATGGCAACTCTTTCTACTACGAATATCACTGTTGTTGTTGTAGTCGTTCGACTAAATTGTCTCAAGTGTGAATACGTAGAAGGGCGCCTTGCTGATCAAGCAGTTGTACAACTGTTTCAGTTGGAATGAAATTGGGCTGCAAATCCAACTGTTTCAGTTGTACAACTAATTGAATGTAGTGTGAATGCTTCCATACATTCCCATGCAAATCAACATTCGACTAAATCGATTGAGTCGCAAGTGTGTATAGGCTCTTATGCTCTCCTGTAAAGTTCAACCAATGTCCGCTACGCGAAAATGAAAATACCTCTTACGCAAAAATGCACCTTAAACGACGATATATGTATTAGACTGGCCACAAATGCAAAAGTGCTGATTTTTTTGCTCCACGCGCATTTTCTGATAGCCTGACAATAGAAAATAAGATCTGCATAAAAATCTGACCACCTGTAGTGGGAAATAGCCACGCGCATTTGACCTAAAGTTCAAAAATTTACCTAAAAATTATGCATGGCTTTAGAGACCAATATCTCTTTAAACAATGTTTTTCGGAGAAATAATGTAATAATCGTTTTTATACAACATGAAACTGGGAACATATTCTCCATATGATATTTATACCTACCGTTATCCTTTCAGGACATATTGAGTCCTTAAAGTGAAATTTAAATATTTTTTTTTTGTTAAAAAGGCAAAAATAAATATTTAAAAACTAGAGAATTGTATAAACTATACATCATTTAATAGGTTATTTAAAGTAGTTTTACAAAAAAAAATAAATAAAATAAAAAACAAAAACAAACAAAACATTTAAATTGCACTTTAAGGACTCAATATGTCCTGAAAGGATAACGATAGGTATAAATATCATATGGAGAATATGTTCCCAGTTTCATCTATATATATAAAAATGATTTGGTATTTAATTTAAACGCTGAAACTTGAAAACGGCTGAACCAAATCAAATACTTCCTTAGAGGCGTTTGTTTGTTGTTACCTCGCGAAGGTTTAGTCGAAGAAAAAATTTTAAAATGTTAGGGGGGCGTGGCACCTCCCATCTCTAAAACAGTTTAAGGTATGGAGCTGAAAATTGGTATAGAGGTAGGTGATATCAAAACCCTTCTCAATCAGAAAAGTGGGGGTTATCAGAAAAGGGGGCGTGGCACCTCCCATACAACCTTAATTTTGAAAGCTGATTATCTCTAAAACAGTTCAAGGTAGGGAGCTGAAAATTGGTATAGAGATAAATTATATCAAAACCATTCCCACGCATATAAGTGAGGGTTATCGGAAAAAGGGGCGTGGCACCTCCCATACAAACTTAATTTTTCATGCTGAATATCTCTAAAATTGTTTACGCTAGGGACTTGGAAATTGGTGTGGAGATAAACGATAACAATTCCATATTAACGCAAAATAATAGGAGTTATACGAAAAGGGGGCGTGGCTCCTTCCAACAACGCTTAATTTTTTTAGCTGGATATCTTTAAAAGGATTTAAGTCAGGGACCTAGAAATTGGTACAGAGCTATATGATATCAAAACAATTTTTGCGCATAAAAGTGTAGGTTATCGGAAAAGGGGGCGTGGCACCTCCCATACAAACTTAATTTTTCAAGCTGAATATCTATAAAAGCGTTTAAGGTTGGGACCTGAAAATTGATCAGGAGATTAACGATATCAATAGCATGCTTATGAAAAAAAAACAGTAGTTTTGGGAAAAGGGGGCGTGGCACCTCCCATGCGTTCTTTATTTTTAAGGCTAAATATCCCTAATAGCGTTCATGGCATGTACATAGAAATCACTATGCAGATATACGATATCAATACCATGTTCACCAAAAAAAAAGATTTATCGAAAAAGGGGGCATTGCACCTCCCATACGTACTTTTGAGGCTGAATATATCTAAAGGGGTTAGAGGAGGGGCCTGAAAACCATTATGGAGGTATACTATATCAATACTCTTACTTAGTTAAAATAGCCAATACTCAGTGAAAATAAATATCCGGAACAGAAAACTACACCTTTTCCAGTTTAGGTTCAGAAAGTTACAATTGAATTTCAGAAAATAACAATTGAAGTTCAGAATTTCCAATTGAAGTTCAGAAAGTTACAATTTAATTTCAGAAAATTACAATTGAAATTCAGAAAGTTACAATTGAAGTTCATTTGGAAATTCTGATTTCATTGTTTAAAGAGATATTGGTCTCTAAAGCCATGCATAATTTTTAGGTCAATTTTTGAACTTTATGTTAAATGCGCGTGGCTATTTCCCACTACAGATTTTTATGCAGATCTTATTTTCTATTTTCAAGCTATTAAAAAATGCGCGGGGAGCGAAAAAATTCAATACTTTTGCAAATCCCATATGTTTAGTGGTCACTCTAATATGTATGCATGTATATAGGATATATATATACATATTTTAATTTTTAGTTAGAGCTGCATATGTATGAGTGTCTATAGATATAATATTTGTAAGCGTTATTTGATTTTAACATATTCATTGTAGGTACTTTAAATTGTACTCAAAAAAGCAATAAATAAACTCACTAATATATCTTTATTAAATACATACATATGTATGTACTTAGAACTTAATTATAAATAGTTTAACATTCTCGCCTCTATTTATGTTGTACAACAATCTGTTTTTGTTTATGTTTTTTTTTTAGTTTTTTATTTTATTTCTTTCATTGTTTATTTATGTTTTGTGTACGTGTAATTTTTCAATTATCTTTTAATTTTTTAGTACATACATATATGATTGTAAATAATTTATTTAAACTTTAATACATTTTTTTATATGATTTTGTAAATAATACTGTCATTCGTAATACTAAACATTAATTGCGTTAACGTACATTTATTTAACATCCCTATATAGTTTATGTGTTTAACGAGACAAAAATTAATATTAATTTTTTTAAATAATTTTTATAAATTTTGCTTCATAAAATTTTATAATCAAAATTTCAACTAATTAAATCTTATATAATTTTTTAGCACTTTTATTTAACATGTTATACAAGTCTAATTTATTTATAATTATTGCACAGTAAAGCTGCCAGCAACTAAGAATTTGAAAACTAAATAAAAAAAGAAAGTATCATACGAGTATTAGAATGAATGAAATTGAAATATCTATTTTTTTTTTTCAAATCTGTTATCAGAGAGTTATATGATTAGTTATAGCGTACCACCACTGCAGTGGAATGAAAATAAATTTTTCTAAGGATTGCGACTTGTTTGTTAATATGCACACAAATTTTTTTCTCTAAACAGGTTTTCAGTTTTATTTTGCGATTTGAGTGCATACAAATACATCTACATAAACGCATAAGTATGTAGTACCTATGCAAATTTTTAAGGACCACAAGGTTTTATTATATACATATGTATGTGTATATAAAAAACCCTTATCAAATAAGCCTAATAAATATTCTTTCGCATAAACACATTTTAATGTTTGTGAGTGCCTTATAATCTAAATATACACACACGCACATATTTAATAATTATTATTTTTTGTTCTGGTTTTCATATCCAAACAATAATTATATTTGTTTTGTATAAAGTTGTTCTTGTGTTTAACGTTGTAATGCATTACCCTTTTTATAATCGAAATACAAATGTTGCTAGATGTTATTTATTCATATTTATTTTATTTTAAATTTTGGCCATTATACGAAAGAGTAATAGTACATATACTTATTTTAATTTATTATATTTTATTCAATTTAATTGAATTTTATTTTATTTTATTTTATTCTATTCTATTTTATTTTAACTTTTTATTTTATTTCTTTTTATTTTATTTTATTTTATTTTATTTTAATTTATTTTATTTTATTTTATTTTATTTTATTTTATTTTATTTTATTTTTTTAATTTATTTTATTTTATTTTTATTTTATTTTAACTTTTTAGTTTATTTTATTTTATTTCCTTTTATTTTATTTTATTTTATTTTATTTTATTTTATTTTATTTTATTTTATTTTATTTTATTTTATTTTATTTTATTTTTTTAATTTATTTTATTTTTATTTTATTTTAACTTTTTAGTTTATTTTATTTTATTTTATTTCCTTTTATTTTATTCAATTTAATTGAATTTTATTTTATTCTATTCTATTTTATTTTAACTTTATATTTTATTTCATTTTATTTTATTTCATTTTATTTTATTTTATTTTATTTTATTTTATTTTATTTTATTTTATGTTTTTTAATTTATTTTATTTTTATTTTATTTTAACTTTTTAGTTTATTTTATTTTATTTCCTTTTATTTTATTCAATTTAATTGAATTTTATTTTATTTTATTCTATTCTATTTTATTTTAACTTTTTATTTTATTTCATTTTATTTTATTTAATTTTTTTTTAATTTATTTTATTTTATTTTAATTTATTTTATTTTATTTTATTTTATTTTAATTTATTTTATTTTATTTTTTTATTTTATTTTATTTTATTTTATTTTATTTTCTTTTTTAGTTTATTTTATTTTTATTTTATTTTAACTTTTTAGTTTATTTTATTTTATTTCCTTTTATTTTATTTGCTTTTATTTTATTTTATTTTATTTTATTTTATTTTGTGTTGTTTTATTTTATTTTATTTTGTTTTTAACTTATTCTATTCTATTTTATTTTATTTTATTTTATTTTATTTTATTTTATTTTATTTTATTTTAACTTTTTATTTTATTTCTTTTTATTTTATTTTAATTTATTTTCTTTTTTCTTTTATTTTTTTCTTTTCTTTTCTTTTCTTTTCTTTTCTTTTCTTTTCTTTTCTTTTCTTTTCTTTTCTTTTCTTTTCTTTTCTTTTCTTTTCTTTTCTTTTCTTTTCTTTTCTTTTCTTTTCTTTTCTTTTCTTTTCTTTTCTTTTACTTTATTTTATTTTATTTTAACTTTTTATTTTATTTCTTTTTGTTTTATTTTATTTCATTTTATTTAATTTTTTTATTTTATTTTATTTTATTTGTTTTATTTTATTTTATTTTTTTTTCTTTTATTTTATTTTATTTTGTTTTAACTTATTTTATTTTATTTTACTTTATTTTATTTTATTTTATTTTAACTTTTTATTTTATTTCTTTTTGTTTTACTTTGATTTATTTTACTCTATTTCATTTTATTTCATTTTTTTATTTTATTTTATTTTACTTTATTTTATTTTATTTTGTTTTATTTTATTTTATTTTATTTTATTTTATTTTGTTTTATTTTATTTCATTTTATTATATTTTATTTTATTTTATTTTATTTTATTTTATTTTATTTTATTTCTTTTCAATTTATTTTATTTTGTTTTATTTTACTTTATTTTTTTTTTTTATTTCTTTTCAATATATTTTATTTTATTTTGTTTTATTTTATTTTATTTTATTTTATTTTATTTTATTTTATTTTAGCTTTTTTTGTCTTATTTTAAACTCAATTCGCTTCTAATAACTTTGATGAACATTAATTGGTTTTCTAACTATGCTCGAAATCACGATTCTTGTAAGTAGTAGAATGAAGGGTGATAGACCCCCCAAACTATGGGTATCCGATATGATCAGAATTATGAGCTGAGTCGACTAAGCCTTGCTGAGTGTCTGTACAAACTAGTCCCACAGTTTATGATCAATGAAATCAACTAAAGGTTGTGTACATATGTTGAAACCACATTTGTGGACAATGAAGGCAGATTCAGGACAACCATAGTTTAAGCGCTTTTTAATCAATAAATAAAAATAGGTATATAGAGATTATTTTTTCTAGATTTATATGTAGTATTTTAGGGCAAACCAAATATTTTTTGTTAACCTTCCCTCCATTATACAGGCATTAGAAAAGCTTCTTAAACGAAATGCCCCAGTTTTTTTTCGCGGTTTCAGTTTATTTTCATTAACAGTAACTGTAAAATAAGCTAATTATAACAGCCTTCATATAAACACGGCTATATAGCGTCAGCAGCGCACAAACAATCTGTACATGAGAGCTTAGTGCCTAATCCAAAAAATCCCATACATAGTATATGAATATACGTATGAATATAATGAGCTACATATTTTATTAAAAGTATCGCTTTAGCAGACTTACAATTAACACTAAACTAACCTAATTTTGGCTACGTAAAAAAATACCTAATTTTTTTATTATTAATTTCAATTACCTAATAAATTTGGGCAAACAATATAATTAACGTTAAATTCTCAACAAAAATGTCAAGTACATTTTTTTGTTGTGCTCACGCGCAATTTTTAACAATTATTATATTTAGTTATATATATATTTTTTTATATAAGTATAAAGGTTATATAATACACAACACATGTACATATGTATGTTATATATGTATATTATATGCCTTTTTGTTTTCGATTTTAAGTGATTTTCTATTTTAATGGCAAATTCGTTATACTCGCTTTACATTTTTGTCTCTGTTTCGCTCGACTTCGGCTCGCTAATCTTTCGGCTTGCATCACGCTCTCGTCTTGGTTTCGTTACAGTATCGTCCCGACTTCGTCTCGATATCGTCTAAGTTTATCGTTTATCGTTTTTCGTCACAGCGTCTTTTGCTTTTTTTTTCTTTTTCATTATTTAGTATATAACTCTTATCATTTTACTTACTTATTTGACGGCTCTTCCTTTAACACTTCTTATTTCATACCAATTTCATACATATGTACAAAAACATTCTTTCTTAGAGCGCTTCAGTCGATGAGCTACATGGCCCTAGATAAGCAGCAGCGGCCATCTCCCCAGCATTGTCGGAGGGTGTGGCGGGCGTTAACAGATCACCACTGGCACTGCCACTAGCTCCAGCACTTGCTGCCGCTGTTGTTGCCGTCATGCCCATGGTTGTTGTTGCTAAGGCTGTACTTGTGCCAACCGCCGCCTGCTTAATCGCTGCCAACGTTGAAGCGGCAACACTATCGGCAGCCATTTTGTGTATTGTTGTTGCTAGATCATCACTTTTAGTTGGATACTATGGGGGAGATAGAGAAAAAAGAGAAGAAGGAAAGCGAATATAAGTACATATGTATCTACTTTTCATTCTACACCACTATTTACTTTTACCTCTTGCAACTCATCCACCGCCGGCAGTAATTCATCCATTGAATTGGGCGTCAATGGACTAGGTGTTGGTATGCCGCTCAGACGACTCAACGCCGAGCCAGCGCCCATATGATGTTGCAACGTATCACCAATAACGATTTGCGGTTTATTTTGATTTAAATGTTGTTGTTGCTGCAGACGAGCCAAACGCAATTTCATCTCCTGCCGTATCTCCTTTTGTTGCACCTCCTTCTCGAAACGCATCATGCTATAGCTACGCACCGATGAACTAGTACTATGAACCGACGCTAGACTTGGTCTTCGAGAACCTGTTTTTTTGTATTTGTTTGTGTTATGTCAGCAAAGAAAAGAGTCAATGGAAAAAAGAAAGAGAAAAGGTGTGGTTTGAGGGAAGAGTGATTGTGATGAATTGAAATTTTATTTAAAAAGAAAATGATTTTAATTAATTTAATTATGAGTTAAGTAGATATGTTAAATCTGTATATTAATAAGCATTTATTTAAGTAATTTATTAGCTTTAGTTTTGTATCATTAGTTTCTGGTTGAGGGTTTTTGTTGGATACACATTTTGTTCAATTTAAATCAAATTTTATTCTTCTTTAAACTAATGATGCCAAACTATTGCTGTTCTAGAAAAAATGTTAAAGCTTAAGCTTGGTTCTTTTGTTGCGTTTAAGCCGCGCTGCGACCACATACAGCAAGAAGAAGAAAAAGAAGAAGTGGAAGAATAAGAAGAATAGCAGGTGGATATATTTCTTCATTCGCGTTCATTAAACGCATAGTTTTAGGCGTATAAGCGTGGCGTACAAATCATCATTACGTTCTGTGTTATTTGTTTTTTGATTGCGCAGAAAACTTAAGCAAAGTCATAAGAAAAGCAATACCAAAAAGGTTTGTACAAACGTAAAAGAAAATTAATTTACAATTCATATGCACAGACAGGAAGAATTGTTTTAAGTTAAATAATTTCATACCTAGTTAAACCAACAAAGCGCCAAGTTAAGAAACTTTTATGGCATGTCTTTAAAAAAATCATTAATTAATCAATTTTTACTTTTTTTTAAATAAAATACTTTTTCTCATAACCGCCTAACCGAAGTTTGTGCTAAATATGAGCTTTGGAAACCCTGAATTCTCAACGCACAGCTATCCATACCGAAACTTTGGTCTGGGAAGCTATATATCGACGGCTGAGAATAAGATCGTCCTATTTGAAAAATTGTTTCAAAAACGCCCTATTTGAAAAATTTTTTGAATAACGTCCTATTTCAGATTTTGCTTCACAAACGCCCTATTTGAAAAATTGTTTCAAAAACGTCCTATTTCAGATTTTGCTTCAAAAACGCCCTATTTGAGAGAAAATTCCATATATTTTTCTCTGAAATAGAGCGTTTTTGAATAATTGTCTGAAATAGGACGTTATTGAAACAAATTCTGAAATAGGGCGTTTTTGAAGCAAAGTCTGAAGTAGGACGTTATTCAAACAATTTTTGGAATAGGGCGTTTTTGAAAAAATTTTTGAAATAGGGCGATCTTATTCTTAGCCGTCGATATGTACGTATTTCCCTCTTATGTCCTTCATATGACATCAGGAATTAAAATGGAATTTTTGGCACAAGTGTCAATTAAGTGGCTATGAAAGTTTTACTTAAGCGGTTATGAAGTTTAAGCGACGATATATTTGTACATTGTACATATTTAGTGCAACATTTTCAAAACATAAAAATTTCTATGCAGACTTAGCGCTTCAAGTGTATGCATACAGATTAACATAGCACAGAGCCAGACAAGATTTTGCTTTTGGTTTAGATAATAAATATTTAATAGTAAAGATTTTTAGTGCAAAAATGTACATAATTTTAAAAGAGAAATTAGTTCTTTAAATCAAAGGGCGAATAAATTTAGATATGATAATATTAAAAAAAAAACACAAGTAAGACCATGTCAAAGACTTTACACCTTTCATGAAGCCCATATGACACTACATTTTTTTTCTGATATTCTACCAGGTTTTTTGTGTGAAGGAGATGGTCAAATACAGTTTTGCGTTGGTGCAAGCGAGCAAGCTATATTGGAAAAAACCAAACAAAATACCATCTAGGCGGCTAAAAACCAACGAGCCAGCTTGTATTTCGGTAGGTTTTTTGGCATTCGGTCATTTTTTCTGACAATTGTTTCAATTTGACAACTAGAAAATAAATTATATTTAAAATAAAAAATATATGGAAATACAAATTTTAAATTTGCCTCCTGTAAGCTTCTGCTATGGCCGTAAGGGTAAAGAAGAAGTCCGGAAGAAAAATTATATTGCGTACTAGCTTCCCTTTATAACATGGAATACACAGATATTCTGCCCTTTGAGTTTCATAACTTTTTTATTTCTGTAATTTAAATTCAAATTTCTAAAAAAATCAATTTTTTAAATAAATATTATTTTCATTTAGTTTGAAGTCTAATGTCAATCAAATTGTTTTTGAGGGAGTATTTGTCTCTTTTCAACCTACAGAAGAATTGTTTTTGTATTTTGACTTTCGGTGGGTTTTCCAAACAAAACAAACCAAGAAAAATGTACAATGTAGTGTCATATAGGCATGAATGAGGGAATTACAATGACTAATTTTGGTTAAAAAAGAAAGACCATATGAGCCCCAAAAATTTCTATTACTTAGGTTTTTTTGCTATATAACGTTTGGACATGCCGACTTAATTGAGTCAATTAAATGTAGGTACATAATTATTTATTATATCCCATACAACCACTCGCTGAGCGCTCCGTTGCAGGAGCAAAAAAGGACTTCCAAAATAAGCCCATGACGAAGTGATTGGGATATATGTATTTAAGAATGGCGATTTTTTGTCTAACAAAAATAAAACTTATAAATGACAAATGTTTTTATCTACAAAATAAAATAAAAATATTTTTTGCAGTTGGTTTATTTAAGCCGGTGTGGTGTAGTGCTCGCCTGCTATAACAGAGGTCTCGGATTCTAACCCCAGTCCGGACAAGCACCAACAAATTTTTGTTTATTAATTAAAATCCAAGTATTGGGTTTTTTAAGAGCAGTGTTCACCTCTCAGCAGTGGACGGCATACCTTCCGAGTGTATTTCTGCCATGAAAAAGCTTCTCACAGAAAATGCATTCGCCGTTCGTAGTCGGCATAAAACTGTAGGCCCACCCAATTAGTAGTGAGAACAAAATGTTAAGGAGCACACCTCGAATTGGGGGAGAAGCTCGGCCATAAAACTCGTCAGAGTTATAAATGTGCATTATATTATAGTAATTTAACTATTATTAAATCAACTATTTATTTAGTGAGATTTGTTTTAATCGGCAAAATTCTAAAAAATTAAAAATATCCCTATATATGCACTCCTCTGATTGGTTGGTATGTACATTAGACCGTATCGCGAAAAAAAGTTCATTTTACAAAGATTTTTTCTGAAGGGACCCCTACTGAAATTTTATGCCGAATAATTTTCTAGAACATTTTAACCCCCTAATACCTCCACGAAATGGTTTTTTGACCCCTTTTTTATAAATTGAGAAAAAATAGTACTTTTAAGGTCGCTAGAGGGTTACAATGTTCTAGAAAATTACTCGCCACAAAATTTCAGTATTCAGAAGGTATACTCAGAAAAAAATCTTTCTAAAAAAAAACTAAAACCAAGAAGCGAAAAACATACATTCCTCGGAATCTTAAATGTGGTTTATTTCGGGTTCTTCTGAAGTGTTCGAAATATTTCTTTTAAAAAAAAATTATTGGTTTTTGCCGATGTTTAACATGTAGGCAAAAAAAGGTACAAAAAGTGGTATAAACTAAGTACTGGGTGGTAGTGACCCCAATGGCGCACATAGGCTTAACACGATTACATAATAGAGGAGGGTTTCTAGCCAAAACATTGGTTTATCAAACTTTGAGCGATCTCAATACCAATAAATACCGAATAACAGTAAATACCGAAGATATTAAAAATGTGTCTTAACGACATCTAGCGGTGTCAAAGAAAAAAAAATAAATCATATGGGGGGCGTACGGTGGACTATTTTTTTTTTTTTTTGGTACATACATATATATTTTAATTATCTCCCGTTTCCTTTTCACAAAATTTTTTCATAAGTGACTACATATCGAGCCATAACCATCGGATTGACGTAACCAGCATTTAGAGGAGAACGTTTTCTTTTGTAAATATATACACAAATAAGCCACACATTTCAACGAAGTTTTGCTGCATTATATACCAAAAGTGGATTAAATCATCATACAAAATTTCACTGGAATGTGTTGCTCACTTACATATATATTTGCAAAAGAAAACGTTCTCCTCTAAAAAATGTTATATGCTGGTTACGTCAATTCGGCGGTTATGGCTCGATATTAATAAATTGGTAAATAGTGTTCAACTTGTTTAAATTACTAAAAGGCTCTTAAGATAATATTAGTATTCTATTAAGCGCATGTCTGAACATAATATAACTCTTCCCCTTCTGATCATATTTTGGACCAGTTATAACAGGTATATACATATAATTAAAAAAAAAAAGTATTAAAAATGAGAATAAAAAACGTAGTGAGTTTAATAACACCAAAATGATAGAAAAATATATACATACAAAGGACGTGCAAATAAAAATATGTGGATATATTGGAAGAGTTATGTACAATTTTATATGAATAGTGCCTTTGTTTGTCGCGATCGAATTTAAACCAATTTTAATATGTGTGCGAGTGCATTTTTTTTCTTCTGCAAATTTTTTTTTTTAGATTTCCGATTCGACTAGCAATCGAATTTAATTTCATACAAATTATTTTTATGCCGATTTAATTTTAACTTCAAATTTGCATGAAAATGTAACGTAATGAAATTACTGCTTTAAAAGTATGTATGTATGTACATATATATATAAATGCAAAAGCTAAGAAATTGTAAATATTTTTAATAAAGAATTATGCAAAAATATATACATAAATGTACATACTATGTATCTAAGTTATATGCTATATATGGTACTATGCATTATCATACATTTGCAGTGAAAAGATATTTTTAAAATAGTCGAGTTGGTGTTGTTGCTTTGAAGGTAATTTGATGCATAAGCGAGTATTCTTTTCATGCTTGGGTACGACAGAAATGCGCCTAAAGTATGTAAATAAAATAATTAGAAAAAAATAATTTTCATTATTTATAATAAGTAAAATATATATCTTTTTCAAATACTTTGCTTGCTAGGAACATAATCACCGCCATATTGCTTTTCTCTGTTACCGTTACTGTTACCGTACAGACACGCGACATTTAAATGCAGCGTTGTTTTTCGTTTGCTTTGCCGTTAAGTTGTTATGCTGTTCAATAATATTTGCATTTTGTATTTTTTTTTTTTGTAAACATCAAAAATGGAATATGACAAAATATAAAACCTGAAGCGATGAACTTATGAGTATTTTGTTTTTGTTAGTACAGATATATGTACATATATAAGTAACAAAAGGCATTGTAAAGGTTGTGATACACAAATATTTAGGCAGACAAAATTAATTGCATACATATACATACACAAAACATACATACTAAATACTAAAAAACACTATAGTAACGATTAAAGAAAATTATGTAATGTCATGTAGGCATTTCGTTTTTTTTTTCTGCACTGTAATTATGTATTTATGAGTATTTTGGAAAAGCGCTGTTGTCTTGTTGGTTAGTGTTTTTAACGTTTTTAAAGAAAACAAGTAAGGAAGCCTAAGTTCGAGTGGAATCGAACATTAGATACTCAGCTGTATGCTTTCATTGTTTGTTTGCGTTTGATGGAATCACGGTGTATTTTATATAAAGCGAGTGCTGCATAAAGTGTGCGTAGCCGCGCCCATTTTCAACATTTTTATCAGTCATCCAACTAAGCATATGAATATTATTCTTTGTGCAACATTTCATTCCTTTATGACTTCTAGTTACAAAGATGTCACGTTACAAATTCCCAAAGGGTGTTCCAAAAAAATCTTTGTTAAAAAGTAGGCGTGGTCATAAACCGATTTCAATAAATTTTTGCGTGTCTATTAACACAAGTTGTAAAAGTGTATAAACCAAGCTCGTTATAATATCTCAATTATTTGTCGAGTTATAGGCTAAGAAATCTCGTATATTCCCTTGTCTAAAAAGAGGCGGTGCCACGCCCATTTTACAAAATTTTTATATTTTTTGTTTCCGGTCTATTGTGAAACTGATGCCACAAAATTTCTATGAATTATCTTTATATTTGACAAAGATATCGCTTAAAATGTTTTTATTAGGTCACCTTATAAGACCCATATATAAAAGTGGGCGTGGCCCTCAACCGATTTTAGAAATTTTTCGTCAAAATATTTGACTAAGTAAGTATATCACGCGTACCAAATTTCATCGATATATCTTCAACGGTTTCTGATTTATGACTCATAAAACTTTCAATGTTTGCCCCTTAATAAGTGGGCGTGACACCGCCCATTTTCCAAAATTTTTATGTTCTTTGTTTTATGTCCATAGTTGAACTCATGCCACAAAATTTCAATGATAGATCTTTATATTTGACAGAGATATTGCTTAAAATGTTTTTATTAGGTCACTTTATAATACAAATATATAAAAGTGGGCGTGGCCGTCAACCGATTTTAACTATTTTCCGCCCGCCCGCCCGCACCGCCCATTTTCCAAAATTTCACAAAATCTCTTCCTAGAGGCCTGAGCTCAACACGTGGGTAAAATTTCATCGCTCCAGCTATATTAGTGACTGAGATACCAAATTTCCGATTTTTTCTATATAGGAAAAGTGGGCGTGGTCATGGTCCGATTTCGACCATTTTCAATACCAACCGTCCCAGTCTCGATACCAACTTGTATTTCAAATTTTACCAAAATATCTCAATTTTTGCGCGAGTTAGAGTGTTTACAGACGGACGGACAGACGGACGGACGGACGGACATGGCTCAATCGATTTCTCTTTTCACCCTGATCACTTTGATATATATAAGTTTATATCTATCTCGATTATTTCACTCTGTTACAATCCACCGTTATGTGATTAAAACTATAATACTCTGTGTACTAGTACAGCTGAGTATAAAAAAAAAACAATTTTTTTAACACATAACAACATTTAACACCAATAAATCATCACATATATATGCATATATACTAGATATTAAGTCTAATTAACAATCAATGCACATTAACAACACTAATTTACTAATTTATACATTTTTTGTTTTATTTTGTCTTTTGAATTTTTTTTATTGCACGCCTAACGCGGTCTTGAAATTTTAATGCAGTTACTTAGGGCCATTTACTCAATATTCGGTTGACGTTAATCACTGCATAATTTGAGAGACAACCCATTGAATTCCGTCAAATTAATCGCCGATTAGCACTAACCGAAGATTGAGTAAGCATTGGGATGATAGGTATGAATTATTGTGATGCGTATTAATGAAATGCAAAAATCTAAAGTAAATAATTTTGTTGATAATTTGAGATTTTGTAGAAAATAAATTTGTTTACAATACTTTTATTGTGCAACATTTCCGCACTGATTGCTGATAGTAAAATTTAATTCGGTAATACTACGTATTTATGCAAATAAGTAGCTGGTAAGGCTTCTATGTCAAATCAAATTATCTGATAATAATATTTATACATATTCATAAAAAATAAAATAGGTTTTAACAATTTTATATAAAGTGACATTTTCATACAAATTTTTTTTTCTTAAAAATTTTAACGACCTGTGAATGCCACGAATAAAATGTTTTGTGAAAGTCTTTGAAAATACCAAAAATGGGTAGATATGTACATATAACTATTGCGCAATATTTTATCAAACTTCTGGTAGGATTACTGCACATAGCAGGCATTTTGACTTAAAGGGGAGCAACGCGACAAACATTTACATAAGTACTGATTCAATGACTCCAATTCAATTCAAGAATCAACTCTTTCAACTAGCTCACCCAGATTGTTTGACCCATTGAATTTTATAGAACTTTACCAAGTATTAGTACAATATCTAAGTATTCATATGCATTTGCATGCAAATTTAAGCATCGTTAAAAAACCCGAAAGTAGCTTACTTTATTAATTTTAACTTTGTTCTCAAAAATGTTTCAGTGATACGAGAAAACCATGAAAGCATCACTTTGTGATACCAAATTTTTTTAGGCTGCGGCAACACTGATTCCTACCCTGTCGGGAAAACAAACAACAAAAGAAGAAATAATACTCATCTCGCTACAAGGAATATTATCACTTTAACTTAGCAGACGTACATAAGTAACTGATAGGCTCAACAGAGTGCAACGGTGTTACCGTTTATCTAGATAATTCATTATTTATATAATCTATTGACTTAATTTTCAAATCAGGGACCCAAACAGTTATATCTAACTTTTAAAATAAAGGTATTTGAAAAAGTGTTATTTTTGGGCTTTTAGTATACTTGAAATAAAAAAGTTAAGTCTATTTTTTCGGCCAAAAAAAGTTCTCGGGCATAAAAAAAATAAAAGTCCGAATTTTGTCAAATCAATAAATACAACAATACAATTTAACAGCCATAAGAAGGTTCTTTTCCAAAAAGCTAGAAAAAGAAAAAGGATGCATGTTTGATCCTGCAGAGATCCTCTGACGGATTTTTACGCAGCACATTTTCTGTTCCATACTTTTTTGACCTCCGAAAAAAAACTGTTAAAATGGGCCTCTGCTTAAAATTTTACCGAATTAAAAAAATAAAAATGACAGCACTGTTAACCCTAATCCTCTAAAGTGAGCCTCTCAGTCTCACTTTAAAGTTTAAAAGCGAATTATTCCTAAACCAAAAAAGCTTTTTGTCTGAAATTTTGGGTATTCCTCCATTTGTGTTCATAAATTATGAAATAATTATGATCTTTGGGCTATTTATTTATTTTAACAATTTTTTTTGCAATCGTATAAAATTGTAACGAAAAACCGAAAGTGAGCCTCAAAGACTCACCTTAAGTATCTTTAACGTAATAAGCTTACATTTCTAGAGTTCAACTAAATTTTGAATCCGTTGTTCACAAGGTTTATCCAGTGAGGTTTTTACATTGTGAACTCACCATACTTCCCCCGGATTTTGGTGAATTCGACGTATTTCACCATGGATCTTAATATAATAGGATGTCATAAAATTAAGGAGACCGGAAAAGTCAACAATTTCAAAACAATTAACATTTTATAATTTTTCTGTTTACTGAGATTCTAAATTACGGAAAAGATGCGTTTAAATAGAGAATCGAACGACGAGCTGCTTTATGCGTAAGTAATTTCACCACGAACGTCGCGTTTTAAAAATTTGGAATTTGGTTGCGAAAAATATATATTAGCGGCGATCATATGAAAAATGTATTCATATTCATTTGATTCATAGCTTTTCTCATTGTGTGCACAAAAACAAATTTATAACAGATGTAATAAAACCATTTGTAATGAACATTCAAACAACTACAAAAATGTGTGAAAATTGTAGTACATTAATGTCTCCTATTTTACGGAATTACGTTTTTTATCTTTATATACTAAAAAAATTGTCATAAACCGTTATAAGAATGTATAAAAATGCTTCTGAATTCATTACTGCATAAATAAAAGTAAAAACCAAATACCAAAATAATGTGTTTCAAAATTTCCCCATAGGTGAGCCTCAGAGTCTCACTTTCGGTTTTACGTAACTTTTCAAAATTCGGTGATTAGGGTTAAAGATTCTCTATTTCATCGAGATTATCAGTGTCGCTTATCTACAATAGAACACGCGAATGTCGTAGTTCCGCTAGTGCTTAAAATGCTCGTTAGTCATGCCTGAGGTACGGGATTCGAACCCATCCCTCGCCAACAAAAAAGTTTAAAGTTTATTACAAAAACCATTGAAATCGATACCTACCCAAACAGAGATCAAACCACCCTGCTGTAATAGTAATTAGTGCAGAAATTAATGTAAAACAGTGTTCTATTTTGCTTTTAATACACTTTCCCATAAATAAAAACTACAAACATAAAATTATAATTACATAAATACCAATTAGCGACCAATTTATGTAATCAATCGTTAAATTTTCTTACGTGATGACGTGAATTGTGGTGAAATGTCATCGGCCAAACATGTACGTGTATATGTGCGTCTGCCTAGGAATGTGTATGAATGTGGCTGTATTTCGAATAAATCGGGATAAGGGGAAAGAGAGAGAGATAGAGGGGGTTATTGTAAGGGTACAATGCGTATGTAATGGAGTGACCAATAACCGCGAGGAGACACAAGAGGAAGACAGAGATAGTGACACATGAACATTTAATTTGTGTTTTTTGTTTTGTTTCCCTTTGTTTTAACTGTAATTTTAAAATTGACAGCGAGACAGAGTGAAAGTGAGTTAGTGAGAGTGAAAGAGAGATAGCGTATGTTTACCGCAAATCTAGGCGTTTCACTGGCCGGTGTCGGTAATGCACCAATTTGCAGGTGATTATGATCTAAACTATTTAACTCATCATCGTCATCGGTTCTATAATTATCAATTCCATTGATGCCCAACAATGTTCTAATTCTATCGTTATCTTTCGTTTTAGCCGGCGACAGCTCTAAACTTAGCAAATGACGCTGATGATTCAACTGCTTCTGCAGGTGACGCGTCATTGATAATGTACTATCGCAACTGCGACTACCGCTGCCGCCGGTTGTGCCACCACCACCACCACCAACGCCACCATCACGCGAGCCATTCTTCTCATCCAGATTGTCGCGCGAATTTGCCCTGCAACCGCCGCCGCCGCTACGCGAAATTTGACGCGACTTTCCCGTTGGCGTTGTATTACGCAATGCCGTTTCGCTTTTGGCGAGTTCCGTCAAATGACACGATATAAGCAATATGGCGGCCGATCTAGCCGCACCTGTACGTGATGTTGAGACCAGTATGCCCTTCGAACCGCCACCGCTGCTGCTGCTGTGGCCAATACCGCCACCACCACCGCCCATCATACCATGACCACCGCCGCCACTTATAGCGCCGCCGGATGAAGCACGCCGATTGCCATAGGAACCGATTGAAGCGCTCGAACGTAAACTGGAGCGTGATGATGGACGACCCGATTGTACTGTTAATGGTATACCTGGAATCGGTGAAGGCATATCAGATTCAAAGGTGTTTATTGACAGAAAGGAATAATTATGCGAGAACAAAGAATTAATGTTTTCGAATTGGATAAACCAATATTAAATACTTGAAAATGTCGTACAGATGGATTAGTTAGATATCAATCAGATAAGGATAAAGAGACATGGGGAAATCTCTTTTTATGACAAACCCTTACTAACATACATACATATGTACACAATATCCATGCGCCAAAAACATCTCAAACCCAAATAAATTCCTTACCAGTTTCGCTTGAGTACATTATGGGTGGCGGTAAATTCGCATCACCAAAGTTTCGCGGTCGTGGATATTTTGTCTTGCTGAAAAGATGTAATACCATGCAAATCAAACCGGCTAACACTGCAATGCCCGTAGTTACGCCGAGTAGTGTTGGTAAATCGGAGTTTAACTCATTCAAGTCTGTAAGCAGAGAGAGAGACAGAGAGAGAGAGAGTGAGAAGTATGTATATTAGAGCGTATCACAAAAAAAAAGAGTTCGACGATTGATTTTACAAAGATCTTTTCTTTAGAGACTCCTACTGAAATTTTATGCCGAATAATTTTCTAGATCATGTTAACCATTGCAAATACATTTCAACTAAAATTTATTTCTTCAATGAAAAACAACTAAAGCCCATATGACACTACGTTTTTTTTCTGGTATTCTACCAGGTTTTTTGTGTGAAGGAGATGGTCAAATACAGTTTTGCGTTGGTGTAAGCGAGCAAGCTATATTGAAAAAAAACCAAACAAAATACCATCTAGGCGATTAAAAACCAACGAGCCAGCTTGTATTTCGGTAGGTTTTTTGGCATTCGGTCATTCGGTTCTGACAATTTTTCCAATTTGACAACCATAAAATAAATTATATTTAAAATAAAAAAATATATGGAAATACAAATTTTAAATTTGCCTCTTGTAAGCTTCTGCTTTGGACGTAAGGGTAAAGAAGAAGTCCGCAAGAAAAATTATATTGCGTACTGGCTTCCCTTTATAACACGGAATACAAAGCTATCCTGCCCTTTGGGTTTCATAACTTTTTTATTTCAGTAATTTAAATCAAATTTCCAAAAAAATAATTTTTGAAATAAATATTATTTTCATTTAGTTTGAAGTTTAATGTCAATCAAATTATTTTTGAGGGAGTATTTGTCTCTTTTCAACCTATAGAAGAATTGTTTTTGTATTTTGACTTTCGGTGGGTTTTCAAAATCAAAAAAACCAGGGAAAAAATGTAGTGTCATATAGGCATAAACAACGAAAAATTACACATGGCCCAAACATTATTCTGAAAGTGCGGAAGGAGAAGATGTACGACCCGAATCCCCAATAGCAGATGATGGTAGGCATGTTCCACCACCTGATCATGACGAAGTGCGAATAGCAGTATCTAGGCTTAAGAATAACAAGGCCCCGGGCGCTGACGGCTTGCCAGCCGAGCTATTCAAACATGGTGGCGAAGAGTTGATAAGGAGCATGCATCAACTCCTATGCAGAATATGGTCGGACGAGCGCATGCCCGACGATTGGAACTTAAGTGTGCTCTGCCCAATCCACAAAAAAGGAGACTCCACAGTACGCGCCAATTATCGTGGGATAAGCCTCCTGAATATCGCATATAAGGTCTTAGCAAGTGTATTGTGCGAAAGACTGAAGCCTATCGTCAACAATCTGATTGGACCTTATCAGTGTGGGTTCAGACCTGGTAAATCTACCATCGACCAGATCTTCACAATACGACAAATACTGGAAAAAACCCATGAAAAAGGAACCGACACACACCATCTCTTTGTCGATTTTAAAGCCGCTTTTGATACCACGAATAGGAATTGCCTGTATGCCGCAATGTCTGAATTTGGTTTCCCTGCTAAACTTATACGGCTATGCCAAATGACGTTGACTAACACCACCAGCTCCGTCAGAATTGGGAAGGACCTCTCCGAGCTGTTCGAGACCAAACGAGGTTTCAGACAAGGTGACTCTCTTTCGTGCGACTTCTTCAATTTGATGCTGGAAAAGATAATACGAGCTGCAGAACTTAACCATACAGGAAGCATCTTATATCACAAGAGTGTGCAACTGCTGGCGTACGCCGATGACATCGATATCATTGGCACTAACACGCGCGCCGTATGTTCTGCCTTCTCCAAGCTGTATAAAGAGGCTAAGAAAATGGGTGTGGCGGTCAACGAGGACAAGACGAAGTACCTCCTGTCATCACACAAAGAAACAGCACGCCTTGGCAGCCACGTCAATGTTGATAGCTACAAATTCGAAACTGTTAAGGACTTCGTCTATCTGGGAACCAGCATTAACACCAAGAATGATGTCAGCACGGAGATCCAACGAAGAATCACGCTTGCCAATAAATGCTACTTCGGACTAAGTAGGCAACTGAAAAGTAAAGTCCTCTCTCGACAAACAAAAATCACACTCTACAGGACGCTCATCGTTCCAGTCCTCATGTACGGCGCAGAAGCATGGACAATTTCAAAATCAGATGAGATGGCACTTGGAGTATTCGAGAGAAAAGTTCTTCGTAAGATTTATGGACCTTTGCGCGTTGGCGTGGGCGAGTATCGACGGAGATTTAACGATGAGCTGTACGAGCTTTACACAGACATCGACATTGTTCAGCGAATAAAGATCCAGCGGCTGCGTTGGGCAGGTCATGTCGTGAGAATGGACGAAGGCGCTCCGGCCAAGAAAGCATTTCTACCGAAACCCGCTGAACGCAAAAGAAAAGGAAGACCTCCACTGCGTTGGGAAAATCAGGTGGACAGCGATGCTGCCTCCCTAGGTGTTCCCAAGTGGCGCCATGCTGCACGAAACAGAAGCAATTGGCGCGCTCTGTTGGACTCGGCCAGAATCGTCTATACGGTTAAGCGCCAATCAAGAAGAAGAAACATTATTCTGTCACCGAGATTAGGGATGATGGAAAATCGTTCATCATAAAGCCTCCGCACACGAGCATTTGAAATTACGTTGATTAGCCGAAATCACTTTCCGAAATCACGCGCATTCACACACGTTTTTGAGTAATTTCATTTAGTCGGGTTTCAGTTACGCTGTTCCTGCGCCAAATAAAAATTTGTACATGGTCAACTTAAATGAAAATATCATTAATAAAATACTCCTACCAAATTAAATTTTTTATAATTAAGGAATCGCTAATGCAATAGATATACAATGAGAATATATGTATCTAAGAAACCGTCGCGAACAAATTTAATAGCCGTTTTTATTTTAGCGCAGATGTAAAGTGGCCGCTGTGGTGCAGTGGGTAGAGTGCTCGCCTGCTGTGTCAGAGGTCTCGGGTTCAAACCACGGTCCGAGCCAAACACCAAAACAATTTTTCAATTAGTAAAAATCCAATTATTGGGTTTTTTAAGAGCAGCGGTCACCTCTCGGCAGTGGGCGGCATACCCTCCGAGAGTATTTCTGCCATGAAAAAAGCTTCTCACGAAAAATGCATTCGCCGTTCGGAGCCGGCATAAAACTGTAGGTCCACCCAATTAGTAGGAAAAACAAAAAGGAGCACACCTCGAATTGGGAGAGAAGCTCGGCCATAAAACTCGTCAGAGTTATAATAGCGCCATTGTATTATTATTATATTATATTATATATTATATTATTATTATATTATGTATATGCGCTAAAATAAAACTCAGCTAATGTGAAATATTAGCGATGGGTAAAGATGTTTTCGATTATAATCGATAAAATTTAGAGAAGAGACCGATTCTAGAGTAATTTCGTGAGTGTTTTCGCCGAAATGCGCATTTCAAGGGTGATTTCAGCTGGCATTTTTGTATGGCAAAACAACGTTATTTAAGGGTAATTAACGCCGAAAACACGATTTTTGCCTAAAACACCCTTAAATCATGCTCGTGTGCGGAGGCTTATACATACATAATATTCTTACGCTGTCGGAGAAACTTGCAACCCGAAAAAAGTTCCCCTCTACGTTTTGCAAGCCATTAGCTTATCCATAAACCCATTAGTAATGTGTCATAGACGAGTTAGAACAACGTTTTTGCTAAAGTGAACCGAAACAGGGTAACCCATAAAAAATAATAAGAATCACTCTGTTATTTTAAGATATTTCGAGTGTTTTAAAAGTTCACCCTGTGTCTACCTTTAAATTCACAAAGAAAATAAGTAAGCGTATCTATCTCTTCGACATTTTGGTTTTTGCAAATTTTATTTGCTATTTTGAGTTAAATTTTGAGATAAAACTACACACTTCATATAATTCAAAATAAACTTGTGATTTCAGGGAACAAAAAGAGCCCGTGAACCAAACTGGAGCTCAAGAGAAAACGCTTATCTGCGGGAAAGCATTTAGTGCCACCTAACCAATGTATGCATGTCACTCTGATGAACATTTCGACCTAAAAATCGTAATTTAGTCAGAACTTCCAAGCCGGTTGAGATTGAAAGTCCCCTATTACTGACAGGCTCCTCAATATCTCTAAAATATTCCACTGTGGCCTTATCAAAGCAATAAAATTCCTCTTCCTCCATTTGGAACGGATCCCATCGGCTTCTATATACCTTTTCTCCGTCCAGGGATAGCATCATATTCATTAAAATTTCTTCTTTTTACGTTTTATTTATTTATTTTTTATTGAATTCACGTACTCGTTCTATTTTTATAGTTTTTCATGACGAGTTTCCAGCTTAGAACAATATTTAAAGATTGTAAAATGACGTTCACAAGTTAAAACGTTGTTTTAGTGATAAAACTGTTTTTAAATCGACTATGACAGAGATAAAATTACGTTTATGCTAGCATCATTCTAAGTGTAGTAAAACACTGTTTTAAATCGACTATGACTACGGCGCATTGAGAATTATAAATTACACTTAGCTACTTACCTTTCGTGCAAAAAACTCGTCGCGTTGGCTTAGTGTGACTAACCGAATGAAAGCCATGCGCACACTGACACTTGGCATTGTGTCGCACCTGAACACAAAGGGAATTTTCATCATTGTACATGCATGTCTCATCGTAGAAACATTGTTCGCCCAATTTTTTAGCTGCAAAGTATAGAAAAATATTAGATTTATGTTAAAAGTTGTACTTTTTTTATTGAAAAAAAAAAAAATTAAATAAATTACACATCTCTACAAAAAATTAAAAAAACTTGTTGCCCTGGGTATTGTTGCAAATTTCTATGCCTTGGGGTACCCAAATAAAAACTGCATTCAAGAAATTCCTGGAAGTCCTCTAGTTTTTAAAATAGGGGTCAAAAACCCCTTTTCCATAGGTTGGGGCATATATTGGTCGATAACTTTTTTTCTGTTTGTCCCATCAACTTGGTGTTGGTGTCGTTGAAAAGATGTGATTTCACCGCTTCAACTGTGTATACAAGTTGTTAACGCATCTTGATAAATGTCTGAGATATTGTCAAAATAATGTCAAAAAAAATTTTTTTTATAAAAAAATCTAACTTTCAGTTACGTTTTTCCCTAATAATTTGTTAAGTAGTGTATATATAAACTATTTTGAAACGATCTCTATTTATTTCTCTTTTCAACGAAACATAATTTGTCATTATCCAAGCACGTGTTCCTAGGATATTCCAGTTTAATCAAAAAACGGGAAAATATGCATACCAAAACTGCTTAGTTATGTAATGTTCATATGACACTAAATTTTTTCTTTGTATATTTACTGTAATTTTTTGTGTTTGTTGTTGATAAACTAAAGTCACAAAACCAATTTCCACAAAAAAAGGACAAGGAAAAGATTAGATAAATACGGACATACATATGCTACGAAAAATCGAAAACCGCCAACGTTTTATTCAAAATCAGCCAATAATAACTTTTATTTGTATTGATTTTTTTATAGTTGGTAAATTATATTATAAACATGGGAAAAGAAGAAACCAAATAACATACATATATACATACATATCTACATATTAAAAAAGTTAATTTCATGTGGCCATAAAAAAAAAGCATTAGGTTCCACCAGGATCTAAAAGTGATGGAGGAGCGATATCAGGGTCGATGGGATTGTCACATGATGGCGGATTATTGCTGGACCTTAAAAAGGGATTGCCCCCTAAAAACGTATAAGTCTTAAGAGATATTTTATGGCCATATGAAATTAACATTTCTAATATGTACACTGAAAAAACAACTTACTCAGATTATGGAAAAGTGGGAATGATTCGGCGCTAAAGACATATTTCCATATTTTGATGTACGATTTTCTTCAAATCAAGGAATAAAAACCACGTTTTAAAGAAAATTGTACATCAAAATATGGAAATATGTCTTTAGCGCCGAATCATTCCCATTTTTCCATAATCTGAGTAATTTTTTTTTGAGTGTAGATATGTATGTATATATGTTATTTGGTTTCTTCTTTTCCCATGTTTATAATATAAAATGGTATAAGGATTTTAATTTACCAACTATAAAAAAATCAATACAAATAAAAGTTATTATTGGGTGATTTTGAATAAAACTTTGGCGGTTTTCGATTTTTCATAGCATAGGTATGTATGTCCATATTTATCTAATCTTTTCCTTGTCCTTTTTTTGTGGAAATTGGTTTTGTGACTTTAGTTTATCAACAACAAACACAAAAAATTACAGTAAATATACAAAGAAAAAATTTAGTGTCATATGAACATTACATAACTAAGCAGTTTTGGTATGCATATTTTCCCGTTTTTTGATTAAACTGGAATATCCTAGGAACACGTGCTTGGATAATGATAAATTATGTTTCGTTGAAAAGAGAAATAAATAGAGATCGTTTCAAAATAGTTTATATATACACTACTTAACAAATTATTAGAGAAAAACGTAACTGAAAGTTAGATTTTTTTATAAAAAAATTTTTTTTTGACATTATTTTGACAATATCTCAGACATTTATCAAGATGCGTTAACAACTTGTATACATAGTTGAAGCGGTGAAATCACATCTTTTCAACGACACCAACACCAAGTTGCCCCATCCTATGGAAAAGGGGTTTTTGACCCCTATTTTAAAAACTAGAGGACTTCCAGGAATTTCTTGAATGCAGTCTTTATTTGGGTACCCCAAGGCATAGGAATTTGCAACAATACCCAGGGCAACAAGATTTTTTAATTTTTTGTAGAGCTGTGTTATAGAAAACTTTGCTCTAATTCAGAATCCATTTATACAAGTCGGCTCTTTATATCAGCTGACTTCTTCTTCAACAGCTATCCAATTTCTCTACTTCTGCATATTCTATACATGCATTCACGTTTACTATTGATCAAACTCTTCGTTCTCTGAGTTTCTCCATGATTCGTTCGTGAGCTGAATGTCAAATTATTTCGTTCTCCTTTCAGTTTAGACTTCCGTTTGAAATTCAGCTCACGACGTGTTTGTGTGTATGTATCATGGACCGACCTGTTAAATTGGACTAGCTCTAATTTAAATACAAATAGCAAGCCCACTTACGCTTATCGCAACCCTTGGTTAGACCAAGTTGCACCGGATAGTTCCTTTCACAGCCGCAAGTAGTTGTCTCCTTATCGCAGACCACATGCACTAATGAACTCTCGCATGTCATGTCGCTGAAACAGGGAGCACCGATGTATTTACCTTTTGCTGGAATTGAGTTAAGAAAAAAGTAAATTATATAAATTATATCAGAATGCTTCAGTTTTTTGTTAGTGCAAAAGACAACCACTGTATCATAGAGGAATATACAATAATAATACAATGGCGCTCTTATAACTCTGACGAGTTTTATAGCCGAGCTTCTCTCCCAATTCGAGGTGTGCTCCTTTTGTTTTTCCCACTAATTGGGTGGACCTACAGTTTTATGCCGGCTCCGAACGGCGAATGCATTTTTTGTGAGAAGCTTTTTCATGGCAGAAATACACTCGGAGGGTATGCCGCCCACTGCCGAGAGGTGACCGCTGCACTTAAAAACCCAATAATTGGATACTAATTAGAAAATTTTTTTTGGTGCCCCAGACCCCTGGCACAGCAGGCGAGCACGCTACCCACTGCACCAGAGCGGCGACCATGGAGGAAACCGAGTGTAAAATAAACCGATCTTTTAGGCTCTTATAACTTGAGAACCACTTCACGGATTTTTGTCCATTGAGTTGTAGGCTTCTTCTTCTCTCTTTCTTTGCTTACTCCAATTAATTTGTCGTTGTGGTGCCAAGATTTTTTTGACGCAATTGGAATTGTATACGTAAAGGGAAAAGGAAAGGAAATTGTCTGAAACAAAAGTCGGCAAAATTTTATAAAGTGGCAGAAATTACGCTTCATTGATGGGAGAGTGTGTGTGATGAGCTCAAAATGCCGATGTCTGGTTAATGTAAAACCCAGAATTTTTGGATTATTTAAAACTGAAATTGGTCCTTTGTACCGTGATATGTAAACCTATTCTGATCTGCAGTTCGAGAAAGAACTCTCGACACGTGCACTGGGGCGATGGTAAAATACCTCTGAGCTATTTTCGATGTTTCAGTTTTGACGAACGGGTTAAAAATGGCATACGGAGCAGCAGCGGGCATCTTCTCAACAAAGCCGAAACGTCCATATCATTAAGGCTCTCGGACACGCAGAACGTTTTTCAATCGGAAGTTTTCGCCATACAGGAGGCCTGCAAGGTTCTACTACTTGCAACGGAAAGTGCCAGTGTGGCAAAAAGGATAGGAATTTTCTCGTATAGTCAGGCGGCTCTGGGATCTGCAAAGGTTTTATCAGGCCTGGTCGGGCAGTGTGGGGGGTGGATCTTGGCCTAGCAAGTCGTCATAGCGTCTCTCTGATCTGGGTGCCGGGGCTTCGCGATATCAAGGGAAACGTATTGGCTGATGAGCTGGTCAGGCAGGCCTCGGCACGCGAGAAGTTCTTGCGCCTCTGGGCCGAACCACTCGGCACTGCTTCGAGTAGACAATGTCCAGATGGAAGAGGTTGTGGACCTGCAGGGCTCTGCAGAAGTCTGTGGCCTTCGTACAATGAAATAAGTTCCTCAATTCTGTTAAAGATGGACAGGATGGACATTTCCCGCTTAACTGCGGTATTCACGGGACATTGTTACCCACTATTTGCACCCACGCGGTCAGTTTGGGATTGGATCACAATACTCTGTGTCGCAGCTGCAATCTTCCAGGAGCGGAGGAGACGGTGGAGCATCTGCTATGCGAATGTCCTTCGCACTGCCTAGGCAGAATGAAATTCATTGGAAAGCCCTTCTTTGGCAACCTCTCTGAACTCAAGGACGTCAGGCCTGAGGGGCTTCTTAGATACCTAAACTCAACAGGATGGATATAGGACCTGCCCTGGTGGCCGAATTGATGTGCTCGTTTACTCTATTCTTCTGGCTCTTTAGTCACAAGTCGTGGTATCAAAACGGCGCTCAGGCGCAAATTGGAGTGTGTGTGACTCGCCACTCTAACCAACCAACCAACCAACCTTTCGACACGCTTAGAGTATTGCCCAAGGTTACCAATGTTTCTTTAAAAAAAACCATCGAATCAATAAAACTGTATGTACATATACATTTCCATAAAATCATTCTATTATGAAATGTTGAAAGCTAGCACACAATTTACATACAAGATTCTTTTACTCACCCGATCTATTATTTATTAAAGCCTCATATTCATCAAATTCGTCGTCGTGATAGGCTGAGTCGTCCTCATCATCAGGCACATGAGCGGTATCGCGCTTAACAACAACACTGTGTACATCCTCCTTTGTTTCATTCGAATTCGCATACGGGACACCCGCCAACGAAACGCTACGTTGACTGTGATTTGATTTAGTAGAAATTGTCAGTTTGGCGGTGTTGACAGGTAGTGTCGCTGTTGACGTTAGTGTAGGTGGTGTTGCAAATGATGCCAGTGCGTACTTAGAATTAGATTGTGACATTGATGCGGACACATTCAGTTTGGGTACGCTATTATTATTTTTGTCATCAATTATTATTAACGTTTCATTGTTCGCATTGTTCGTTAGGTTATACACTTGCGGAGGAGCAAAAGAAAAGGTGACTTTCGTCGTCATCTCCTCTGTTGTCTCCGTCCTCAAGGTCATCGCCACAGATGGTGCATTCGTTTCGTTAGTGTTGCTGTTAAGCGTCATAGTTTTATTGTTAAGCGTTGTCGTTGCATTCGCAATGGCTGTCGCTGCCACTGAGTCGTGCATTAGCGCACCACTATAGATGCAGAGTACAAGTGTCAAATAGAGAATGCTACGTATATTGAGGCCAACGCTAACGTCGACTAAGCTGGTTCCGCTACTGCGTGTGTCAAACGTAGTATAGCCGCCAAACAAGCTAAAGAAACCATTTTCCTTCTGAATGTCAGTCGCCCGATTGTCAGTAGACGTAATACCACCGTTAGTATCGGCTGACAGTTGACGCGTGCGTGAAATTGAGCTGTCACCCGCGCTGCCGTTAATTGTGCTGCAGCAGATGCGCTTGTCGTCAATGCTACGTCTATTTAGTGATTTAAGGCTTGTCTGGCTTTGCGTTGTGACTTTTAGTGTTGATCTCGCCGTACACGAACGTGTAAGCAGGTGCTGTGTGTGTGTGCTGCGACGTCGCGATGCTTTTCTTTTGTCATCGTTTACGCCCTCGGCGTTCCGGTCGTTGCCATCGTCCTCCTTCTCAATGGCATGGTTCCGATCACGGCCTTTGCGCTTATCATCATCACCATCATTCTTTAGCTCCGCATTGTCAGATGCGCCGTGGCGCTTTGTGTGTGCCGCTGTCGTAGCGGAAGTTGCTAACAGTGCATACATGGCGGAAGTGCGGAAGCTGTCGGCAGTGTTCGATGTTAGCTGTGGTTGTGGTTGTTGCTGTTTTGATTCATGTGTTTTTGTAATTGTAGTTTGTGCATAATTTTTGTGGTTGTGTTTTTGTTGCTGCGGCTCCTGCCGTTGTTGCGCGGTGCTTTTGCTTCGTTGATTTTGTTGTTGTTTTTGATGTGGTTGTTGTTGTTGCTTCTGCTGCCAAGTATTTTCGTTGTATGTGTTGGTGTTGTTGTTGTTGTTGTTGCTGTTTCTATTGAAGAAGTTTAACTTCTGCTCGATCGGAGCATGAGAAATATTTCGTTTGTTGTTATTGTTATGGCTATCGTTATTTTTATTTTTATTGTTAATCTTAATATTCTTGTTACTGCAAATGATGGCTGTGTTGTTGTTTTTAATGTAAGTGACTTTCTCAAATTTTTCCATCGCTATTCCTGTAAACTTTTCTATGAAACTAGCGGATCACATATTTTCACTTTGTTAGTAATGTTATAATTTGGAAAACAATAACGGTACATATACGTATGTATGTATGTATATATGTTTGTTTGTTTCTCAACCCAACTCACGAAAATCGGTAGTTATTTTTTGTTTTTTTTTTTTTTTTTTTATTTTAAAGATTTTATGAAATATATTTTATTTATTTTAAACTTTATTTATGGTACTTAAATTTTATTCACAAATTTTTTAGCGCTTTTTTAACAATGTTCCGTTTCAGTTTACAGTATTGTTAAAGTTTATTTTGGGCCTTTCATCTACGAAGAACAACACATCTATTTTAATCCTTAATTGATCTCTACAATACAAAAACTCATTTACTAATTGTCTATTTAGAATAAATTGACCTATAAATTTAGTAAGATTCTCAATGCAACTATGATAACGGGTGATGCTTATTAAGGAAGCGAAATGTCATAAAAAGAAAACGGATGAGGATAAATGGAATGTCATTAAGTATTTATATCCAATTCAATCAGAACCCGTAGTAATCAAATTTTATTAAATTAAATAATTCAACAATTAAATTAAATAAAAAGGCAGGGTGTTGCAAATGCACATTACTTCCGGCTAACCGAAGCATAGACCGCCTAAAATTACTCAACAAATTTGTGTTATCCCATGAAAATCATGGGTACATAAAAAAATACAACAATAATGTTGAGCGAGTAAAGGTGGCAAAAGAAAAGCGACAAAAAGTTCAACTGCGTACCAGGCCGTGTTTGGGTGAGTTGGTTAGCGCGCCGCTAACATTAACACCTTCTCACGGTGGGTCTAAGTTCGATTCCCGGCTTGACCCCGAAAAGAAGTCTGATAATGAGGAATTGGTTTTCTTCGAAATAGCTAGCACTTCTACCATCGCTGGTAATACGTAGCCTGAACTTGTTCGCTTTTCGCCAAAATAAAATTAATTAAAAAATCTTCTGTGTCCACACAATAATTCAACAATTAAATTAAATTAAAAGAAAATTAATGATAGAATTCTTTTTCTTCTTCTTGTTTTCCTGCTTAAAGGAGAGCTCAAGGGACATTCTGCTGTTCCCACACACCCCTATATTTTGACAAAGAATATTTCTTCCGAAGGTATCATAGAGTTGATATCAATATTTTACACAATATTATTAGTTTAACCTTTGAGTGCGAATAAAAAACCAAGGCATGCTGGAATATAAATTTGTTCCCTAAAAATTATCTGAGTTCGACGTTCTCTTTTCATTGCTACTCTGTTAGAAAAATGCTGTCGGACTGTGTATTTACATATTTATTTGAATTGAACCAAATTCAGGAATGCAATTTAAATTTAAATTCGCTCATTTAATTTGCATGTGTGAACATAGTTTTATGATCCGTGTAGGCATGCTTAACTTATAGGGCCCTTACATGATCAGATCATCAAATTTCATTTTAGCTTTCTATTAATTGACAAAGGAAATTATTTAAATATAAGCCATTTGAAGCGCGCTAAATGTCCGTAACACGCACAATTATCAATATTCGAGTTTTTAAAACACCGTAATTATTTTTTTTTTGTCCAAACCCAAATTTAATTGTCTTTTTAATTTCATTTTGCACCTTTGCCCACTCACACGTTTGTTTATATTTGAAATATGATCAAATGGTTGCAACACCCACCAAATGCTCGATTGCCACTGAAATTTGATCAAACAGCGTCAAAAACGCTCGTCAAATAGCCATTAAATTTGATGCAAAACAAAAACTTTTGATTTTGGGCAAATAGGCATGACAAACATACGTGTGAAAAATACATAGAAAATTTTACTACCCCAGACATGTGCGGGAAAATTCGGTATGCCGGGCTCGGTATGCGAGTTCCAGCATGTGAAGACTGCAAAAAGTACAAGCATGCCTTTTCTTGCATACCGAAATGAAATGAAATCAATATGATTGAGGCATAATTGTAACCATAAGCACTGGAAATAAAATGAACGTAAGTTTTTCTCCAAATATGAAGCGACCTATCTTTCTTTAGCATCTATGAAATTCCGGACAATAGCCCTGTTTTTATTTAAGCACATATACATCTGCGCTTAAATTTGGTATGACCTGCTAAGCGCGGATAGAAATCCATACAAAATTGAAGCGCAGATGTATATGCGCTTAAATAAAAACAGGGCTAATGATAAACTATTTTTAATAAAATTTTTAATAACGTATCACTTGAAAACGTAAATAATTTACATGGCTGCTCTTTGCTATCGTAGAGAACATTTGTGCCATTAGGGACTTGCACAGGGTGACACCAATGCTTTTTTTAATAAAATTAATTTTTGTCAGCTGTTGACAGCGAATAACGGCTAGTACTGGAAAACATCAATGTTAAGGAGTATCGATATTTTTGAGACAAAATATCGATATATCGACCTTTATAACAGCTAAATTTTTTGAATTCCTGAACTGAACGAAAGTGACACTATGCACGGAAATTCGTTCCACAATACATCACTATGCACAATAACTTATATTGCTCTAAAAACTAATTAAAAAATTGTTAAATTGAATATTTCAAATTATTCATAAAAAAAATTTTTTAACAAAAGGAAGTTAATAAATAAACAAATATACATTTAAAAAAAAGGTTAATTCTGTTCCAACCAGAAGTGAGTTTCTGTAACAAAATCGCGAAAATTGTCGATCAAAATGACGTCACATTAATACGTTCCACACTTTTTCACCACCCAAAAAGCAAGTGGGAATCTATCGATTGACGTCATTATGAGAAATATAAAAAATATTTTTGTTTTCTTATGCATTTTTTTATATAGTACAAAACTTCAGCTATAACACCATTGGACAATTGTTATGGATTAAAATATCAAATATCGAAAAAAATATCGATATATCGAATAAGTTCAAAAACATCGATTTATCAATATTATATCAATATCGCTTCCAGCACTAGTAACGGCAGCTGGCAATGGCGGGTAATCGAACAAGAAAATTTAATTATATTTTTGCCTAAATATTTAAAATAACAAAAATTTATTATGTAAAAAATGGTACGTATACGGGGTTTAAGATGTGCACTTGGTTCCGATGGCCATCTATTGCGCGGCGAAGGTGTCGTCATCACCAATCCAAAGCATGTAGAATTTGTTCGGAAGCGGCGCATAGATTTTCGCCCAGAGAATCAGGTTTGTGCCAATTGTGCCAGAGATCTCGAGCAAATATACGAATTTAAGTTAAAGCGTGCCATCGCACTTAGAAAGGAACGGCAGAAACATGAGCAACTACAGAAATTACAAATGTCATCTTCCTCTTCGGTGGACGAATACGATCGTTTGGTGTATCGAACACCACGATCACAGCAGTTACGTAGTTTTGTAAAGGCAACTGCTCCCGCTCAACTGCGCGGACCATTGCAACAATTGAACGATAATAACGCTGATGCGCCAACAACATCAGCGAAGGCTGCAACGACAGCTGGAGGGGGACCGGAATCGGCATCGATTATTCATGAGGATACTGTGCAAAAAACTACTAATATCACAATAGATTCCTCTTCCCCTGCTCTGCCATCTACACCCGAAGCACCGTCTATGGCTATTAGTGAGGGTAGCAGATTATTAGAAAATAATCAGGCAGCTGTCGTGAGCGTAAGTGAAGTATGGCTAAAACCACCAAATCCACCAGCAGCTATCGTGAAACCGAGGAATACTCAAAATCGAGTAAGATTTTCTGCACAACGATCTTCATCTGAGAGCAGCAGTTCGAATTCAACGCAACAACGTGGACAAGCTGATTCCTTGCCCCCGGCAATAAGTATGACACGTCCTGCTGATAACAGTAGTGATTCCGATGATTACGTGCCCAGTCCGAATGCTCTGAATGGCACGCGGTTGCCGCACATTCAGCCAATTCCGAAGCGTAGAAGATTCCAACATGTTATACCGACGGTGAATGACATTTATATGCAGGGGATTACAGGTGGATAAATGGAGAGACGCAGATTTACGATTAAGGATTTGTCTAACTAAATTCTATTTAATAATGAGATAAAAAGAAAGTGTTAAAAAATTCTCTTTAATTATAAGGCAAAAAGAAAGTGTAGTTATTGAAAAAGGATGTTATGTATATTAAATTATGTAAGAAAAATTGTAACAATGGAAATACCTACATATATAAGTACCTACACATGCATGTTGGCAAAAATAAAATATTTTATAAAGAAATCACAATTTATATCTATTATCATTGTTTTCCACTAAAGAGGCTATTGTTCGCGTCGTTTAAGTTGGCAGCTGGTTGTGCTGCGCGGATAACGAAGAATAATGCATTACATGCATTTTTTTCTTGGTTCATTGTTTGACATTCATCCGATTTTTTAATAGCATAGTTTATTGGCACTTATTACTTATATATAAAGTAAGTATGTATGCATAGCTGAGTTCCCGTGGCATCAAAAATATCTATTATCTATATAATATCTATACGGATCCGAAATTGATCCAGATAAATATCAGGATCACAAAATTGTTGCATTTGGTTGCAAAATTCGGATCCGGATCTGGATCACTGCCACGGGAACTCAGCTCATGTAAGCATACATATGTATATGTACATACATATGTAAGTATGCTTAGCTTGGTAAGACGGTGGGTAGGTATCCATTGCTGCAATTAAAATATCAAAAGTAACTTGTATGAAAGGTTACTTAGGAAATATGTATGTTGAAGGTGAAGAAATTTCCTACTTTATTATACCTCAAAAAATATATCTCACATAACTTGCGGAGACTAGTTGGAGTGTTATTGTTGTTATAGCCACCAAAAAAAAGCTAAGCTACGAAAGTTTTTCGATCGAACATAAATTTTATATTAAAAGGATTCTTTACCCTGCAAAAAATGTGATTAATCCGGGACGTGTCCGGGATCAATCGCAAGGGAGCATGCGACTAATACAATTTTACATCCCTTTATATGGAGTGAATTGATCGCATTTGTTCGAGCATGTCCTATGAAGAGACTAATTGTTCAACTTGTATACCCGAACGGGTACCAATGTAGATTAATCGCTTTCATCCCGAACGGGTACAAATGTAGATCAATCGCTCACATCCCGCATGGGTACAAATGTAGATTAATCGCTTTCATCCCGAACGGGTACAAATGTAGATCAATCGCTTTCATCCCCAACGGGTACAAATGTAGATCAATCGCTTTCATCCCGAGCGGGTACAAATGTAGATCAATCGCTCACATCCCGCATGGGTACAAATGTAGATTAATCGCTTTCATCCCCAACGGGTACAAATGTAGATCAATCGCTTTCAGCACGAACAGGTACAAATGTAGATTTTTCCAAGTTGTTAGCCAAGGCAATTTTTAATAACAATCTTTAAAAAATTGGAAATGTTCATACATATTTAAATAAAGATTATATAATGTTTTACTTTTGTAAAAAAAATCTCAATAAATAAATAAAAAAATTGTAAGTTTTGAGTCAGGGTTTGAAAAACTGCCAGCAAAACAGCAACAGTCTCAAAAAATAAGCTGCTCCTGTTCTGCGAAAGTTGTCATTATTTTTTTAGAACTTTTGAATTTTGATTTCCTTTGAAAATATCTACATTCGAAGCAGAGAGCATTCGAATCATTTTTTTTTTTTTTGTTTCTCTGTGCTGTTGCTTTGCTGTGTAATTTCAAACAGTTCAGTTAACAGCAAAACACAGATAAACAAAAATTTAAATTTTCCGTACGGCTTTTTGAAATTTGTTTTTTTTTTACCTTATAATTTCGATTGTGTTCACATAAAAAAAAAAACAACAAAATTCCTGTAAAAAAAAAAAATATGTTTGCATTTTTTGTTGTTTTACTGTGCTGTAAAGCTGATTCCACATAGAACTTTGTGTTGCGCTACGTGACACTTTCTGCGTGAAAAGTGAGATTAAAATACATGTATCTATATGAGGTTTCTCACATAACAAAAAGTAACGCAACGCCGAAGTTACGTAAAGCACAAAGTTGCCCAAATGTCAAATTTTAGGGGCGTTGAAATTTTTTTTCAGTTTCACTTTAATTCAATTGTAAATAAACAAATTTAAATTTCACACAATTGAAAAATAATTTAATAGATTTTTATTTTCCTATTTACTTTTTTGTAAATAAAACGGAGAATGAAAGTTTTTTCAGAAAATAAATATTTTTTGAGTGATGTTGCAGCGTTCATTGTGGCATAGTTTTTCAGTTTTGCGTTGTTTGACATAGAAAGCGGCGTAACGCAAAGCGGAAAAAGTTTTATGTGGAATCAGCTTAAGAATTTCCACAGTACAGCAACAGTCGACAGTAATTTTTGGAAATTGAAGGCTGCATAGTTACAGTACAGTAGAATTTTTTATTTTTTTTTACTTTTGTTACGCTGTTCATTTTTTAATTTTGAAATGAAAATGAAATTCAAAGTAAATGAAAACAAAAGTTGAAAGTAATTTCAAACCGTGTTTTGAGTATGCATTATATGAGCGTAATGTAAAGGATTTTTTCATAGGATATTTTAGGCAACATTAGGTTAAAATTATTATTAATCATTGTTATTAAAAGAAAGAGTGTTCAATTCGTTTTATCGGTTGTTCTACAATTTTTTAAATACATTGCATATTTTTGTAAAATTTCTACATTTAAGGAATCTACATTTATACCCGTTCGGGATGAAAGCGATTAATCTACATTTATACCCGTTCGGGAACAATTGGTCTACAATTAGTCTACATTTATACCCGTACGAGAACAATTGGGGACTAATTGTGGACCGATTGTTCTCGAAAGAGATCAATCGAGGGCAAATCTCTTTCGGGATTGATCGCACATTTTTTTGCAGGGTAGCTTCACCAGTGTGTTTGTATGATTGTGTGTAAACAAATTACATACGTATACGCAATGTAGTCAGATTTTTAACGCGCTTTTATTAGTTTCATCTTTATGATTGTATGTGCAGCCTAAAAATATGCAATAGATACGTTTCAATTTTGATCTTAAATCGTGTTTTTATACTCAGCTGTACTAGTACACAGAGTATTATAGTTTTGATTTCCTAACGGTGGATTGTAACAGAATGAAATAATCGAGATAGATATAGACTTATATATATCAAAATGATCAGGGTGAAAAGAGAAATCGATTGAGCCATAGTCCGTCCGTCTGTCCGTCTGTGCGCACGATAACTCGCGCAAAAATTGAGATATTTTGATGAAATTCGAAATGTAAGTTGGTATCAAGACAGGAACGGATGGTATTGAAAATGGGCGAAATCGGACCATGACCACGCCCACCTCCGCTATATAGTAAAAATCGGAAATTTTGTATCTCAGTCACTAATAGAGCTAGAGTGATAAAATTTCACACACGTATTGAGCTCAGGCCCTTATGAAGAAATATGGTGAAATTTTGGAAAATGGGCGGTGCCACGCCCACTTATTAAGGGGCAAACATTGAAAGTTTTATGAGTCATAACTCAGAAACCGTTGAAGATATATCGATGAAATTTGGTACGCGTGATATACTCACTTAGGCAAATGTTTGGACGAAAAATTGCCAAAATCGGTTAACGACCACGCCCACTTTTATATATGGGTATTATAAAGTGACCCAATAAAAGCATTTTAAGCGATATCTCTGTCAAATATAAAGATATATCATTGAAATTTTATGGAAGGTGTCCAACTATGGACATGAAACAAAAAATACAAAAATTTTGGAAAATGAGCGTGGCACCGCCTCCTTTTAGAAGCAGGAATATACGAGATTTCTGAGCCCATAACTCGACAAATAATCGATATATTATGACGAAACTTGGTGTATACACTTTCACTACTTGTAGTAATACATGTTCAAAATTTTAGCGAAATCGGTTGACGACCACGCCCACTTTTATATATGGGTATTATAAAGTGGCCTAATAAAAACATTTTAAGCGATATCTTTGTCAAATATAAAGGTAATTCATTGAAATTTTGTGGCATGAGTTCTACAATAGATCGGAAACAAAAAATAGAAAAATTTCGGAAAATGGGCGTGGCACCGCCTCTTTTCAGACAAAGGAATCAACGAGATTTCGGAGCCCATAACTCGACAAATAATTGAGATATTATGACGAAACTTGGTTTATACACTTCTATAACTTGTGTTAATAGACACGCAAAAATTTATTGAAATCGGTTTATGACCACGCCTACTTTTTAACAAAGATATTTCTGGAACACCCTTTGGGAATTTGTAACAAGACATCTTTGTAACTAGAAGTCATAAAGGAATGATATTTTGCACAAAGAATAATATTCATATGCTTAGTTGGATGACTGATAAAAATGTTGAAAATGGGCGTGGCTACGCCCACTTTATGCGGCACTCGCTTTATATAAAATACACCCTATATCGAACTAACGCAAACAAACAATGAAAGCATACAGCTGAGTATCTAATGTTCGATTCCACTCGAACTTAAGCTTCCTTACTTGTTTAGTTTTCTAAAACTATTTTAGATTATTACCTGTTGATTTAAAAACATATTATGTAGGTAGTAGCAGAAGCATAAAGAAACAAGTAAAAGCGCGGCTGTCTTCGGCCGTACCGAAGACTTCATACCTTTCATGAGTGGGGAAATGAAAAGTTACCTGTGCATGTATGTATGTACATAGCCTGATTTAGTATAATTTATAATTTCAATTCTGTGGGTTATTTATGGAAGGATTTATTAGAAAAAATGGTGTCTGGGCTATTTAAATGTAGGAGTTATACGACAAAATGTGTATATCTGAACAATCGGTTGTATGGGAGATATACGTTATAGTGGTCCGTTCTTGACAATTTTCGGTAACCATGTTTAGGCCAACATGTGTACAAATACTTCCAAATTTCACGTCGTTAGCTATTTAAATGGAGAAGTTATACACCAAAATGTACATATCTGAACAATCGGTTGTATGGGAGCTATATGTGATAGTGGTTCGATCTCGACAATTTTCGCTAACCTCGTTTGGGCCAATATGGGCACAAATACTTCAAAATTTCACGCTTTTAGCTGTTAAAATGGAGGAGTTATACACAAAAATGTGTATATCTGAACAATCGGTTGTTGTGGAACTATATGTTATAGTGGTCCGACCTTGACAATTTTCGGTAAACTGGTTTAGGCCAACATGGGTACAAATACTTCAAGGTTTCATGTCCTTAGCTGTTTAAATGGGGAAGTTATGCAGAAATTACACCCCAAAATTTTCATATATATCTGAATAATCGGTTGTTTTCTATATGTTATAGTGGTCCGATTCGGCCGGTTCCGACAAATGATCAGCTGCACATAACAACATACCTGTATTCCAAATTTCATTCAGATATCTCAAAAACTGAGGGACTAGTGTGCGTTCACACAGGCGGACGGACGGACAGACAGACAGACGGACAGACGGACATGGCTTAATCGACTCAGCTCGTGCTTCTAATCATATCGGTATATATTTTGGTGGGTCCCCCACGCTTCCTTCTGGTACTTTCGACAAAAATTTTTTGGCACAAATTTATAATACCATTTCATTCTCATGAAAGGTATAAAAACAGTAAAAATGTGTAATGTATGTATGTAAAAATATTCTTCGCAACATTTAAGTGCGTCATAATTCTCGTATGATGCACTTAAGATAATGGATATCTTTTTAGTTAGAACATTATTAATTAAGAAAAAATAAACGCTGCATTACGAATGTATGTAGATATGCATGCATTAGGGTGGCAATAAATATTAAGTTCGTTTCTTTATCTACTCCCTAACTAGTGCTAGTTAATACAATTTGATTTAGATTTGACAACTCCTTTTTGTTGCTTTACTCTCTCTCTAGATAATTGAGAGCGCCAAAATGGCAGTTCCTCTAGCTCACTTTGCAGATGTAAGCTGTACTGAGTTTCTGTAACTGAACTCTATCAATGTGTTCTAGCCATGGGTAATGGCGCAATTTTTTTGGCGCTGATACAATAACTCCAGCGCCACTCGTGGCGCCAACTCACGGTACTGGCGCAATAACACCTTTAGCGCAATTGTCATGGAATAATCGATAAATAACATTTTTTCGCTTGATACTGTTCACCATCCCCGTTTTATTTCTTTTGGCGCAATTCTGCTTACATATACGAGGGCACAATTAATTTAAATTTTCATAATCATTTGGAAACATATTCCGTATATTTGTGAAAATATGCTGGAAATTAGAGTCACTTAGATCACTATCAAGCATACATAATTTTGACGGTGTCATACGTATACATATACTATGGTGCTGTTATTGGCGTTGTGGTTGCGCCATTTTACACTAGCGCTATATTGGAGCTGGTGTTAGCGCACGAAATTGAGTCGGTTTTAATTTACCAAATTGAGTTGGCGCAATATTGAGTTAGCGCTATATTGGGTTGGCGCTATATTGGGTTGGCGCATTTCCCAAATCGGAGTTAGCGCAATAACGCCAGGGTTGGTGTTAGCGCAATTGCGCCGCGCAGCGCAGTGTTACCCATGCCTACATCATTCCCATGCGCTATGTATATTCAAGTGCTTATATACCTACGCAGTATTTACCAATGCAACTCTGCGCTCGCAAACTCACAAGACGCCGCCATTTGCCATTACCCCCAATTTTTTTCGGGTCGCACGGCCTCAAGTGCGTTTGTCAAATACAAATCAAATTTAATTGTCTCCTTTTGTACTTTCGGCATGCGAGTGTACGCGCATTTGTTTGACTTCATATTTTGTGTGTAAATAAATCGAGTTTTTTTCATTAGCTTTCATTTTCTTTGAAGAAACGGCAAAGTATTTTCATGGAAAAATATTTCCTTGTGCTTTGTACTTTTTTCGTGCAAATGCTATGAAGGTCTTTTTTTTCAAACTTATGAAAAATTTTCAAGGATTATTGCTGACAGAATGGTAGTACCAAATGAGGAACACGCCTCATTTCCAGGTGTCAGTGAAAGCAACTAGGCTGCATCTCTTAATTGGATTTAGTTTAATAGAGTTGTCTTCAATAATCCCTCCCTTTAAAAAAACTGAGCAAGATTAGATTAGAAGCTTCACTTCTCCCTTCTTCTACTTAATTGGGGTTAAGCATCTAAACGACTTTTAACGAGTCCTATAAAATGTTAATTAGGGTTAACCTTTTAGGGATGAATTGAGATACGATTAAGAGATTGGACCCAAATCCAAGGTCTTAGTATCTTATCTTTTCTAGATTATATTCCGTGAGGTCAGATAGCTGCACAAAAAAAAACGTTTAGTGCCCACTTTAGTGGGATACGCTCGAAATGTCGAAAAAAAAATGTCGAAAAACCAATGTCGAAATTTTCAAATTTTCGAAATGTCGAAAAACAATAATGTCGAAAAAAAATGTCGAAAATGTGGAAAAATACTTGGAATGCTTTTTGTTTATTTTCGGTAGGTGGGTCGGCTTCAATATAATGTGACCTACGGGGTATCTAAGAGATTCCATATTTTATAAAAAAATATGTTCATCTAAATAAATGAAATGAATAAATAAAGGCGAAGGCATTGTGTTCGACTGCGTGAGGTCATGATGACGTCAATCCATAGATTCTCACTTGCTTTTTATGTGGTGACAAAGTGTGGAATGCATTATTATGACGACATTTTGATCGACGATATTGTTACAGGAACTCACTTCTGGATAAATATCCCCCCAGCGGGAAGAAGAAACAGAACTGCCAAAGCAAATACATGTGTCAAATAAAAAGTAAACAATAACTAAGATTAGTTATTTTTATTTAAAAAAAAGCTGAAAATGGAAGCAGTAAGCAAATATAAGCCAAAACATGAAAAACTAACAAAATTTGCTAATTTTGTGTATCCGCAAATATTTTTTTTTGTTAACAGCACTCGCTGAAAACAAATCTTACTGTTTGTTGTTGTTATTGTCGCCGTTCACACCGTTACCCATGCCAGTTAAATATTTAGAAAACACGCAACCTTATAAAGCGACCATCCCTAATGTACACTTTTTATTAATTTGTATGTAAACGATGAGTTATGACTGACTCAGTCACTACTTATTTGCGCAAAGATTATAATCATACATATATATGTACATATATACAAGATAAAATGCATGTACACGGGCATTCAAACAGTGTCAGTGGCAGAGCTCCTCCTCATCCATCCTTTTACTTAGATATTACAAGCACGTAAATCGCATATGTATATATGTACCTACTCCTACATTCAGCATTTATAATATTGTTGTTGTTGTTGTGATTTCACAATGCTGATAAATGTATATTAAGACATTGCAAAAGCATCCTCCAACATAATAACCAACCACTTCACCAACAACCAGCAACCAACAAGCCACCAGTCCAAGTCCACAATTTTAGTGTACAAGCGCCCACCCTCCAATGTGGGCTGAGAGCAGGTTATGGGTTGGCTGTGTGTCTAGAAATGATACCGTTGGCTGGAGAAGTGTGTATGTGATTATGTATATGAATTTGTTGGCATGTAGGTGGAATTTAAATAGAAAAATAAAAACCGGGATAATGCGAAAAACAAATTGCAATAATGATATGCGAAGCAAAACACTTGATGGTGACAGCTCGCAAGAACATCTGGTTGAAATTCCATATAAAATCTGTCTTGTCTGTTATGTTAATTGTAGTGATGATGATGATGATGGTGGCGCTGGTGATATCATTCACTACTACTAAGCGAAGGATAGCGTAAACTTGGCACCATGTTGATCTAGTTTCAAGCAAAACATAGAATAGATTTTCTACTTTCCGTCAACATAAATGGGAAATGAACAAGTAACTTTCTTCAAGGCCAAGCTTCGAATCGGAGTTAGTTTTGAATTCAACATGAGCAATGACGAATTTTTCATTCAAACCCAATCTACGTGACTTCGGTGCCAAAGATTTATTTGCTGTGCGTGTATTTTAATCTCGCTATTGTTTACCTCTCTAAAGCTGAGCTCCCACCATTTAATTTCATTTTGGACTCGTGTCACCTTAAAATATGTAACACAGTGCGAAAACTTCCAGAGAAAGAGGCTTTTTAGATGCGTTTGTTTAAGGAGGTCTCGGGTTCAAACCACAGTCCGAGCAAATCACCAAAAAACATTTTTCTAATCTAAGTAAAAATCCAATTATGGGGTTTTTTTAAGAGCAGCGGTCACCTCTCGGCAGTGGGCGGCATACCCTCCGAGTGTATTTCTGCCATGAAAAAGCTTTTCACAAAAAATGCATTCGCCGTTCGGAGCCGGCATAAAACTGTAGGTCCACCCAATTAGTAGGAAAAACAAAAAGGAGCACACCTTGAATTGGGAGAGAAGCTCGGCCATAAAACACGTCAGAGTTATAATAGCGCCATTGTATTATTATTATTATTGTTTAAGGAGGCATGCAAAGACGTGGTTGGAGTCATGGGGGAAAGCACGTTACGTTAGGCACTTCCACGTTGAGAGGACTACAGAAGTTATATCATTGTGACTTGCGTCTCTCGCCGCTAGAACGAACGGGAAGCTATGTAGCCGGGCCTGTACGAATTTTTCCTAAAGCTTTATTGCATGACGGGCGGCAAAAATCCTCAGCTGAGACCCCCAAGAGGTTACTGCCTGAGCAATGGACCTCGGTCTCCCCTCCCCGATGCCTTTTGCTGCTGCTTGCGCCAGGGTAGACTGCGGGGGCAGACCGCGCAGGGCTAGCAAAGTCTGTTGTCCGGTCGGGAAGGTTTCCTCAAGGGCGCGCGCCAGGGGGGAGGTGCGAGACGGCCTCAGCTATGCTTCGAGGTTCCTGGTGGAAGACGTAAAACGCATTTATCTTGTCGTGATGGAGGACAAACAGGATAAAGAATCATAACGTTGTACAACATATCGAAAAGGCCCTTCATTACAGGGAGTGCGATAGATGTCTTTCTTGATATTTCGGGTGCCTTTAGCAACATCTCTGCTGAGGCGCTGTTGGAGGGGATAGAATGGATCGGAGCACTCCCCAATCATTCGGCGCTGGATCGAGGAGCTTTTGAGTTGTCGGACGGTAACGGGTGGTTTAGGAATGTCGACGATGTCAACGAGGGCACATAGGAGCACCCCACAAGGGGGGATTTGGGAGGGCTACTCTGACCCCTGTTGTGGAATCTATTGGTCAACAAAATACTCTTCAGAAAATACACAAAATACAAAACTTGCGAAGCCATGCGTTTCAAGTTTAATGTAACGCCTCCAATACGATATTGACAACACTAAGTACCATATCTGGTCTATGTGAGGGATCACTGTATCCTGGCCAACCTAACTTAACTTTGCTGCATGTCTTTGGCTCTGTAGGTGTAAAAGAAAGCTTATGAATACAAAAAGAAACTAAACCGAAATACATATGTATGTAATTTAAACTAGTCTTAACTTTAAATATGAAAAATAATGCTGCCACACTAATTGTATTCAATTCATTTCAAAATTTCCACTATTCAACATTACAAAAAAGCAAAATTTAATGTAATTACTGCTGTAGTGATTGTAGTAAATAAAGTTGAAAGTACATCTGCATAATGTTATTGAAGTACATACTTGTATACGTTGGTCGATACATACAATAATTTTGTGGTCACTACTAATTCACTGCTCTCTGTGGATAACACCAAAATACCCAAAGCCCATGCCCCGCCTCTTTCACATGTGTAAAATGTGCCTCAAAAACACAAAAGCAAAGCGACGTTGGTCAAAACTAACCAAATAGCCCCAACAACGCATCGCGTTCAGGTATTAGTATAGTTAGAACAACAATAGCAATCCCATTTACGTATGTGTTCTGCATCACAAATCCTTTGTTTCTTTCCTTTTTTGTTTTTGTTGTTTTTTTAGTCACAATTGTTTTTGTTATCCTTTGTAAGCACTTAAAGCTATAAAAGTCCATTGTTTTTACGAACATTGTCACCGAAATTTTTTTTATTGTTTTTTTCTTTTTGTTTTGTCTATTGATGAATTGTTTGGTCTTTCTTGCTCTGTTGCCTTGCCAAGGCGAAGTGTGTGCCAAGCCAAGCCAGTATATACATACATACATATGAGGTTATGGAAATATTTTACCGTTATATGCATTAGCCAGTGTTTGGCGTTAAGAGCAACTTCAATAATGTGAAATAATAGACAAATAAGCACACCAAATTGTTGTAAAGAAATATGGTTTTTAAACTGTGCACTTTGAAGTCCAAGAAATGTTTATTTATAAAATTCTTCGAAACATTATTTGCTAAAACATTTTAAGCCTTTAACTACAAAATATGTAACTCTTTTTTTTCCAAAGCTAACAAGGTCAAATGTTCCATGAATCAATATTACCCAACCCTGACGATAAACAACTGCTACATAGTACATCATATGTATGTACATACCTACAATCATGCTGGACATTTATCATCCTGTTTGGCCGTACGAATTTACGAAAAAAGAACCTGTTCGCTTTGGATTATCTGTGATTTGGTGAATATAGTAGTACTCATGGTATGTATACATATGGGCTAATCCTGGGTAACGCACGCGACATTCGTACGCATATAATCAATGCTAAAGGAGGGAAACAATGAGAGGATTACATGTTTATTTTATTTAATGCAAAGCACTACCAGAGTACTACATTCACGAGAAAATTCAAGGTGGAGTATCAGTTAAGTTCTGATATATAGGCAAATTTATAGCGGTAACGCACGCGACAAAAAATAGAAGGTTTTTTTAATGCGTCTGGAAGTATGCAAAATTTTGCGAATTTTGCACGATAACATATTTACTTAAAATTAGGAAATGAAGTTCGAAGAATACCCTAGGTTCGTAGATTTACGAAATATTAAAAATATTTCTCTAATTTTGTTTATGAACTATAATAGTAGTACTCACGCGACAGTAACGCACGCGACAACATTTCCCAATGAAAAAAATATAAAACAAATTTTTTTTAATTCTCATTTTTAATGAATTTTTAGCAAACAATGAGTAAAAAAGTACATTTAAAGTATTTTGATAGAATAAATAAAAGATAACTTAAAACTAGGTACGTTGTACCTACTTTAATTTTTTTCTTCGGCGAATAAGCTGTTCGAGCAACCTCAATAAAGTCGCCATCGGTGTATGAACCCCATGCAAACTTTTAATTCCGATAATGTTTGGAACACTTTTCCATAACTTAGAGAGATTAAGTTTGTATCGGAGATGCCATGCCCCCTTTTCCAATAGCTCCAATTTTCTTTCGTAAGTATAGTATTGATATTGTTTATCTCTGTACCAATCCCCAGTGTCCAACCATGAACACTCAGAGATATTGAGTATAAAAAATTTGGGGTATATGGGAGGTGCCACGCCCCTTTTTGTAATAATGCTCATCTCTATTTGTGAACTTGGAATCACGTTATTATATCGTCCCAAGTTCTAAGCCTTACAAAGAATATTTTCAGAAATACGTATACAGTATAAAACGTTTTGTTTGTATATGAGGTGCCACGCCCATTTAACTTTTTTGAAATTATTTTCCAATAGAACCTTCTCCAGACAATACTAAACACAACAAAAAAAGAATTATCGAAATCGTTCCATCCGTTCAGTCGTGATGCGATAACCAAGGAAATAGTGATCCATTTTTATATACATAGATAGATTGAATTTTTGCACTTATGGTAACGCACGCGACAAATTTAAAACCCACATAAAGTTGTAACATTCAGCTTTCGGACAACACTGACTTTGTTTTTGGAAAAAGGTACACAAGCTTACTTTGTCACTGAAATTTCTTTTTATTTCACGTGGTTTCCTAGATTTAATAACTATTTATATAGTTTTTTGGTAACGCACGCGACATAAGGATAAGCGAAATTTTAAAAGTAAAAAAACTCCTTTATTCTTACTAGCTTCGCAAATTTTATACTCTTAAATTAAATTACGTTCTATGTAGAATGATTAGAGCGTGTAACAATAATATAATTCTCTTTTCAATAAACTAAACCCGCGAAGAAAAAAAATGATACTTTGCTAATAAAAAAGCCTTAGTAAAAATTATTTTTTGGCATTTTTCTCAGCTCGAGTTTAAGAACGAATAGAAAATGCTTGTGTTTTTCTAACATATACATGTATTATCTTTACTAATAAATACCAAAAAAAAAGTTCGGACCATTTTCAATTTCATGCTCTTGGTTGACTTTTTCAGGATTAGCCCATATGAAACACGTAGAACGGATTTCTAACAGTGTTGCCAGAACTTTTCCAGAGTTCCAGCTAGATTATCAAAAAAAAAAGCTAGAAAAAGCTAAAAAAAATGTTAAACACATCAAAAAAAAAAAATTTAAAGCTAAAAAAAGAAGCTAAAAAAATTACGAAATTACCCAGTAGAACTTGGAGCGAGATCTCCCCAAGCGAGAGCAGAAAAGTACTCTGTTTGATATCCTTTCCGAGCAATATCAAAATTTTTTCAGTTTTGTTTTATTTTGTTTGTGTTTATTACTTCCCTTCCTAGGACACACAATGTTAAAAGCGAGTATACAAAATTGTATACTTATACAAGAGGTACAGGGAGTAATGGAGTATCTATTGACTAGTACTCCCGGATTAATAAAACGATGATACCAAGTCCTACTGCATATTTCAATGCTTTATTAATAGGTGATTTCCCGGGGCAGTAATCCGGACAAAAAATTTGCAAGCAGCTGCAACAACAATTTTTTTACATAAATGCTATTGAGAGCTTTGTGGTCGGCGAAGTTTAAAGCGAAAACAAGTTTCCTTTGATCCTCCTACGCGTTTCGGCATTTATGTATAAAGCAAATTGATTGGCCTACAATAGATTGTAACAATTTTTTTTATCCTGATGTTTATATGGATCAAAAAAATCTATTACAATCTATACGGACCCGAAATGGATCCAGATAAACACCAGGATAACAAAATTGTTGCTCCATTTGCATGCAAAATTGTTATGCGGATCTGGATCACAGCCAGGGGAATTCGCCTAATGTGTTTTCAAAACACACATAAATTCAAGGTCAATTTAACAGGTCGGTTCAAGATACATATACACATACACGCCGTGAGCTGAATGTCAAACTCTCGTGACCGAGATGTCAAAACTGTAAGGAAGACAAAATAATTTGACATTCAGCTCACGTGCGAATGATGGATAAACTCAGAGAATTTTAAACGCGAATGCATGTATAGAATATGCAGAAGTAAACAAATTGAATAGCTGTCGAAGAAGAACAAGAAGTCAGCTTATCTGAAGAACCGACGTGTTTAGTGGAGCCTGCATACGTTATTTATTTTCATATACTACATATATGTAAATTTGTACTTCAAAGTCAATAAAAATAACGAAATGTTAAAAAAAATGTTTTACATTCAAATAATGGTAACTATAATGACTGTATGAATGTATATGAGCAGTGAGCAGCGCTCATTTTTTGGGGAGTTTTAGCAAATAAAAAAGCTAAAAAAAAAAGCAAAAGCTCAATCAGAATTTTTGCAGCTAAAAGACAAGAAAAAAAGCTAAATCTAGCTTGAAAAAAGCTAGAATGGCAACGCTGGTTTCAAAGCACTAGGATTTGTTTTGACTGAAGACATGTTTAGATAGTTACATGCACTAATGTACATATGTATGTATATATACATATATATATCTATGTACATATATGTATGTATGTAAGTGCAATTGTATTATGACATTAAGATGCCACATACGTATGTATGTACAACATGCAGTTTTTATTTTTTTATTTAATTTCATTTTATATTATTTTATGTTAATGCATTTTATTTTATTTAATTTAATTTTATTTTTTTTTTTTTTTTTGAGGAATGCAAGTTTAGTTTTTTCTATTTCCTGCTTAATATTGTGAGATGAAGTGTTTATTGTAGTGCTTTTTATTGAGTTAGTTAGATGTTTGGGAATTATTTCGTACTTCCTGCATTCTAATAGAAAATATAAGTGTTGTTGTTGTTTGGTGAGTTTCTGCTTTCGTTTACTGTAGCATTTCAATGTAGAGAATGCTTCTTCTCCGTATCTGTACTTCATGTGTTGGTAAAAGTGCTTCATTTTGTTTGTATGTTTGTTTGCTTTATATGTTGAAAATAAGTAAAAGGATTTTTATCGGCAGGCCCTCCGAAAAATTATATTATTGTGAATTTTAGCTGACCAACTTATATATAATTTGAGCATATAATGGGCTTTTTTGGTCAAGGAAGTTGCAAGTGCGAAGTCACATAAAAATGTAGTTACTTCCACTGATTACCCAACGTTTCGCCAAAAACCTTGGCATCCTCAGGGGCGTAAACTTTATTGACAAACATAATAAAACAAACATTATATTATAAGTACACATTTTTAAATATATAGATACATATATACATTATAACGTTTAAAACCATCACAGTAAAAACAGAAATCACTTACATTTCAATGGATAAAATAAAAATTACTGCACTGTGTATACGTACATATACATAGATACCTTACTTAACAGGTAACTTTGTCAAACTAAAATGTAAATAACTATAAACAAAATAAATAGGTAGCAGCAATGTCTTCGGTGTCTTCTTTTTTGTTAACCGTCCGTTCTCTATTTTTTAGTATATGTAAACTCTCTAATATGTATCTAGTTTTCTCTCTCTTCTCATTGTCTATTATCTTTGTGTTATCTATATCAGCTGTGTGGCCGTGTGTAAATATGTGATGAGCTAGGGCAGTATTAGTCTTGTGTTTTCTTATGTCCGCGTCATGCTCCGCTAGGCGTACACCCAGTGCAACTTCCTTGACCAAAAAAGCACATTATATGCTCAAATTATATATAAGTTGGTCAGCTAAAATTCACAATAATTTAATTTTATTTTATTTTGTTTTATTTTATTTTATTTTACTTTATGTTATTTTATTTGATTTGTTTTAATTTTATTTTATTTTATTTTATTTTCTTTTATTTTATATTTTGTTCATTTCTTGGAGCTTTGGCCACCATGAAAAATACAAACAAACTTTCTAAATTTTTCCTTTTTTTCTTTTATTGGTCGAACAAAATATTTTATACAAACGGCCAAATAAAAAACTCATCTAAAATTATTATATTTTAATTTTTTTATTTAATTTAATTTAATTTAATTTAATTTAATTTAATTTAATTTAATTTAATTTAATTTAATTTAATTTAATTTAATTTAATTTAATTTAATTTAATTTAATTTAATTTAATTTAATTTAATTTAATTTAATTTAATTTAATTTAATTTAATTTAATTTAATTTAATTTAATTTAATTTAATTTAATTTAATTTAATTTAATTTAATTTAATTTAATTTAATTTAATTTAATTTAATTTAATTTAATTTAATTTAATTTAATTTAATTTAATTTAATTTAATTTAATTTAATATAATTTAATTTAATTTAATTTAATTTAATTTAATTTAATTTAATTTAATTTAATTTAATTTAATTTAATTTAATTTAATTTAGTTTAATTTAATTTAATTTAATTTAATTTAATTTAATTTAATTTATTTTAATTTAATTTAATTTAATTTAATTTATTTTAATTTTATTTTATTTTATTTTATTTAATTTAATTTTATTTAATTTCATTTATTTTATTTTATTTTCTTTTCTTTTATGTACATATCGCACCCTAAATCATAAAGGGGCACAACTCAAAATTTTTCGAAATCGAGTTTTTTTCATAAACGGGTATACGGAACATATCTCTGGAGATTGCCAAAAAAAACTTTTGAATAACTGTCTCTTTCGACCAAAAAATAACCATTATACCTGGCCCTTTGCCATACGATTGCTTGTAATGAAAAAAAGGTTTTTGGCTCTCCTGAAAATTTTTGAATTTTGAGTTGTGCCCCTTTATGATTTAGGGTGCGATATATTACGAGTGCCATTGTTTTTACTTTTCGTTCATTGCTATTTCTTTCCATTGTCTTCGCTCTCATCATGCGTAGAATAATGTTACTCATACGCCCTGTTGCTCATACTAACAAACATGGCAGTTGTAAAGGAATCTGCAGCGGTGTAAATAATGTTCAACCTCACCTTAACTCACCTTCCAAAATTGTTGTTTTTGTGCGCCTGAGGCTAAACCTCATGAAATGATGTATCGATTGAGGTATCTCTGTTTAGTGGCCAAACGTTTTTTTCCTTCCGATAGTATATCTACCAACAAAGTAGGGACTACAAATGACTGCTAGTCAATTCCAAACACCGCAAGAATGTTTTTTATGAAGCGAATTACTTACATAAATCATTTACGATTCTAAGTTTACTAAGAGGGGCATAGAATTGTTGCCAAAAGGCCTCGGTAACAATATTTGAATGCTTTATTCGCAGGAATATTACAGAATGCTGCACTTGTTTGAGTCTTGAAATGCAGTGTAATGAAGTCGGCTCTAAATTGCTGAAAAGCTTCTAATAGCCTACCTAGTCTATTAAGCGCATGTCTGAACACGAAAGAAGGTTCTGTCACCTTGCGAAGCTTTCATGCCGTCATTTCTTTTTCTTGTATTACACATCGAACATTTCCATTAAAATTGTAATTATGGACTTTTCCGAGAAGGCCAAAACATACATATTCCAGTGGGGAATTGCGCATGAGAAAATAAATATGTATGTACATAACTATGTACTTTTATTGGTTTCAACAGTTGAAAATATGTATGTATGTATGCAATTATGTGCATATTTAAATCAATAACAATAATAAGGGCAAAGGGAGATCCAAAAAGACAGCCGCTGACACTGAACGGAAATAAAATGGGCCTTGCAAAAATTGTACTATGTAAAATAAATATCATTTTGTTGTTTTTTTTTAGTTTCTTATGTGTTTGTTGTCGTTGCTCATGTTCTTAAACTATCGCCGCGGCACGTGGCTTTAACTTCTTAGTTGAGCAGCATAACCTCCAATTGAAACCCCCTTTATTCGAAAATATTTCCTCTTCCAACCACTTACATACACACATATGTAGTACTTATACACTAACACATACAACTTACTTAAAAGCATCCCCGCGTGCAAACTAAGCCAGCGCGAATCGTGCGACAAAATTTATGAGCTTGAGTTAGTTATGTTGCAGGTGCCTTTGAGGTTAAGCCAAGTGTGGTGTTGTTTTTGGCAATGAACGTTAAATCAACGAGGAGGCACATTGGTACGTACTACATACATACATACGAACAAAATTTTGTATGCACAAAAAGTTGACATTGAAATTGAATGAAAGTAGCCAACCAACTGATCGTTGTGGTTATGAAAATAGGCATTTGGAAAATGTGGAGTATATCCATGGATACATATGTATGTATGTATGTATGTAGCATGAAAACTGGCCGTGAGACCGTTAAAAGCCAAACATGCGACATGCGATTTAAAAATGGAAGTGAATTGAAAGAGAGTTACATATTTGAGCATGAACGATACTTACATAAATGAGGAATTTTTAGTATGTAATTCTTTAAGTTAAGTAAAGTATACCTATTGATGAAGTGGCACTAGAAATGGTTTGGAAATGTTTAAGGATACTTGTCCTTATATGTGTAGATATAAGCAAAACTTTTTTTTTAGAAAGATGACAGTTCTGTTTAGCGCTGACGAAATTCTAATTTGAATCTATGTATGTGAGCGGCGTTTGGGAATTCACATGAATTGACTAGCAGCCATTTGTAGTCCCAATCATACTTTGTTGGTACATATACTATCGGAAGGAAAAAAAACGTTTGGCCACTAAACAGTGATACCTCAATCGATAAATCATTTAATGAGGTTTATTAGCCTATACTATGAATGTCTCTCTTGATTGAAATACTTAGGGCCGTTTACTCAACATCTGATTAATTTAATCGCTGGTTAGTTTGACGTAAATTGTATGGTGACCTGTCAAATAAATTGCTTAACCGGACAAAAATCTGTGGTTAAGTGCTTAACCGGAGGTTGAGTAAACGGCCCTTAGATGGTGTCTCAACAATGATTTATGCTCTGTATTTATGATTTTGAAATAGATTTGCACGATTGTGACTTCATAGTGATTAATGAAATGCCGTGGAAAAAACTCAGGCGCACAAAAACAACAATTTCGGAAGCTTAGTTGAGATGAGATTGAACATTATTTACAACAGATCCCTTTGCAATTGCCACGTTTGTTAGTACGAGCAACAGAGCGTATGAGTAACATTATTTTAGCCATGATGAATCGCTACTAAAATCGCAATCTTTGGAGATACTCATAATTTTCAATATACTTTTAATAAAAGAACTGTCACCATCTTATGCCTCCCGGAAACTAAATTTTTACATAAATAAAACTTGATTTCTTTTGCACAGCAACACAGTTTACGCACCTAAAGCAAGGTCAAAAACAGACTAAAAACAAAAAAAAACAAATCTTTACCACCCACAAAACGTCATTCAATCGATTCGATAATGTAGTACATGTACATATATGAATTTCGGTAAATTTGCTTTTAGAACTTTTTCGTGCTTTCCAATTTTCCTCTTCGTAACCACTTATGTATGTACATATGTATGTGTGTGTGTATGTATGTATACGTCACGAAAAAATTGCCCATAAATATCTGTTATGGCATTCAAGTACTATGTATGTATGTATGTATGTACATCTATAGAAGTAAGTATATAGGCATGGTAAATGAATTTAGGTACAAATTTTAAAAATTAGGGTGGTCCCCAAATGTATGGAAACAAAATTTATAGCATATTTTTTCAAACTCACCCCCTAGGTCGATGCTAATATAGTCGTAGATAACACATTTAAATTTTTGTCCCGATCGGAAACGGTTAAGGGGTGTCGCAGGGGGTCAAAGTTCAGATTACCATAAAGAGACAAAAAAATTAAATTAAATTTTTGTATATTTAATGGCCAAAGTAGTTAGTTTTGTACTCAAGGATAAATGTTGGTGCTGATTGGAGATGGTTAAGGGGTGACGCACGGGGTCCCATATGGTTAACTGAATTTTGACCCTCTTGCGACACCTCTTAACCGTCTTCGATCGGGACCACAATTTATATGCGATATCTTTGAGTACAGCAGTATCGATTTTGGGTAATCGATTTAAAAAAAATTCAGTATACATTTTCTGAGTCTTCATATGGTAATTTGAACTTTGACAACTGTGCGACAGCCTTTATCAGTCTCCTATCGGGATTAAAATATATACATATGTGATTTCTTTGACCGTGCTGTTACTTAGTTGCTGGGTGAGGCCGGAGAAAATCGCCAATTTAATTTTAAGGACCACCCTAATGTACATATATGATTTGTTTGACACAGGGGTAGCCTAATGTTTGGAATGAGGAATTGAAAGAAATATACATATATCCAAACTAAATATGTACTTATGCCTTAAATATTTCCCAAGCATAGCTAAATTTTAAATTTGGCGATCTCACAACTTCGGAATCGAATATGCTAAGTCAAAGACCGTTCGAGTTCGCGAAACACTTAAATACATATGCCCGTTGTTGTTGTTAATGTTTCGGTCCTTGTTTTAACAATTCAGCACTTGATCAAGCCACTCAACTTAAGCTCAATCTCAAAGGAATAAAAAAAATAATGCAAATTGATTTGATTGGATTTTATCCATTTACATATATTTTTTAATGAGATCAGCCTAATTTGCCATGTAAAATCAAGCCAAAGTGTTATCCTACTTTTAGATACACAAAATACTAGTCTGAGCATTTTCTCGCTTATTATGCAATAGGGTCCCATATTTTCTAATGGTACGGTCAGGCGGCAACGGAACTTTTTGGTTTCCACAGTTTCTTCTAAGGAGTTAGCGTCAATCGGTTGCCCAACTTTCTACTCAACATACACAACAACATAACTTTTTGTTTACCCCCCGTGCACCCTCTTACCCCTTCGCTTTGCCACTGTCATACAATAATAATGGTCCACTAGGCGCAGTCGAGCCTTGAAAATAATACATGTTTTAGCTACGAGTATAGGCTAAATGTCAAAGTATTTAACACCACCAAACCATGTGCTGAGCCTTACCTTGTGGTTAATATGTAAGCTTTGATAGACAGAAATGTTGGTGGTTGCATGAAATTGCATTGTGTACATAAGTGTGTTTGAATATCGATGCTTTTTTTTTTGTACAAAATGCTAATTAAAAGTGTATCAAAGTAATGAACAAAAATAAAGAAAGAAAAACTAAATTCATTTAATAGCATCGAACGGGTTAAAACAGCACTTTATAGACATGTATGTATACACATTTAACGTGTTACGTGACAACTAATGCCTATTTAGACACATCACACGACGTTAAGTGCTGAATGTTGATGGAGAATTAAGCGGAAAATAAGTGGCGAACGGGAATTAATTAGTAGGGTAAAAAAGTAGGTATACAACTATTTTTAAAAGCATTGTCAGTCCAATTCACGCACGCATTTAATGGCATCAATTTTAGGAATGTGTGATTAAAAAAAAAAAGTGAAGAGTCACTAATTTGCTAAAATGGGATACGTTGAATTCAGCTCACCTCATTTTCACTTTCAAGACACCACATGACCGCTCTGTTATGCGGAAAATAGATGTGAGACACAAATAAGATAATTTTAGGCTAAAAAAAAGGACTTCTTAGTAACTGGTACCCATATATTTACCAGCTGTTATTATATTTAGGTGATTCACAAAGTGTCATAAAGTCATATGTCACATTAAAATATTGTACGGAAATAGTTATAAAAAACTTTTCCGAAGTCCTGTGAAGAAGTAAACAAAAACAGCTGATCAAATACCACAACCCAAAAACATATTGTGCAGAGTTTTATTTATTTAGTACACATACTGCCTAGAATGAAACAACAAAATATTATGACTTATGGTGATATGACGCAATATGACAGGTTATGAATCCCCTAATTATATTATATTATCGTCTGATAAGCCGACTGCGAGCAAAAAGCTGTTTGTCTTAAACGTTGAGAAACAAGTTCATTCACGCTCTAACCAACTGCAATCACAATAGTCGCTCAGAGAAATAAAGGCATAATTATGTTCCAAGACTACTTTCTGACACGATCCGAATTTATCTCGTGGGCTGAGTGGAAGATCGGTGACAGGTAACAAGGTCAACGAAAATAATGTCAATTGACACCATTTCCCACTCGGTTGGTAAATTAAGTCAATTGACTTTATTGCGTTTTCAAAAATGAATTAAAGTCACGAAAATTTTGAAATAAAATAATTGAGCTTATTTCCCAATCCACCCATTTTTAAAACAGCCCAATTCAAAATTTAGTTCAATAACGATTACATATTTCCAAAATCCGTCTTAAAGAGCATTATTTCGGATGCCTTTGTAGGATATTTTATCCCAAATGGAAAACTAGTGAACTTTTCGTCAGAGAAAAGATTGTAGGATGCAAAAATCTCAGTAACTGCACTTGTTATTTAACTGTTATGAACAGGCCGCGCTCTTGGAAATAATGGAGGCAGACTGGACATTCTCTAGAAAGCCTATTTTGGAAGTTGCAAGGATCTCAGTAACTGCACTTGTTATTTAACTGGTCGTATGAACAGATCGCGCTTTTGGAAATAATGGAGGTAAACTGGACATTCTCTACAAAGCCTATTTGGAAATTGCAAGGATAAGGGGAAGCTAAAACATAGGGTCATATTTTAGAAGTATAAATATGGCTAGATTGCATTCGGTTGAAGTTCGTGTATGAAGAATTGTAAGACTAACTATTGAAATTCGAAAGATGATTAGCAGGTAGAGAGTCTTTGGATTAAGTTAGTATTCCACAGTCGGATATAGGGCAGGTCTTAAGAATATCTTAATAGTAATGAATTCGTTTTTTTTTAGTTCATAAATAGCTATAGACACTGTTGCCACAGGTAATAATACATAAGAGGGTAGATCCACTCTGATATTGATTTAAAGAAATTATTTTGCATTTATATTCAGTACAAGTGTGCCTCAGATTCATATATGTAGAAGCATCTAACATGAAACAGACCACAATACGTACAGGTTACTTATGAACATAAGTACACACTTATGTAAGTTTGCACAGCCAGCGTGTGCAAATGATTTCAACAAGGCATTAGAGGCTTACTCTACAAAAGTTTCCGGTATACAAGCCCCTGAATAGCTGAAAACACACTATCCCGCTGCTCATCATCAGCATCTTATAAAAATCACACCCAAACACACAGCCGGTGGTCTGACCAAATCGCACTTACATACATACATCCATAACCTGCTGTTTTATGAGCTCGTTGACACATTTAAGCAACCGCAGCTAAGTTCACTCACATACATACGCCGGAAGAAAACTAAAAATCATTAGGAAATTCCAGCTGATAAACCTTTTTGCTTGCAACAGATGCTGCAAAGTGAATACAAAACTTTTATATAAAACCCAGAAAGAGGATTCCCAAACCAAACCAAACCAAACCAAATCAGCTTAAACACACACACACACGCACACACAAACAGAGCCTGCCTATGCAATCAAAGACCACACGACCAAGCGAGAGATTTTGCGTCCGTTAGACCGTAAGGCTGAACGGCTGGCTAACGGTGATAACAAAAGCCCGAAGTAAGCTACAATTTCGGTTGAGTTGAATGTCTACAAAAACAAAAAACAAAAAAAAAAGAATACTTACGATTTCTGTAAAGGAAAAACAAGCACAGAAGCCGACGAATGAAAGTCGGTCGGTGGCGCGTTGTGTTGTTATTTATCGGTCGCTTTTAGTGTCGGTCGTTCTGTCAGTACGTGGGTCGGTCCTCGTCGGTTAAGCGTCGCTTTGATGGCGAGAAGAAGGATGGGGAATGGATGTGTTTAATGGGTGGTTGGGTTTAATGGGTGGTTGGGTTTAATGGGTGGTTGGGTTTAATGGGTGTTTGGATGTGGTGGGTGGATATGGTTTGCACGGCTCGAGGGTGAGAGCAGTGATGCCGAAATTGGGCCTTTCGGACCAAATCTGGTCCGATAAATTTACTTTGGGCTGTTGGGCGGCTAAAATCAATTTTGGTCCGATTTGTAATATGAATATTTTTAGTGGAGACAATTTCTCGGACGCTAAACATTTTATCTTTCCCGTGTAAAGTTCTTTTATTGTTAGTGAAACACACTATTCGCATATCTATTAGAGTTAGGAAATTTAGTTCACTTTGTTGAGCACTCAATTGGTAAGTGATCTCTTCAGTGAACTAGTTCACTTTAGTGACTTTGCATAGGCTATCCAGGAAGGAAGTCCCAAGAAAGCGTTGTCTTCCGCTGTTAAGAGCCGAGCAAAGCAATGGCAGATGAGGTGTTCGATTGTCTCCTCGCCTCATCATCTTTCCAGCTTATGCAGCATCAGCGCTAGGGTGCACCTAGCCTCTCTGCGTGTTTCCCGATGAGGCAGTGTCCTGTGAGTACCACCACAAGGTTCGAGATGTTATCTCTCCTTAGAGTACTTATTTGATGGGATCGCTTGTGAACCCATTTCTGCCAGATTTGCCTTGATGTTCGACATACTGGCTTCTGTTGCCCACTATCGCTTGCTAGTTTATAGACATACTGTTTAAGAATTATCTCGTTTGTGGCTAAGGCATACCTATGCCTTATGGAAGAACCTGCTCGGTAGTGCCCTGCCTCGCCTATGTCCCGCGACCTACACGAGGTGCAGACACGGCTGTTTGGCCATCTCCTTTAGAGATCGGCGACAGTCTAGTGTTAGTTCTGAATTAAATGAGTGGGAGTCAAGATTACTTAGTATGTACATATGTATTTAAAAATAAATATGTAATTCCATTTTAAGTTGACTTCTGATTTTTGGGCCTTTTTTGGCGGAGTTGGGCGGTAATTTGGTCGGTAAAATTTTTTTTCAGTGGCAACACTGGGTGAGAGTTTAAACATTTACAACAAATTCATGTAATTTACATGTGTCTGTTTGGAAGCACATTTTTATGCATGTATGTGAGTGAGATTTTACAGTTGGCTCGAGCTACTTTGTACCTTTGTCCTTATGTACATATACATAAGTATATATGTATGTATATGTAGATGCATAGAAACCACATAGTCGACTATAGTATGTATTTAGATTTGATTTAGTTAATGGCGGCACACTGCACTTCTAATATACATGCATACATACTTACATGTGCATATACATACATACATATGTATAATTGGTCTAGAGGGCGAGTTGGCTTAGGCGAGAGTATTGGTCATGTAAGGAAACGCATCGTTCCTTTGGCCGGATATTCAAAAGTGTTGAATAACAAATGATTTTAGGTCGCTATGCGCGTGTGAGATTTCTTCTGCATTTTATTATTTTGTGCATATGCTCTTATGAATACAATTGTCGAAGCGGTACGTGAGAGCTTCTCTGCGTTGGGTGGGTGTGTGTTTATTAAAATGATTTTCAATTTATTTTTTATCATTCACAAATAATAATAAAATTATGAAAACTTTGCAGGTACTGTATGCATATCGCACGTTTTATGCAATAGGGATTTAACTAAAAAAAAATTTTTTTTGGGAAAACGCAAATAAAGTTTTATAATTTCAAATAGTTTCCTTCTACGGCTAACTACAAAATCACTTCTATTTCCGCCATTTTTATCTTTTTGAGTATTTTATAAGACTAGACTCAAAGGCACTAACCAGTTATTGAAATATATGGCAAAATCCCAGAAATCGAAAATTTCGAGTTAAATCCTTATTGCATAAAACGGGCGATATGTTTTTACATAAAAGTAACACTGTGCAACAGCACTTTGTGGGGCGGAATAATTTCCACTATCCGTATATATAGTAAAACCCCCCAAACCATTTTTCCTCCTGAGGACAATTTTTTTTATTGCCATTTTAAATTTGCGTAATTTCGCCTGAGTGATTTTTAAACAAATGCAAGAAAGGGTTAAAATACATATCGTATAGAAATATGCACGAGCTTTAATTTCGTAGAATACTTTAATACCCTCACGAAGACGTTGTTTTCAGCCTTCTTTTATAAAGTCAAAAAAAAAATTTAGTTTGAGGGCAAATAAGTTCTAGAAAATTATTCACCATAAAATTTCACTAGGGGTCTACTCAGACAAAAATCTAAGTATGTACAAAGAACGCAAAACGTTTAATATCAATGTTAAAACTATTTATCTCCGACACAGCAATTCGTTTTCTGGGTAATCGATTTTCCGTAAAGTTGACCGTATTACGCAGAGGAAGTTATACAAAATCTGTTAGTTCGCAATAAACGTAATAGTCTATCAAGAAAACCCCTGAAATGTAAATTACTTTCAATAAATAATATTTGACTTTAAGGTACATAAGTATCATCCTCAAAGTCGAAGAGAAATACTTCTACAAAATCAATATGGAAAGACGAAATAACGCCAGCGTTATTAGCGTCGGAATGTTGTAATAATAATTCAGATTTTATGAGGAAATATAGCATAATAAAATTCTTCGTAGAATAGTTCGCTACAATAGTTCTATAAGTAACTGCTCTTTCACAAATTTTCTAATTAAGAATTCACTTGGAACTAAGATTTTAAACTTTTCAGTTCTCATAACCACTTGCTTTGACGTGCATACATAGGTATACGTTTATAATACATATGAGTAGTCCACTTTCAAATAGGGCTAAGTGAATTTTTCATATTAAGCCACAAATTAGAAAAATCCACTACGGCAAGCTCTATTTTATTTGAATAATTTTTGTTATTGCCTTAAAACTTATGGGGCCACGATCGACACATTCATTACTTTGTCGTAACACATACATATATGGAATTGAACTATGCTGTCAGTTGAACGGAGCCGGATTGCCGAAAAAGTATTCATTCTGACGGGCCCATTAGCACATAAGGAATGTAACGATATAAAAAATAAAACCGCAATATGTCAGATTTTTCCAAATTCAGTATTAAATATTTCACATAGCTACACTCAAAAAAAAAATCATTCAGATTATGGAAAAGTGGGAATGATTCGGCGCTAAAGACAATTTTCATTGTTTTGATGTACAATTTTCTTGAAATCGAGAAATAAAAACCACGTATTAAAGAAAATTGTACATCAAAACAATGAAAATTGTCTTTAGCGCCGAATCATTCCCACTTTTCCATAATCTGAGTAATTTTTTTTTAGTATATGTAGTTTTGGAACAGTATTTTTTAGTTTTTTCAGATAGAAATTTTTTAAAGTGTATAAATAAAATCATACGAAACTTTTAAAAGTTTATTCTTATTTAATGTTATTATTTCAGAATACGGAAGTATTTTGCAATAAATTCTTAATGGACAATAAAGGTGTAGGTATAATACTGCTACACAATTCATCAAAAACTAAAAATCGAAAAAAATTCACATAGCCCTATTTGATAGTGAACTTTTGATATACATATATGTATATATTTATGTACAAATATACAGAAGTATATACTTATATTTTCTAAGTAAATGCACGTTTGCACAAAAATCAATTCCTTTACAATCAATCATATAGATTGTACTCCTCTAAATATGCAATATTGAGCGTCAGAAACGTCCTAGTAGTATTGAAGTAGTATGTGCATACATATTTACAAATTCGAGCAACTAAAAAACAAACTTGGCAAATTGGCCACTTATAAAATCATTTTCACCCACTTTTCGCACTAAATTTGGTTTCGAAAAAGTTTTTCCCCGCCTCCAACATCAATTACGCGACCAATTATTACGAGTTGAGTATGTATTTTTTTTTTAGCAAACTCTCTAACAATTGCATACTCTTCTGCGTCAAGTAATTTATGTTATAATTTTTCTAACGCACTTTTTCTTATTTTTTCGTATTTGTTTTTTTCCGCACGAAATATATTTTTTCACTCTTCAAAAAAATGCAGTATGTAATTGAATAACCAACCCACACCAACGCACATACAATATTATCCACATCCACGTCCACGATGCGACGCTTTGCTGAAGTTCGCAAAAGGACACAAAGCAAGCAAGTGTACTGAGACATGAAAAAAACAAGAAAAAAAAACTACAAAAAAAATTATAATTTTTGACCTGTCGTCGTTTTGTGGTGTGGGTGTGTTATTGTGTGTATTTTGTGTGTCACAAGTTCGCGAAAGGTGTTGCGGTGGGCCGCGGCGTGTCAGCGAGTGCACACACAACTGCCTGCTTTATCAAAAGCTGGTACATACGCAACGAGTAGTAGCAAATCAGGAAAAAAAAAAACAATTTTTTCGCAAAGCACTTACTAGTTCATAATTTATCTATTACTTTATTACAATATTTTCATTTTTAATTTTCTCGTTTTACAACTTATCACATTTTTTCAGCAATTGCTTTAAATTTACTGCCAGTTTTTCACCTTCAATTTCCTTTCTTTTTTTTTTGAACTCCATACTATGCAAATTTACCGTAACACAGAAACACTTTATACTTATTTTTGTTAAAGATTTCTTTTGTTTTTCTTGCGATTTCATTAAATTAATTTTTCTTTATTTTCACATTTTCTTTTCACTCGGTTTTGTTTTTTCTTTAAATTTAAATACACTTTTTTCTGCAATTTTTATTTCCATCATTTATAGTTGCAAAATGCTTAGCTAATAAATTTTCACTTGCGCTGCGTTTTGCGCTTTCACTTGCTTTCACTCATCACGACAGCCACATTGCGTTTGACGAGGAATTGCTGGCCGACGACAAACGGAGCTTGACTGTGGGGGCAATCGAGTTAATTTAATTCTCTCTGGTAACACTCTCCACATAAATACAAAGGCATGTGTCAGTATATTAGTATTGAACAAGAACGTAGGCAGTTGGGGTTGGAGCAATCATAACGGCAACTGGTGCCACCGTTACCAAAAGTTCACCTTCAGAGATATGGAACTACTGGAACTGCTATAGAATCTTCTGTTTAAAATTTTCGTGAAATATTTCAACCCTCTGTGTACGTATGTACATATGTGAATTTTTAACGGACTTCCACTTAGGTGTTTTGAGAACGATTCAAAAATGCTCGTTTATATTCATGAACAATAGGGTTAAAGACAAAACGATTCATTCTACTGTAGAAGTCTGAGTCTATACGTAACGCCGAAACTCCACAAAACAAAAATTATGTTAATTTTGTCTACCAGAATCATGTCTAAAATCCATGTTTGTATATGCGTGGGCACTTCATTATGTTAGACATAATTTGCAAAATGGCGCCGAATTGGCATGCCGTGTACGCAGAAGCACTTAGAAAGTTAAAAAAAATTGTTTAAAATTGGCGATGATGCTCGCAAACTGTATATATGCACTTAATGTTCTTTTTATTTATTTTTTAAGCCCAAACACTCAAGCCAAATGGACGCCGTGCGAAATTTCACGTTCAATGTGGAGATGTTGCCACTGTGAATTTTTCGTTGAAATGAAAAATTAGCTGTCAAATCACCAAACTGACAGCTCATGTTAAGGCAATCTGTTAAAGCAATTGCCTTGGCATCTCTGTTATACCAGAAGACAGAGGCGGTCTCCATTTGAAATCTATGTTATAATGGTGCTTGTGATGACAGAATTCTGTTTTGAGGAGACGCCGGGTAATCGGTGTTATTGTCGTTTTTTCATGTTCAGTAACCACTGTTTGGAAGTTTAATTGTACTACAATCATCAATACTTTCCCTCTTACATTTCCTTTAGGAAATATAACAACTTCAATGACTATGCCCCATAACTATCGCACGGTGATGGCCGTCTTCGCTTGAACGACTTTGTATAGCAAAAAAAAGCAATAAAGCGAAAGCGTCGGGCTTTCATTCCAAGCCGCATACTTTTTTCATATGGCCGTTATTATACTCTTGTTAGGTATTCAACATGAATGGTAGCATTACACTGTGGAACAAATTCAGGTCAACAAAAGTTAACTCGGTTCTGAAAGTTGGGGGTAAAAATAGAGGCTAAATTAGAAGACCCGTATCGCGGCGTTTGCTTAGGTTAGTTCGAATTTGTTTTTAATTGACCTTTGAACTTTGCAGGCAAATGCCGATTTTCAGCATACTGTTTGTATGGTTTTTTTGCTATAATTCGTCGACTAATTGAGATTTTTTTTGTTGGAGTGACAGCAAACGAAAGAAAATTAAATTTCCTATACAAGGGGTCTATAACATTTTTCTCTACCTCTTATAGTTTCTGAAATATTGAGAATTCAATTTGAATATTTTCGATTTTTTAAAGAAAAAATTGACTTTGTCAGGCAATATCTTTAAAACCAAAATTTTCACCTTCGGTTTTACTCCTTTGCGTGAAGCTACATTCTATTAGAAAAAAAATAAGCTATCAACGAAGAAAATCCATGGTAAAATAGAAAAGTTATAGGCGATCATGTAAATACAGTCAAGTCGAAATTTAATTTTCTTTCGTTTGCTGTCACTCCAACAAAAAAATCTCAATTAGTCGACGAGTTATAGCAAAAAAACCATACAAATAATATGCTGAAAATCGGCATTTGCCTGCAAAGTTCAAAGGTCGATTAAAAACAAATTCGAACTAACCTAAGCAAACGCCGCGATACGGGTCTTCTAATTTATCCTCTATTTTCACCCCTAACTTTCAGAACCGAGTTAACTTTTGTTGACCTAAATTTGTTCCACAGTGTTATTTTAGTGCTGCATATACAGTTGGTATCATCTAACTTTGTTATGTACTTCAATGTCTTTGTTGTTTTACCCTTTTTACTAGTTAAAAATATTCCTTAGTATACGCCACTGCAATTTGTTTTCTTCGTTCGCATTACTCATACATACATACATACATGCAAGGTTGATACATACCCTGTAGGGAAAATCTCTAGTTCCGAACTAGGTCGCTTCTAGTGCATTTTTCGACACTACTAGTGCGAGCTAAATCTCTTTTGCATGTTATCAACTGGCAAATTTAACACGGCGATGTCCTAGGCGGTGTCAATTGTCGCCCTCTGCACTACATTTTCGATAGTTCCGAACTAGTACTAAATTCTACAGTTTTCACTAGTTCGTTTATTGGCACAATTTCGATAGTTCTGAACTAGCTGCAAGTACCTACAAACTCTACAGTTTTACATCTGCCGCTTAAGTGCAGTATTTGACACACTTCATGCAAGTGGCGCGATGGCCGACTGGCTAACGCATGTGCCTTTCAATCTGAGGGTCGCGGGTTCGAATCCTGTCGGTGTCAAGGTGGATGATAATTTTTTTTTCAATCTTTTTTTTAACTAATATTTTTTTATTTATTTATTTAATAAAAATTTACTAGTGATGAGCGATATATCGCAAACGGTGATTTTTTCACTGTGAATAAAAAATCGCAAATCGCAACTGCGATCACTTTTTCAAAATCGCAGTTCACTACTTATTGGAACTGCTATCGATGTAGCAAGTAAGCAGTTCACCTATTTGAATCGCAAAAGCAATATAAATTTCCTTTTGTTTACACTTCTGAGCAGACCACATACGTACATACATATATATGTAGAAATATAAGAAAAAAAAATTATTGAATTTAAAATTGTCTTTGAAAAATGTTGACAACAGCGAAATTACTGCGGAATACGTTGTTGTTGCTATCATTTTTTCCACATAAAATGTTTACAGGTTATGTCGCTCAGAAAACGCAAAATGAATCTCTACCGGTAACTGATGATTTTATAACAGTCCATGCAATCGCAATAGCAGTTTAAAATCGCAGTGATTTTAAAATAGCAATCACTGAAATCACAGATATCGAAAAATCGCAGTTTCGCTCATCTCTAAAATTTACAATAATATTTAAAAAGTAATAAAATAAAAAAAAATTAAAAATAAGTAAGCCTGAGGGATCGGAAAAGCATAATTAGGGGAACATTTCATTTCATAAGAGATGCAAATAGAAAACTCTTTATATAAAATGCTTCATTAAACATCTGAGAATTGCAAAAATATACAAAGCCGACGGTAATTGAACGAACGAAAAAATTTCGTAGAATTTTTGTCACTTGCATACAAATCGAAGTGTGCTCATTATGGTCACTCAATCCACTCCTTCTGAACTGGTGAGGGACTAGCTACAATTAATCTAGTTCCCTTTTGACACCTTTTCGCTAGTTCGGAACTAGAAATTTTGCTCACTAGTTATTGAGTTCCCTGCAGGGTAAGGTTGCCTTGGTAGAAACGGCTGACAAATTTTTTTCATTACTTAAATTGTCAAACTTCATGTGTTTGTGGCGTTTCTTGTATTTATATGTTGCTTTTCTTGTATGCATGTGTTGCTTGGCCAATTGAAAATGGACGTTTGACAATTGAGATAGCAAAACGGGCAACACCAAAATGTATTTGCAGGGTTGCTTTTCCGCACTGCGGTAACCTAATGCATCATCCTTGCATACATGCATACAGACATCCCCCAAATTTTCAAAGCGCTTTATAGTCCAACTCTAATGCACCGTATGCGAATGCGTGTGCGTATGCGCATCTAAACGTTTTCTTGCGTGCGGCCCTGGCTGCTCCAGTGTATGCGTATGGTTGCGTCTGTCAATTACACTACATACATACATATATACAATTTCCGCCGTTGTTATTTTTGAAAATACATATTTTACCAATTCGCGAAAAATTCAATAAAATGTACAATGAATGGGGATTTAGAATTGATATTAATTATGATAGGAAGTGTTATTACCGTATATACGGAATACGTTAAAATTATTAAAAAAAAAAACGTACCATTCGGGAACGTGATTTGTATTTGGAAAGGGAAGTTAGTGTTTTTTTTAATTTGTTGAAAACCCGTGAAGTGGATCAATTCCAAATTAATAATAATATAATAATAATAATACATTGGCGTTATTATAACTCTGACGAGTTTAATGACCGAGCTTCTCTCCCTATTCAAGAAGTGCTCCTTTTGTTTTTCCTAATTGGGTGGACCTACAGTTTTATGCCGGCTGCGAACGGCGAATGCATTTTTTGTGAGAAGCTTTTTCATAGCAGAAATACACTCGGAGGGTATGCCGCCCACTGCCGAGTGTGACCGCTATTTCTAAAAACCCAATAATTGGGTTTTACTTAATTAGAAAAATTTTTTTTGGAGTTTGTCTGGACTGGGGTTAGAACCCGAGACCTCTGGTATAGCAGACGAGCACTCTACCCATTGCACCACAGCGGCCATATTGCCAAATTGCTATCCGTTGATTTTTATGTATTGTAAGAATTACAGTTTCTTTGCCTTAAAATATAAGACTGAAAATTTTGTTTAATACAAATATGTATATGCACGACCTCTGAAATCTGGTGTTCTGTTATACCAAAGCGAAAACTCCCTATTCAAAAGAATACTCACTTCACTTAATTATTTTTTTACTGTTAAACTTAGGCACTCTGCACACGGAGCGTCCTGCTTTAGACGCGTATTAGATACTACAGACGAAAGCTGTACGCTTTGATGTCGCGCACGTATATTTCAATTGAGGGCTGCACACGAGTCGTCAGATTCATGCATTCGTCAAAGTATGCTGGCTACATGTCGCTTGGCGTAAAGCAGTGCTGGTAGCTAGGCGTACTACGCTTAGAAAAGAGGAAGAGGAAGATGTTTGTTTACATTTTTCCACTTGGTGGAATTTATGAAAGCAGTAAAATTTGTGTAAAAAATCGGAAAAAATGAGTGTATAATTAAAGAAAATGGAAGATTCCGTAAAATTTTTTATCTTTTCTATTTAAAGCTTCGAAATTTAAAGCAAATACCGTATTATTAATTTGTTTGTTTGCTTTGTGCAGCGAAGTTTCATGTCGCTTCGTGTGCAGATCTTGAGGCGTAGAGAAATCGACGCTACATGAAATGTCTCGTACGCGTCTATGACGATACGCCTCGTGTGCAGAGTGCCTTATTTAAGTTTCAATTATGTATTTAGACACGGGTAACTACATATGTATATGTAATTTAAATTCATGTACTATGTACATGGGTATGCAGATAGTAATTAATATATAATTAATATTAACCATCTCTAAATATATTCAAAACCCATTTTAATTAACATTTCTGCTGGCAAACACATTTTCACTACTTCACTTTAAATCAATTTAACGAAGTTTTTACCAAAAAAATATGTACACAGATGTAGCAACCAACCTAATATTAGCTGCAACACGCATAGAAAACGCATAGAAGTAGAAAATTTTCAACTTAGCTGCATTCGAATGCGTGTTCGAAATCATCTTCGAATTTTCTATGCGTGTGGTGCATTTACATCCGTGCCACTGGAGTTTGCCTCATTTAAACACAGGTGTGCAACACGGCTGTCAGTGATACGCACACGCATACGCATCTGCATACGGTTCATTAGAGTTGCACTATTATAGTCCAACTCTAATGCACCGTATGCGAATGCGTGTGCGTATGCGCATCTAAACGTTTTCTTGCGTGCGGCCCTGGCTGCTCCAGTGTATGCGCATGGTTGCGTCTGTCAATTACACTACATACATACATATATACAATTCCCGCCATTGTTATTTTTGAAAATACATATTTTACCAATTCGCGAAAGATTCAATAAAATGTATAATGGATGATGATTTAGAATTGATATTATGATGGGAAGTGTTATTGCCGTATATACGGAATACTTTAAAATTATTAAAAAAAGTAACATTCGGGTGCGTGATTTGTTTTTGGAAAGGGAAGTTAGTGTTTCTTTAATTTGATGAAAACCCGTGAAGTGGATCAGTTCCAAATTAATAATTATATAATAATAATAATAACAATAATACACTGGCGCTATTATAACTCTGACGAGTTTAATGACCGAGCTTCTCTCCCAATTCGAGAAGTGCTCCTTTTGTTTTTGCTAATTGGGTGGACCTACAGTTTTATTCCGGCTCCGAACGGCGAATGCATTTTTTGTGAGAAGCTTTTTCATGGCAGAAATACACTCGGAGGGTAAGCCGCCCACTGCCGAAAGGTTACCGGTATTTCTAAAAACCCAATAATTGGTTTTTAATTAATTAGACAAATTTTTTGGTGTTTGTCCGGACTGGGGTTAGAACCCGAGACTTCTGGTATAGCAGGCGAGTGCTCTATCCATTGCACTACAGCGGCCAAATTGCTATCCGTTGATTTTTATGTATTGTAAGAATTACAGTTGCTTTGCCTTAAAATATCAGACTAAAAATTTTGGTTAATACAAATATGTATGTACATATATGCACAACCTCTGAAATCTGGTGTTCTGTTATACCAAGGCGAAAACTCCCTATTCAAAAGAGTACTCATTTCACTTAAATATTTTTTCACAGTTAAACTTATTTAAGTTTCAATTATGTATTTTTACACGGGTAACTACATATGTATATGTAATTTAAATTCATGTACTATGTACATGGATATGCAGATAGTAATTAACATATAATTAATATTAACCATTTCTAAATATAATTAAAACACCTTTTAATTAACATTTCTGCTGGCAAAAAAATTTTCACTACTTCACTTTAAATCAATTTAACGAAGTTTTTACGATTAAATATGTATACCGATGTAGCAACCAAATTAATATTGGCTGCGAAACGCATAGAAAGCGCATAGAAGTAGAAAATTTTCAACTTAGCTGCATTCGAATGCGTGTTCGAAATCATCTTCGAATTTTCTATGCGTGTGGTGCATTTACATCCGTGCCACTGGAGTTTGCCTCATTTAAACACTGGTATGCAACACGGCTGTCAGTGACACGCACACGCATACGCATCTGCATACGGTTCATTAGAGTTGCACTATTAAGCATGTCTGCGCGTGAGTGTGTTCATCGTGGTCACTAGTTGAAGACATGCTCCATTATTTCCGGCTTTCACTTACTCGTGCGACATTTAGAGCCTATACACACTTGCGACTCAATCGATTTAGTCGAATGTTGATTTGCATGGGAATGTATGGAAGCATTCACACTACATTCAATTAGTTGTACAACTGAAACAGTTGGATTTGCAGCCCAATTTCATTCCAACTGAAACAGTTGTACAACTGCTTGATCAGCAAGGCGCCCTTCTACGTATTCACACTTGAGACAATTTAGTCGAACGACTACAACAACAACAGTGATATTCGTAGTGGAAAGAGTTGCCATGCTGACAGCACTACTTTTATTTCACTTTTGGTAAATTGTAGAGATTGAATATTTCAATTAATATTTTCAAAATGTTTAAAAACAAAAGGTTCATTTCTTATTAACTACACCATTTCCAGATGGATTTTAGAAAGCGTTAACTGGATTTTAGAAAGGGGAAATTGGATTTTAGAAATGTCAATTGGATTTTAGAAAGCGTTAAAAGGATTTTAGAAAACAAAATTGGATTTTTGAAAGCTTGAATTGGATTTCAGAATGTGCGTTTAAAATAAATTTTACACAGAATTTTTCGAATAGAAATTCTTTATTGCGTATGAAAGTATAAATTAATAATTATATATATTTTCGAAAATCCAATTTACAGTTTCTAAAGTCCAATTTCCCTTTTCTAAAATCAAATCGACATTTCTAAAATCCAATTTTCCCTTTCTAAAATCCATTTGGCTATTCTAAAATCTAATTTCCCCTTTCTAAAATCCAATTGACATTTCTAAAATCTAATTTCCCCTTTCTAAAATCCAATTGACATTTCTAAAATCCAATTTCCCCTTTCTAAAATCCAATTGACATTTCTAAGATCCAATTTCCCCTTTCTAAAATCCAGTTGACGCTTTCTAAAATCCATCTGGAAATGGTGTAGTTATAGACAAGAATTATCTAACTAAGGATATATACTTCCGTTTTCATATGTTTCTTGATATTGTTGTTCTCTTAATTATTAATGGCTGATTTTTACTATTTTTTCCGTTTCTTGTACTTCTGTTCGTTTCGCCTTTATGAGCGTAATTCCTTCCGTTTTTCTCTTTTCATTTACTTGACAGCTAGTTGCTAGTTTAATAGTCCGTGTCCAAACACAGCAACTCTGCCGCGAAATTATCCAACGATTCTCTTTTGTGCCGCTGTTCTGTCTTCCATTTGTCCAAACACATCAACTCGTCGCTGGCCAACTTTTGTTCATTATGTTTTGTTCTGGCATTCTTCGAACGCTCTGATTGGTCACTGGCGATAAGAATTGCTGCACAAAGCGTGTTGTCCGAGCACCAACGACTTGGTGCCCCCCTCCTTTCCTCGTCGCCTTCTCACCCACAAACGAACAGAAGCAGCGGGTTGCTCAACTTCGTGTCTCCGTGTTTGGACGTCGACATAAGAAACAAAGCCAAACAATGTATGCACTTTTTGTTTATTTTATTGTTTTTTATTTATTAATCAAGTTGACAGCTGACAAGAAGGTGCTTTCATGTAAGAATGCAGATAAACTTTAACAATTTAATACTTCATCACTTTATATGAAGACCACTAATGTAAAATTTGCTGAGTAAAATGTGAACATTGGCAACACTATGTCATTGTCAATCGCACGACTATTTAGTCTCAAGTGTGAATAGCTGCCACCGATTCAACTAAATAGTTGGAGTAGTGTGAATACAACAGTCAAATTCGACCAAATCGATTGAGTCGCAAGTGTGTATAGGCTCTTACCTATTTGACATATGTACCCTGCAAAAAATGCGACTAATCCGGGACGTGTCCGGGATCAATCGCAAGGGAGCATGCGACTAATACAATTTTACATCCCTTTATATGGAGTGAATTGATCGCATTTGTTCGAGCATGTCCTATGAAGAGACTAATTGTTCAACTTGTATACCCGAACGGGTACCAATGTAGATTAATCGCATTCATCCCCAACGGGTACAAATGTAGATCAATCACTTCCAGCACGAACGGGTACAAATGTAGATTTTTCCAAGTTGTTCGCCAAGGCAATTTTTTAATAGATCTTTAAAAAATTGTAAATGTTCATGCATATATAAATAAAGATTATATAATGTTTTACTTTTGAAAAAAAACCCAATAAATAAATGAAAAAAATTGTAAGTTTTGAGTATGCATTATATGAGCGTAATGTAAAGGATTTTTTCATAGAATATTTTAGGCAACATTTTGTTGAAATTATTATTCATCATTGTTATTAAAAGAAATTTTTTAAATACATACTTGCATATTTTTGTAAAATTTCTACATTTAACACGTTGGCTGCCAGTGTATCACCGGTGATCACAACAAAAAACCACTCACAGGTGCCAGGAACAAAATTACTTTTGCTTTTTTGTATTATAACGGGATTTTTTACCTAGAGTAAAAGCCATGCTGGCGACGCATCTGAACATGCTTTTAAGCTGTGATGACCCCGCGAACATCTGCTTTTTTATTTTAAAATGTTGTTTAAATTTTAAGCGCCTAGGCGTGTATCACCGGTGATACACTGGCACCTGGGGGTGGTTTTCTGATGTGATCACCGGTGATACACTGGCAGCCAACGTGTTAAGGAATCTAGATTTGTACCCGTTCGGAATAAAAGCGATTAATCTAGATTTATACCAGTTCGGGATGAAAGTGATTAATCTACATTTATACCCGTACGGGAACAATCGGGGACTAATTGTGGACCGATTGTTATCGAAAGAGATCAATCCGGGACAAATATCTTTCAGTATTAATCGCACATTTTTTTGCAGGGTATGTACAAAAAATTATATGTATTTGTGGGTGCAACGCGTAACCTTTTTTGAATATGACAGATGAAAAAAGCTCTAAAAAGTTTTAGTTAAATGTCTGATTAAGTAGTTAATCAAAACTCAAACAGAATGTGTTGAGCGAATAACGACAACGCTGGCTAGGTTATGTTATGCAAATGATGGAAAATGCTCCGGCTCAGAAAGTACCTCGCCTTAAAAAAGTCCACCGTACGCCCTCCATATGTCTTTTTGGAAAACATTTCCGGAAATTTTTTTATTTTTATTTTACGCCGCTAGATGTCGCCCAAATACATTTTTTGTTCATATCTTCGGTATTTATAGTTCGATATCTAAGTTTAAAACACCAGTGTCTTTGGCTTGAAAGATTTAAAGCATGTAATCTTATTAAACCTATGTGCGCCATTGGGGTCACTACACGGCTTCTACACGGAGCTCTATTCTTTATGATTGCTGGATCGGGTCCAGCGATATGGGTCAAATGTGGACCCGGATGATCTTGCATGTTTGTTAGCAAAACAAAACAAACCAAAACCAAAATCAAAAATCAAAAACCAAAACAAACAAAAACAACAAAATAGTAGCAGTGACAATTGGGTGATATTAATTAAAGACAAGCATTTGCTTTTGCTTAAAATTTCAGATCATTTACTCAAATTTTGAAGTTTGGTTCATACAAATTAATGTCAAATTTATAAAATCTTGAGTAAAAGCATTTGCTTGGTTTTTATTAATATGGCCCAATGACAATAAAAAATTATAAAAACGATAGTCGCTTTTTATCCATAGAAAACCAGGAAAAAAAGGAATAAGGAAAAGGGAATAAAAATCCAATTTTGAAACTGTTTACACATACATAAATGCTCATGAATGCTCGTTACTCACGCTTACATTTTTTTCTGAGAAGGCCCTTATTGAAATTTTATGGCAAATAATTCTGTAGAACATTTTAACCCTCTAGCACCGCCAATAAAGGGTTAATTTTTCGTTTAGGAATTCAGAAAAAAATAGTATTTTTATGGTCGGAATATGAATGAGGATTTCATTGCGTTATGAGGAATAATTTTTAGAAAATTTTAACCCTCTAATGACCTTTAAAATATTTTTTCGGATTCTGAAAAATCCGGTAATGAATTTGTATGTTTTGTGGAACGATTTTCTGCCATCCCTTGTCGGGTTTGGTTGGAGATAAACCGGTTTCGTCTAATGTGCACCATCTTCAGTGTCTTTTTTCGAAAACTTGACAAGAGATGACGGAAAATCGCTCCACAATACATCATATTCATACCCTGTCGGAAAAGCAAGCAATCAAAATGTAATGATTTTGTACGACTTTAAAGTAATATAGTTCCGTTAGTGAAATGGGCTGGACACTATTGGTTTAGATTCTAAACTTTAGAAGGTTCAGCGCCAATTAAGAAGAAGAAGACATTAATACACACTAATCTTATACCTACATATGTATGTATGTATGCCATCATCATTAAAGAAAACTGCATAAATTTGTTTTTAAAATTGTGTTTCATTTGAATTTTATTATTTTTTTTCGTACTTTTTTGTTTTAATTGTTTTTTTTTTTATTTTATTTTTTTTTTGTCATTTAGTAAGAATTTTACATACATACTTAAAGTTAGCTTACTTAAATAAATATATTTTTATTGGTATTTCCATACTATATTTACTATATGTACATATGTATACAGAAATATTTTACAACTATACAGTACAGAAAATATTTATTTATTATAATTAGAAGTAAATATGCATGTATGTATGTATGTATTTAAGTACATGCATATGTTTAATATATGTAATACAATTTAAAAATTAATTCCGCACTTTTTTTGTAAATTTTATGTTATGCAATGTTACATACACATTTTTGTTGTTATTATTTTGGTTGTTGTATTTCAATTAAAGTAGGATTAAAAACTTCTATATTATGTAGACGCAAAATTGTGTTTTGTTTTTTCGATTTTTTTTTTTTGCTGGTAAAACTTTTTAAAATTCAAAACTTAAAAATCTTTTTTTGCATGCGTCTACGCATTGATCTTAATTTTAAGCTTAAATATTTGATTTGATTTCTTCCAAGGCCGGACTAATTTTATTTAAAATTTTGTTTTTATTCGCTTGTTAAGTTTACTGTTGATTTTTTTTTTTGTTTTTAGCGGTTTATATTCTTTTGTAAAAATATTAAATGAAGCCCTTTCCAGCTACATACATGGTCAATTGCATCTAAAATGAGCAAAGAAAGTCGAAGTGAAAATTTCAACAGAGCCCACAAGTGAGGTCATAAGGCTCTGTTGAAATTTTCAGTTAAGTAATTCATAAGAAATCGCTGTTAAATTTCTCAGTGAATCCATAAGTTGGCTCTGTTGAAATTTTCAGTGAATGTATAAGCAGGCTCTGTTGAAATTTTCAGTGAATCCATTAGAGCTATGTTGAAATTTTCAGTGAATGTATAAGGAGGCTTTTCACTGAATCTATGTAGCTCTGTTGAAATTTTCAGTGTATCCGTAAGCAGGCGCTGTTGAAATTTTCAGTGCGAACTGTAACAAATCATACCCAAAACGAGATTTGTCTAAGCAAACAGCAACGATCTGATTTTTAAGCATTGGAAAAGCAATAGAAAAAAAAACATAAAATAAAACAAAAAATGAAGCACCCAAGCATATACATAAATATGACATAAAAAAAAATAACTGAGTAAAAGCAAAAAACGGAATTTTAATTTTTTCAAGTATAAAAATTGTTTATTTTCATTTTGTTTTCCGTGGGGAAAAAGGGCATAAAATATGCATGTGTACTGGTGAACATGTGTGTGTATTAAATGTATATTTTTATTTTTAAAAAGGTCACAGGCCAAGTAAATTCTCTCGCATTAATGATAAAGCTAAAAATAAACAATTAAAATTAAGCATAGGTTGAAAGTAATATAAATAAATGAGAAAAAAAAATAATAATAATTAGAATTAGTGTATTGTTTACAGGTATAAAGAAAATAAATTTATAAATAATGCAAATATGCATTTATGTATACATATATATTTTTTTCTGTACATGTTATTAGATATTTACAGCTTATTTTTTATTTGTTAGTTTTAAAGTTGGTTAAATGATTGTTTTTTTTTCTGCTGGGCTTATTTTTTTATCTCATTTGTTCAAGTTCGCGCTTGTGGTATTCCATGCTTGCCTTTTTCAAAAAAAAAAAATTTCTGATTTTTCATTTTACTTTAAGATATTTTTTATTACTTCATTTTTTATTATTTATTTTTTTTAATATTTTTACAGCAACATTTATTAAAAAAATAGAATAACTAAACAAAATAAAATGCATACATACATATTTACAAAAGTGCGCTGACTGCAAACGTGCAGTTAATAAATAGTTGAGGCACAGAGCTTTCAATTTTTATTTTTTCTTTGTTTCGTGTATTATTTAGCCACAGTAGAAATTAAGAAAAAAAGTTAAATGAAAAGTTTAAAGAGATTTTCGTGTACACCAATTGACAGCATTCTCTATGCCAGCATAGAAAATGTGTGCAACAACAGAATTATATACATATGTATGTACCTAGGAAAAGGGAGTGGGAAAAGAATTTCATGACATGTGCTACTGCTGCTTTGTTGTTGTTGTGCTCAACATCTTCAAGCGCACATTATATATTTACACTGATATTTATTTTTATTTATAACTAATTCATGTTTTTGTTTTTGTTAATTTTTTGTGGATTTTTTTTTTCTTGAAACTACACATATAAATTAATATAGAACTTTTATTACTACATATATACATACGTGCTATGGTTAAGGATTGTTCTATAGTATTACTTATTATAAATTTAGTTTTTATTTTAAATTTTACAACTAGCGGGCATAACTTTAGATATTAGTTAATTACGTTTTAGTTTTATTTTATTTTTTTAATTTTTATTTTTTTATTTTTATTTTTTTTTTATTTTTTTTATTTTTAATTTTTTTTATTTTTTTATTTTTTTATTTTTTTCTTTTTTTTTTATTGTTTAGTATAACAACACTTAAAAGCTAGCATTTTAAATTTTTGTTTTTAATATTAGTTTGAAAATATTTGCATGAAAAAAATTTAAAATTTATAATCTTAAAATTTCTGTAGGCTTATAATTTATGAGCAGTTTTTTTTTTAATTTAAATTTTTTAAATAATTATTTTGTACTCGTTTAGAAATTTTGCATTTTTCAATTTCTTTTTTTTTTTAATTTATGCTTATTTAAAAAAATTCTTTAGTTTTTTTTAATATATTTTAATGTTTTTTTTTTTTAATTTTAGTTTAATAATTTATTATTTATTATAGTTTTAGTTTTAAATACATATGACTAATTTAACTTGCTTAGTGGTGTTTTTTTTGTTTTTTTTTTTTTGCGTAGACTTAAATATTTTATAAAAATAAAAGTAGTTTGAGTTTTATTATAAACTTTTAACTGTAGCATTAGTGTATATTAGAAAAATTATTAAAAAAAAAAAAATTATGCAATTGAAAAAATATTTCACAGGCTTGGAAATATTTTTTTTTTTTTGCAAATAAAAGCTATGAAACTGGGTTTGAAAGTTGGACCTTGAAGAAAGAGCTATGTATATAGTACTTTAATTAACTTATGTAGATATTCTAAATAAGCAAAAAGCAAATAAATTGTAAATTAAAAAAAAAGTAATTCGCGACATTTTAAGCAGTTTTTTTTTATTACGTAAAAGTTTATACCTTTCATTCTTCATAGCCGTTGAAATTAAAAAAAAATACGATCTTACAATATTCATAAAACAATTAAAAAAAATTACAAATTGTACTTGAAAAAAATTAAATTTATTTTAATTAAAAAAAAAATTAAAATAAATAAAAGAAAAATTTTGAAATGCTTGAAAAAAGCGAGTTTACTTATATTACAAATGCAAATACTTTATAGTATAATAAAATATTTTATTAGAGCGAATAACTCAAATATTCTTAAAAAAATTAAAATGGCCGTTTTTTCTACAAAATTTAATTCAATTTATTCCAGTCCACTCGACAAAATTGCGTTTCCTGCTGCACGATCAAAAAAAAAAAAAAGAAAAAAAAGAAAAAAAGAAAAAAAAAAGAAAGAAAAAAAAAAAACAAAAACAAAAAAAAAAAACAGTTGGAATAGTAAAGTCGGCTAGAAAATGTTAGGTTATGTCCGGCTAACTGAAAAAAAGTAAACTACCAAAATCAAGTAGTGCATATTTTTTGGTTTGGCTTTTATGTATATGCAAAGCAGCAGCTTTACTTAGAATTTTAGGTTATGTAGATAAGGTTTTAGGTTTTGTAGGTAAGATTTTAGGTTATGTAGCTAAGATTTTAGGTTATGTAGCTAAGATTTTAGGTTATGTAGCTAAGATTTTAGGTTATGTAGCTAAGATTTTAGGTTATGTTGGTATGACTTTAGGTTATGTGAAAATTGAGTTTATATTGAACTAAAATCAAGCAAAGAAAGCTTAACGACCTTTAGAACTACAAACGAACGCATGAAACAGAGCATCAGTCACAACGATAGTACGATTGTTTTGTCTAAAGCAGAAAATAGTGTGTCCCAAGGAGAATTTAAGATGCCACCAAATAGAAGTACATTTGCAACAGTAGCCAACAAAAGTCAGGTTAGTAGGAAAACAAAAATAATGAAGCAAATTATAAACTCATTCAACTCAAACTTGTTTACTACGTTTTTTTTCTTTGCTTACTTTTTTCACTTACTAAACATTTTTGTTTTCTTTTTTTTTTTTTTTGTAGCTTAGTTAACTATAAAATAAATTAGTTTAATTATTTTTAATTTAAAGTAGTTTATTTGTTCCTTTTTATTTTTATTTATTTATTTATTTATTTACATTCCTGCTGTAGTTAACTAATGTGTATATTTAATTTTTTTCATATTTATTTACATTACATTAGTTTTTTTACAATAAACTTCATTTAAATTACTTAGTAGTAGTTTGTTTATAAGCCGTTTTGTTTTTTATAAACTAAAAACTTACCAACTACACACATATGTATACGATGAAATTATAATTTTTTAACTGTTTGCTAAAACAACAAAATGATTGTAATGGTAACCGCTTTGAAATTCATTTTAGAGTAATTATGTATATATTCTGCTTGTTTTAATTTTCTTTTGTTTTGTGTTTTTTTTTTTCCTTTTTTGTTTTTCTTTTTCATTTCTTTCTTTTGGCTTTTATGCTCGACAATTCAACGCTTTGTAGTGTATATGCTTTAACAAATAATTCCGTATTGCTTTTCAGTTCATTATAAGAGTTTTTTTTTTGTCAATTTAGTTTTGTTTGTATTTTAAGCAACAAAACCAGCAAATTACAACTCTACTTTAATTCTCCTTTAAATCCCAATCAGACAGCGACAATTGTTGTAATTGTTGTTTTTTCACTTTGCATCTATGCTATAATATTCTCACGGCCTGGCATTCAGAAACTACCCCAACAGCACACTTTAATTGTCTTCTGCAGCCTCGTCTACCCAACAAAAATGCGGGCGGGCAGGACGCACAACCAAATAGGCAAATATAATATACGCATCTCTTTTACACCTGTTTAGCATTTCACCTTGCAGCATCAACACCTTCGACACTTCCTACTCCCTCCCCTACTACTTCTTCGGCGCCGTCGCTCTTTATTGTTGTTGCAACATCACAATTGGGCGTGACAGCGCTAGTTGGCATTTCGTTGTCGATTGTAGTTTTTGTTGTGATTTCATTCTCCTCCGCACATTTCGTTTGGTTCATGATAACAGTACTAGCCGTTGTTGTTGATGATGCGCCAAAGCTGCGTGTGGGACTTGTTTCACGCGAGTTCGCACGTGATGATGACTTTGAAGATACCGATGATGATGATGATGTTGAGGACGATGAGGAGGAGATTTCTTCAAGACAATTATCTAAATTATCTGCAGTTGGGTTGCTGTTGTTGCGATTCATGTAGAGATCATGTTCTGCAAAGCAAAATGTGAGTGAGTTTTAGCATTTAATCTAAACATTGAAATAATATTCTTCTTAGTGCGTTTGTGTTCAAGCATACCTTTTTTATATTGTCCAAACTCACTGGTGGTAACGCTATTTAACGGCGTTGTTGCGCTCTTATTCATATTGCGCAATATTTTCAAACGTTCGCATAAATTCTCTTGTTGCTTCTCAAGTAAAGTGGGTGCGGCACTAAATTGTCCTAAAATTATAAGAAAAAAAAAACAAGAAATTATTAAAGCATAAATGGTGAAAAATAACACTGTGCAACACGAAAAAAAAAATTCCAAAGGCTTTGAAAAGCGTATCTGACGTGTTTTTGTCTTCTGATCACGAAGGTGTTTTTATTTTTTTCGAGGCAGGTCAAATAATTTTTTTAACCGAGCTTTGAAATTTTGAGGTTATGTATATATAGAAATGTTGTGTGCTAGAGAACGACTTAAGCGATTTGAATGATTTTTTCTTTGGATTGTTCACTATAACAAAAGAAAAAATTTTGCATAAAAAATATTGGGGTTGCCATCTGCCTAAAAGTTTAGATTACATAAAAAGGTTATACAGTAGAATCGCACAAAAGTTAACTCGCGAGAAAGTTAAACCTTCGGTTAAGTTAACCAAATTTGAGCGTCCACGTACGGCTCTAAAAAGTTAACTCTTGGTTAACTTTTCTGAGTTTATCGATTTTTTTTTCAAATCCAAGCTTATTCCCCTTGTTCCCCTTGCATTCCCCGAATTTCTGTGTAAAAAATTATTGTCGGTGTCGCGAGGTACAAACGTAGTTAGTCGTTTTAACTATTGAGTGGTGTAAACATAGTTTGTGTGTTAAAAATGGCAACAAAGCGGAATAAACCATCGCAAATTAGATTGAATTTACATCAAAAAGCTGATATTTTAAGAAAACTTGATGAAGGTATTCACGGAAACCGCTTGGCATTAGATTATAGTGTATCTAAAGTAGCCATCTCAAAAATAAAGAAAAAACGATATGAAATTTTGGAGGCAGTGGTAAGCACACAGGAATTGACAACCAAGAAAACTTTGCACAAGTCGGAATATCCCGTTCTGGAGGCAAGGTTTTATAAATGGTTTTTGAACCAAAGGCAACGCAATTGTGCAATTAGTGGTCCAATTTTAAAATCAAGAGCTAAGCTTGAATTTGCCAAAATGTACCCTAGAAAAAATTTTTATGCAAGTGATGGATGACTATCAAATTTTATGTATGTAAATTAAATCTAATTTGCTGCTTTATAATGATTAAAACTGAGATATTCAAATAAATTTGATATGTTATATCCCAAAAATTATGTTTATTACCGTATTCTATCAAATTTAAAAACCACCTGGAAAAGTTAATATTTCGGAAAAGTTAAATGCCCTTGGAACCATTTGGTTAACTTTTGTGCGATTCTACTGTATAAATGACATCGCGATTTTTATTTTTAAGAGTTGCAACGTGGTTGCAATTTTTAAGCTTAACAATAAATTTTGTGTAGGGTTACCGCCTGTTTGAAATTTTTAAATTCAATTATGTTTATAAAAAACCATAAAATATGGAAATATGAATATCAAATTAAAGAGGATTAAGAGACATGAGCATTAGATATAGATATTTTTTGCAGGGTTGCCATCTGTTCGAAATTTTTAATCTCAATTATACTTATAAAAAGCCATGAAATATGTGGGTATCGAATTAGTTTTTTTTTCGTCAAGTTTAAAAATTTAAAACAGCTCGCAACCCTACTAAAAATATATCCAGCATATGTATCTCTTAATTGACCTAACTTGAAACGCATATTTCCATATTTTATGGCTATTTATAAACATAATTCAGTTTAAAAATTTCAAACAGGAGACAACCCTACAACAAATTTATATCAACGATCGTATCTCTCCGTCCCCTTTAATTTGATTCCCATATTTCCATATCTTACGGTCTCTTATAAACATAATAAAGCTTAAAATTTCAAGGAGGTGGCAACCCTTAAAATAAAAATAAAAAAAGCGATTAGTTATTAAGTTTCTTCATAATAATAATAATACAATGGCGCTATTACAACTCTGACGAGTTTTATGGCCGAGCTTCTCTCCCAATTCGAGGTGTGCTCCTTTTTTTGTGTTTTTCCTACCAATTGGGTGGACCTACAGTTTTATGCCGGCTCCGAACGGCGAATGCATTTTTTGTGAGAAGATTTTTCATGGCAGAAATACTCTCGTAGGGTATGCCGCCCACTGCCGAGAGGTGACCGCTGCTCTTAAAAAACCCAATAAATGGATTTTTACTAATTAGAATTTTTTTTTTGGTGTTTGCTCGGACTGGGGTTTGAACACGAGACCTCTGGCATGGCAGGCGAGCACTCTACCCACTGCAGCACAGCGGTCATTAAGTTTCTTCAACGAAATACAAAATATGTTGTAATCCTTTTATTTTATTATGTAATCTAAACTTAAAAATGTGGCAACCCTCAAATTTTTTATACCGAAAGTATTCCTGGTATTATAGTGAAAAATTCAAAGAATCAATTATTCAAATTGCTTAAGTCATTCTCGAGTTTTGAATCACACAACCGTTCCATATATAGTACATAACCTCAAAATTTCAAAGCTCGGTTAAAAAAATCATTGGACCTGAACCGAAAAAAAATAGAAACACACTTTTCAAACACCCTTGGATTTTTCAGAACCGGCAAAATTGTTGCAGTGTAATAAATTAATTCCGAACCGCTTGCAACTCACCTTTCCTGCACTCATCCTCATGCTGTATACTCGCCGTCGTTAACGATTTATCGTTCACATTACCACAACCGCTGCCACTGCCCGTGCTGTCGCTGTTCAACAATGCACCCGTCGCCACTGCCACCGACACTGCCACATCATCAAAAGAACCACTCAAACGCTGCTGCTTAGCGGAATATTGATGTTGCTGTGGTTCCTTCTCCGAACCACTATAGCTGCGACGCTTACGTTCCGGCGAATTCAGCGTGTATTTACTGAGTGGCGTTGTTGGCGATGAAGACATTTGTCTGGCCACCGCCGCAGTCGCCGCCGCGCTCCTCTCATCAGCCGCCAAGCTATCACAAGCTTGCGCAAAGCTATTATTCAACGTATGCAATGTCAACACAGTTTTGCCACCACTGGAGTTAGGTGTCGTTGAAGCGCTGCTGCTCGTCGTCGTCGACGACGTATCGGGTGTGGTTGGTGTGGACGACAATGCCGGTGACGTTGTCGCTGTGGGCAACGGCAGCGATGTGTTTGCATCCGTTGATAATTGCATACGTTTACGATATTCATTGATGGAAAGCTTGCGCTTTGGCGCTGGCGGTGGTTCGGGTGTATTCAGTTGCGGATTGAGACGCGGATCATGACTAGCGGTGCGCGTTAGTGGGATTTTCATGGGTGTTGATGTGGACAGTTTGTTGCAAATTGCTAATGAGGGCGTTTCCATTGAAGCTACAGCGGCAGCTGCTACTGCTGCTGCTGCTGATGATGATAATGTTGTTGTTGCTGCTGCTATGCCAACAGCAGATACTTCACTAATAACGGATGCGCTTGTGTTGTTTGGTGTTGTAACAAGTGCGTTTGATTTATTGCCACTGCCGCTGGTGGCGCCGCCCAAAGCAACTGCTCCGCTTCCAGCGCTAGTTAAACTAACGTACGATGATGTATGTGTTGGAGGTTGCGCTGGCTGATACGCGCTACTGCCGCCCAACGCCGAGCTATAACATTTCACTTTAGTATCCAAATACTTAGAGAGGCTTAGGTTAGTGGTTGATGCTGCGGACGCTTGTGTGACACCACATGCAGCGGCAGCGCTTGCTGTGGGATTATCACGCAGTTTTCCATAAATACTATTGTAAGCGGATGCATCTGCGGGCGTCGCAGTTGGCGCAGCAAGGCCCAATACTGACGTTGATAGAGCGGGTGGTGGTACAGGTGCTGCTGTTAAAACTGAAATCGCGCTGCCAGCTGCCGCTACTGCACTCATTGATGGCGGCATTGGTGATGGCAATGCATTCGATGCTGTTACCGAAGCCGCCGCCGCCGCTGCCGCCGCCAAGTGACTAAGCGCCGGTTGTATGGGCAACGTTTTTAGCATGTTGGTGCCGCCACCGCAAATTTGCTGATGCTTCTGCGGCTGTGGCGCGGGCATAGTCGCGGCAGAGAGCGCCGCACCGGGCGTTGATACGTACGTGGCAATGGGTGTGCCCATAGCGGCATCCATACTATTGCCAGCCACAGCGCCGATGCCACCCAAATAGGCGGCCATTAGTGGTGGTGGCGGACCGCCGGTTACAACAACATTATTGAAATGCGGTATAGCGGCATGTTCGCGCACATAAGTTGCGGCGGCGGTGACAGGAGTTGCTGGTGGTGGTATTGATAACTGCAGCTGTGCGGGAATATGCGCTGGCACATGTGTTGGCGGTGCAATATGCGCTGGCAGATGCGATGCCGCTGGAATATGCGTCAAAGGAATGTGTGTGTTTGCTGGTGGAGGTAGTGCTAGAACGGCTGTTGCTGCTGCTCCTGCAGCTGCTAAAATCATTCCATTCTGCTCGCTTGCCGCCATAGCTTTTTGTAGCGCGGCAGCATCTTTCGCTTGCTCTGTGGCAGCAGCACCACTAGAATTGTTGCTGGTAATGTGACGCTGTCGACTGTTGCTGGCGCTAATGCTGCTGGAACAAATCGACTCACGACGCTTGCGTGCTGCCATCGAACTGGCGTTGGAGCCAGAACCTGCCGCCGTTGAATCTTCGCGATTCTCACGACAAGCGTTGTCTTTGCGATAACGATTGCCGGAGCCGCTGTTGCTGCCACCACTGCCGCCTCCACTACAGCCGATCGCCGCATTCACAAGCGCCAAATCTTTGGTAAGTTCCTGTTCGAAATTAAGTTGACGCTTTTTGGAAATACCGCCATATGGTTGTGGTGGCGGTGGAGCATTTGGTGGTGTTGTTGATGGCGTTGTGGGCGCAGCAGTTGCGCCGGTAGTGGCACTCGATGAGGATGTGGTGCGATGACGATTGTGATGATGGCGCTCCTTATCAGAGCCGCGTTCTTTATTGCTCTCACGATCACGATCGCGCTCACGATCACGATCACGGTCGCGGTCACGTTCTCGCTCACGATCACGATCACGCTCTCGATCGCGTTCTCGTTCTCTGTCACGATCGCGATCGCGCTCACGATCACGTTCGCGTTCGCGTTCGCTGCGACGTTCATCACGTTCCACACTGCTGGCGCTGTTACTATGCTGCAGCTTTGAGCTCTTACTGCTGCCGCTGCCGCCATCTTTTTTGTGATGCGTTGTTGTTGTTGTGGACAATTTCTTCGAACTCGAGGATGTGGTGGCATTGCATTTCGTTGCACTGCCGCTGCTGTGCGTTGACGACGAACGACTGCTATTGCTACTGCTGTGATGCTCCTTGCTGCTGTTGCGCACCTTGCTGACGCTGTCCTTTTTGTGCAGCTTTTTCGCCGAGGACGACGACGTGCAAGTGGCTGAAGACGCAGAGTGACCACTCGAGTTCGTTAGCGGCTTTGTAGTGGCAGTGCTGCTGGCATGTTTACTACCACCAACAGCATACGATGACTTCGTCGCCGTCAACGTCTCCAACAATTTGTTGCCGGCGCTTTTGCTAGACTCAGCGCTTGTGCCGGCGTTCGTTGGCGCCAGCGCGGCAGCAGCTGCTGCTGTTGTTGTGGTGGCATTTGCTTTTGGTTTTTTATTGTTACGCGTTTGTAAGATTTGTATATTCTCCTTGTGGAAGGAATGCAGACAAGCTTGTATGACATCTTCGGTTAGTGGTGGCGTTTTCGGTTCATTATCGGCATTACAAACACCGCTGCTAACATTATTATTGTTGTTGTTGGTATTTGTGGCATTCGATTGCTTGTGTGGTGCAAGCGCAGTTGCGCCAGTGTTGTTGATGGTGTTTGGCGTTGCTGGCAAAGGAGTTGTCACATTTCCGCTTTGCTGAAGCGTCTCCGGCAACTGCTGCACTACTGTCTCTGATGGCGTTTTTAATATTGATTTTGTTGGCAATGCTGGCTGGTGCTGTTGTTGTTGGTGTAGTTGCTGTTGCTGATGCTGTAGTTGTTGTTGTTGTTGTTGTTGTTGTTGCTTCTGTGGGTGTAGTTGTTGCTGCTGTTGCTGTAGTTGTTGTTGTTGTTGCTGCTGCTGCTGCTGCATCACCGCCGTTGCATGTGTGTTGGGTCTGCGTTCAATGGCTGCAGCCGCTGCTGCCGCCAAAAATGTCATGCGACTTTCGTCCATTTGTGACAAAAACTGTTGCTGGCACTGCGACTTGAACGGCGACTGCGCCTGCGATTGTGTTACATGCGTGCCATCTGCTGGCTTTGCGGACTTTTGCACACCCATTGCTGTCAAGTTGAATGCGTTTAGCGTTGGTTGTTGTTGCTGTTGTTGTTGTTGCATATCATCCTTTTTCGCCGCATTCTTCTTCGCCATTTCCAATTTGCGCGCCGACAAAGGCTTCAGTAGCGAGGTTTGCGTCGGTTCCGCGCACTCCTTCGGCATCGGCGTGCCCGACGACAACATTTCCAACTTTGGCCGTTTCTTTAGCGGCTCATCAAGCGGCGGCATTGCGGTCAGCTTGCCGGCGTGGCTGCTGCCATCGAGCGTGAGCAGTTTCAGCGGTGATGTTTGTTTTTGTGATTTGGTGGTCGTTGTTGGCATTTCTGCATCAACGACATTAACGGCAGCTTTGCTCTCGCTTTTGATTGGCTTCGCGTCGCTGCTGCTGCTGCTGCCGCACTCTATCGGCTGGCGGCTTTCTTTTTCCTCTTTTTTGAGATTTGTTATTATTGTGTGATTGCCGCCGCTGATCAGCAACAATTCTTCCGGCTTTAGAGCATTCACCATCACTTGCTCTCTCTTATCTAAAGCGGCAAATGCTTTGGTTTCGACTTCATTTGGTGTTGCAGTTGCTGCAACTTGCTGCAGTTGCTCCGGCTCTTCTTCCTTCTTCACCTGCATAAACACCATCTCCTCGAAACGATCACCCGCCAAACTCTCTTCACGTTCCACATCGATTTTAACATCATCGCCGCCGCTGGTGTCTTCCGGCTCGATTTTCACCAAATTATCTTCAGCGGCTAACATTTGCTGATGATGACCGGGGCTGGGCGAACGCAGTATATCCACATCGTCGTCTTGATCCAGAGACATGGGTTCGGCTTTCATCAAATGTTCGTTGCTTTCAGTTTGCACGTCGCCGCTCACTTGTTGCTCCTCCTGCTTCACTTTGTATTCATCGCTTGTATTCGCTAGTGTTGTTGTTGTTGTTGTCGCTGCTGTTGTTGCTGCATCAATTTCATCATTGGCGCTCACACCACCTACAACATCAACCACATCGTCACGTTCTGCTTCGTGTTCTTCATCAGACTCGTCAGCTTCATCGTTGTCACTTATTTCTGGTTCTGCCTTGGTTTTCGTTGCTTCGGCGGTATGCGTTGTTGTTGCTTCGGCGGTATGCGTTGTTGTTGCTTCGACGGCATGTGTTGTGGTAGTCTCTTCGCCTGCCGCCGCTGTTGTCATTGTCAGCTCCGCTTTGATTGCACCACCACCCATCACTGGCGGCGACTCAAACACTCCGCTATTATTTCCGCTACTCGCCAGCGGCGATGGCGCATCCGCTTCTGCTTCCTCCTTCACGCCATCGCTGATTATGAGCCGTCGCTTTTTGAGCGGCGTAGTAAATCCATTGGGTACGTTATTAAGCATGGCGTTCAATTGGGCAACAGCAGCAGCTGCAGCCGCAGCCGATGCCTGTGAGGCGGTCGATGCGTTAGCAACTGCAGCTTGGACAACACCAGCAGTGGGCGTGTGTGTCGTGGCGTCGTCGCTGGTCGTTTCTTCGCTAATCGCTTGCCGCAGCCAACGTTTCTTCACCGATGAATTATTACTGCAAGTGCTCACCTGCAAGGGCAGGTGTAGCAGATTGTGTGGCGGCGCAGCAGCAGCAGCAGCACCCACGGCTGTTTGATTATAAGCGCTGCCAGCGGCGTTACTGTTACCGCGTTCCGTTTGCTGAATAAATTCCTCCACTTTCAATGCGGCCATGCTTAGATTTTGTGGCTCAACGACTGCGCTTTGATCAGCCGCTGGCAAGCCGCCAACCATGGGCGCCGCCTCCATTAACGCTTCGTGCTGCTGCTGTTGTTGGTGCACTTGCACTTGCGCTTGCTTGCTATAATCGCACATTGTTGCCGCCTGCACCAAAGAGTCCAAGCTAAGCGCTGCGCCGGCGTTAGTTGGCATTGTGGGTGGCGCTGCGACTGAACAACTTAGGTTGATGGCTTCTCCGCAGACCTGCGCGGAAATCGATGGTGCAGCAAGCGCAGCAGAGCAGCCAATCAGTGCTGTTGGTTGTGCTGGTGGTGGTAATGGCGCTTCGCTATCACCAGCTACACCACTACCCGCATCATGATTTAACAACCAATTTGACATGAGCACCTTTTTGGTTTTCGTTTTATTCGGATATTTAAATTCAGCAGTTGGACTGGCGCCGCCGCCGCCACCGACGACGCCTTCCAACATGTGCTCTTGCAACGGTCCCACCGCAGCCTCAATAAGCAGACATGCCGAGCTGACGGGTGTGCGCGTTGGTGAAGCGGCAACGCTGCCCGCACCGCCTGCTGCTCTTGGTGGCGTTTGTTGTTGCGGCGATTTCAATTGCTCCAGCGCGTAATGCTGCTGCTGTATGATTGGTGAGGCATCTGTGCGCGGTGAGCGCTGCAACAGCGGCGGCGGTGGTGGCGTTGTTGGCATTTTCACGTTTGGATTTGCAAAGGCAAGCAATAAACCTGCCGCTTGATCTTGATCATTAGTTGTTGTGGCGTTTTGTGGCGGCGCTGTGGCGTCGATTAGCATTGGCGGCGCGTTAGGAACAAGCGGCGCCGTTGATGTTTGCTGATAAATGTGGTCCCTTGGTGGCTCTATGTTGGTTGGTGCTGTTGGTGCTGCCATGTTTATTACGCTGCTCTCGCTTGCTACACTACAATCAATTGACGGTGGCGGCGGCACCAAAGTACTATTACCGCTACTATTCATGCTACCAGCAGCTTCTGCCGACTCATTGCTGCTGTTCATGCGACTTTTGCGTCGTTTGCGCGCCTGCGCACTCTGCCCGCCATACGATTTGTGCGCTTTGCGTTTCTTTTTGCGTGCTGAAGCAGCGCCGCCTTTCACACGCCCACCACCACCACCAAGTTCACGTTTTGTGGGCGTGGTCTCTGAATTGCTGTTGCTATTGCGCCGCTTAGCGTTTGCTGCCGTTGTATTGCCGCCGCCAGATTTGGCTTGATTTTTGCGCTGTTGGTTTCTTTCCATTTTCTCGATGGCTCGCAGTATAGCCTCCATTTTGCGATCTTCGCGCGACAACTTGGGTTTCTCTTTTGGCGTTGAGGTGGTGCTGAGCGTTGAGTCGTCATTCGTGCTGCTTGTGCTGTGCTGATGCTGATGATGATCATCTTCTGAGAAGCTGGTTGTGCGTGATGCTGACTTGCTACTGGCTTTATGGCTGCCGCGTGCTGTGGTGGCCGGCAGACCAGTCGGCGTCGCTGTGGTTGTGCTGCAAAGCGCCGCGTTTTGCTTTTGCGGCGACTTTGAGGCGTCCCTGGGCGATGATGTTGAAACAGCTGGGACGCTTGTAGCTTGTATTGGCGCTGGTGCTGCCGGTGGCGTTGGCATTGGCAGTGACGTTTGTGTCTGTGTTGGTGGTGGCAGCGATTGCTTTGCTGTGTTAGACTGCGTTTGTTGCTGTGGTTGTTGGTGTAGTTGTTGTTGGAATTGTTGCTGCTGCTGATGTTGGTGCTGTTGCTGCTGCTGATGTTGGTGCTGCTGCTGCTGCTGTTGTTGTTGTTGTTGCTGCTGTTGGTTTTGTTGTTGCTGCTGCTGTTGGTTTTGTTGTTGCTGCTGCTGTTGGTTTTGTTGTTGCTGCTGCTGTTGGTTTTGTTGTTGCTGCTGCTCTTGTGATTGCTGTTGCTGCTGTTGTTGCAACTTGGCCTTCTGCTGCAGTTGCTGTGCTGTTACTGAAATTGGCATGCCAACATCTACAACCGCATCCTGCTGCTGCTGTGGCAGCTGTTGCACTGTGGGCAGTGCTTTATATAGTTGCACTGGCTGCTGCTGCTGCTGATTGCGCTCTTCCGCCTGCTGTTGCTGTAACTCGGCTGCGCTGCCGATAAACTTTACTGGGTGCACAATTTGTACAGCGGCGCTGTTGGCGAAATGGTCAACTTTGCTGGAATCCGCGCTTGGTGAGCCAATCGTTGTCAGCGTTACAGCGGTGTTTAGCGACTGCAACGCCGCTGCTGCCGCCAGTGAAGCATCGCTTATAGTGAGAGGAGCATGCTGGTGCTGGTGTTGTTGCTGTGGCGGCTGTCGCTGATGATGAATTGTTTGCTCAGCATGCATTTGTTGCTGTTGTTGTTGCTGCTGCTGTGTTTGTTGTAGTTCATATGCATTTGGTGCTTGCTGCTGGTGGCCAGACGCAGTGGGCGTTGGAAAGAGCACAACAGACGCTGATGGCTCAACTTTAACTACATGCTCCAGTTGTGGCAATGTTGTAGCTTCATAAATTTGTTTTTGTTCTTGCATTATATGTGATTGTTGCTGTTGTTGTGGCTGGTGCTGTTGTTGATTTTGTTGCTGGTGCTGTTGTTGTTGCTGGTGCTGTTGTTGATTCTGTTGCTGTTGTTGCTGCTGCAGTTGCTGCAGTTGTTGTTGCTGTTGCTGCAGCTGCTGCTGTGGCTGTAGCTGTGGCTGTGGCTGTAGCTGTGCCTGCGCTTGCCCTTGTGTTGGTTTCGCCAATTGTTGTGTCGGCGGTGGTGACAACAACAACGGTGTCGGCAATGCGCCCAACAATTGTTGATGTTGCTGTTGTTGTGGACTATGTTGCATGAAGATCGCATTATTGACGCGCTGCTGCTGCTGCTGTTGTACAACCAATGGAGGCGCAGATGCTGCTGATGCGGACACAGAAACTGATGCAGGCACCGATGTCACTGCAGCAGCTACTAATTGCAACTGCACCGGTTGTTGCTGCTGTTGTTTTTGTTCCAGTTGTTGTGTTTGTTGTTGCTGCTGTTGTTTTTGTTGTTTTTGCTGCTGCTGTTGCTGTTGTTGTGTTTGTTGTTGCTGCTGTTGTTGCAGTTGCTGTGTTTGTTGCAGTTGTTGTGGCTGCTGTTGCTGCATTTGCTGCTGCGTCGGCGAGTGCATGTGCACTGTAGATGGCGATGGTATGGACACTGAAGGTGATGACGAAGACGTACAAATACCCGAATCATGCATTACACTTGACACCGAAGAGGTGGCGCTCATATTGCCATTACTATTGGGTAAAGCTGTAGCGGATAGCAGATTGAGACCACCACCACCACCACCACCACTTCCCTTGAAAGTGTTGTTGCACAAGTTGGCATTGATGCTAATCGTGGACGAAATTACAGCTAGCGGCACATTCGGACTATTGAGGGCGGGCGTAGTCGCGCCAGCGGATGCTGCAAGTGCTACTCCACCGCTGCTGCTGCTATCACAACTCGATGAAATCGAACGATTACGATTCATATTCTGCGCCGCTGCAGCTTTTCTCGTCTTACCCGCTGCTGTGGTGGTTGGTGCCGCCGCTGGCAAGCCGCCCATGCCCATAGTGAGCTGCATGGCAGCAGCGCTGCTATTCAATTGTGCGCCATTTAACGCCGCTGCTGCCGCCTTGCGCCCACTCGTTTTGCCGCCAAGTGTTGGTGGTGGACCAAATAGACAGTCCTTCACTAGACCGCATGCGCATGCCGTACTTGTTGGTTGTACAATGCAATTGCTACCGGTCGCCTTCTTATTCTCGATGGCAAGCAAATCGTGTGGCTCATGTTTAATGGTAATCTCTGTGCTGGCGCGTATACGCATTGTAGCCACAATGAATAGATGTATGGTGCCCTTCTCGAACAGATGCTGTATTTCGGCATTGGGTCGACAGGAGCGTCGCACAAAGCGCGCCTCATTGCCGTAAGTGCGCGTATCCACGCATATTTCGGGTCCCTTCAAATAGGCCGGTTGTGGTGGTTGCGGCGGAAAGGAACCATCTTCGTTCATTGTTTGCATTGGCGCCTCCGCGTCGGGCAGCTGATAGAAGAATATGAAAGGGCCGGGCGTTTTGTGCGCCTTCAAACTGGCGGCCATGTAATTACTGGGCGGTGGTGAATTCATGTTAACCGATGCATTTTGTGTCTTATACTGCGGACTGAGCATGTACTTGCCGCGCAGCTCGAATATCGGCCAACTGGGCGCAATATCCATATTGCTAATCAATATTTTACCACCAGCATGCGGCACAGTGGTGGCACGATTCTCCAAACCATTATTGCAGCACTCTTTCAGTGCGCGATTTTCGGTATTGAGTATACTTTGCAGCAAGCTGGGTTGCTTGGTGATGGCGTGCAGGCGCGCACGCAATTCCGGAGAATAATGATTGGTGACGGCCAATTCGTAATTTTCGATCCATTGACGCAAATTGGCGGCATGTTTCTCAGCTGCTGATGCATTGGCGCTCAAGCCATCGGCGCTTTTCGTTTTGCGTTTGGTTGTTTTCTTGGCGGCAGCCGTTTCCTTGCGCGTCGCTTTACCACCACCCGCAGCCATTTTATCCGCCGCCTTCTTGGCTTTCTTGCCAGCTGCCGTTTCTTTGGCACCCTTCTTCGAGGCTTTGCCCTTCTTTGTGCTGGTGTTGTGGTAGATTGTGCTATTCGGTAGTGCGCCATCGGCGCCCAGCGTGTATGGTCGTTGCTGGCCGTCGCCGAGCGCATAATTACCACCGCTCAGATAGTTGGCATGCGCCGATTGTGCTGACAGCATCAATTGAGTTTGTTCGCGGCGTTTCACTAGTTGCAGCGAACGTGCACGCGCTTTGTCCACGGGACGTGGTTGGCAAATTTCACACTGGTATTCATCGGGTATATTTTGACGATCGATGCCCATGCAATCGACATGCTGCCAAGCGCTGCAAAAGAATAAAAAAAAAGTAAGGCATTAGGGTGTGTTCAAAGTGATGTTACAATTTTGATTTGCATAAAAGTAGATTTGTAAAAGGATACTGTTTCGAGTAAAATATATGGGTGGGCTTTTCATTAAGGAAGCACGCTCCGAGAAAAATCACTTGTTAGGGTGTGTAGCGGGGCTCTCAGAGATCTCAAAACTGAAAACAAAACTTGCCGCAGAATTACAGTTTAAGAGATATTTCCTTTTAAAGATGGATGGGTGCATATATATAACCTCAGAAACAGAATTCTGCCGGCTGGGGGTTATCTTTTTAAAGCGCGGCCGAAGGCTGCCAACGTGCGTGTTTTATGCGAGCTTTTCCTCGGTAATAGTGCGCAGCTTGGCGTTTTGTTTGCTAAATTTTAAAACAAACAAATATCTCGTAAACTATAATACTCCGGCAAGTTTTGATTTCAGTTCTGAGATCTGTGAGAACCCCTGTAACCCCTGGAAAAATACATTTTTCCGGGGCGTGCTTCTTTAATGGAAAATTTGGAAAAATATATAAACAAATTACTACTACTCACAAGCATTTGTCGCAACAAATCATATAGCCATCATCGTGCGTCAAATCGCAGATGCAACGCGTCACAGAATCATCTTCAGCCTCGGCCGCTGTTTCGGTCTCTTCGCCTGGATCAATGTCGCCGGTAGCGACGCGTGAGCCATTACTGATGGCGGAGTGAGCATCGTCGTCTTGTTGCAAACAGGGTACTGAAAGTTTAAATAAAACAGTAATTCGTTAATAAATAAATAAAAAAAATTAAAAAAAAAAAAACAAACAAAAAATACATTAAAAAATTCGCAAAAGCATGTATTGGAGTAAACAAAAAATTTTGAGGTTAACTTTTCTACTCACTTTGTTGTCCATGCAAGGTGTATGTGGATGTGGGCGTATTTAGCGCGCCGCCAACTGCTGCTGACGTAGCGGCCACTGTCGCACCAATACCACCCAATGACCATTGTTGGTTAGCAGTCGACGCCGTCGCATTGCCCACCAAAGCCATTTGCGTTGCACCAACTTTGCCGCCAACCTGCAGCTGCCCAGCAACGCTACTCTTCGTTGTGATTTCGCCTGCGGCGGCACTACCGTGCGGTTGCACACTTGTTGTTGTTGGCATGGCATTGGCATAGGTGTGATCTTGTTGCACGGCATGCAGAACGCGCAAACGTAAATCTTGCGTATTGACTGGCGTTGGACGTACCTCTTCACCAATAATATCCTCATCATCGGCGGCAAGGTTTGTTGCTGCGCCAACTGTAGTTGCTGGCGTGGCTACGGTGTTTGCTGGTGCAACACCACCACCAATACCACCACTGTGCGTGGCAATCGTGTAGCTATTTCCGCTGCCAGCGGCTGCAACTGCTGCCGTCGAGGATTTCAAGGATTGCAAATGTATGATTTGCGCTGTTGAGTGCGGTTGCTGTTGCTGTTGTTGGTGTGTTTCGAGCGGTATATTCGAGGTGCTGGCCGATAGCCCGGCAGCGCCAGACGCTGTAATGTGTGCTGCATGCGCGCCAGCATAGTGATGACCACTAGTAGCTCCACGTCCACTACTTGTACTGTTGGCTTTGGCATAATAATCGACGGCGTTCTTGCGTGTTATTGTTGTATTGGCCGCAGCCTCATACGATTTGGAACGTTCCAGGGAGTGTGCACGACTGCCCGGTGCGCTATGCGCTTGGCGTCCCACCATCGTTGTATTGTTGCTGGCAGCATTTGCTATTGAGGCATAAAGTGCGCTACTGCCGGCAGCGGATGCTGCTGCTGCTGCGCCCGCTGGACCCGCCATAGTTAAATGGTAGGCATTTGCCGCTGAGACAGCAGCCGTTTGATGCATTGGCGCATTGGTGTATTGTGTGTTGAGCGTGGATGATAATTGTTGTGCAGCGCCGCTGTAAATGGGATACTCTTTGGGTGAGAGCAGCACTGATGTGGGTGATGGTGATGCATGTGATTGTTGTTGTTGTTGCAGTACAATTTGTTGTTGTGTTTGTTGTGCTGATGGCGGCGGTGGTGGCATGGCAAGTGATTTGATTGGTTGTTGTGGTGGCTGCTGCTGTTGTTGCTGTTGGTAGCGTTGCTGATTGCTAAACGATTTTTGCGCCATACTCTGCAATATACGCGCCGACAGCTCGTCGGTCATTTGTGTACCATTCACAATCATTATATCGTCGTTGAGCAATGACTGTGTTGTATTATTGTTGCCGTTGTTACCATTATTATTATTGCTGTTGTTGTTGTTGCCCGGTGGGTTTTGCTGCATATTCGTTGTTGGCGCATCAACAAACTGTATTTGTTGTTGTTGTTGCTGCTGCTGCTGCCGTAACGTTACCTTCGTTGTTGGCTGCTGTTGTTGTTGCTGCATAACGTTCGTGGAGTTGACAAACTTTATAGTGCTATTGTTGCCGCCAGCTGTTGCCAGCGTTACCAAATTGCTGCTGGCAGTAACATATTGTTGCTGTTGCTGTTGCGCTGCCATCGATTTGTGATGCAAATGTGTGCCCTGTGGTAATGTGGCCACATGTTGTACTTGTTGTTGCTGTTGTATAGCATATTTGCTGCTGCTGCCGCCTCCACCGACTTTTGTCAATTTCGTTGTGGTCGCCGGCTGTTGCAATTTGTGTCCAACGCTGCTGCCCGTTATGGTGTATGTGCTCAGCGTTTGTTGTTGCTGCTGCAACATATTTACGCCGGCGCTTGTATTATTGTTGCTGTTGCTATTGTTTATTGCATTATTATTGTATTGTTTGAGCAATTTTGATGTTTTCATCTTGCCGCCACTTTGGTATTGCGGCTGCAACTGGTACTGTGGCTGCTGCTGTTGTTGTTGTTGTTGCTGTGTTATATATGTCGTCTTCACACCCTGATGTTGTTGCTGCTGCTGTTGCTGTTGTATTTGCATGTTATTCAGCATTTTGCTGCTGCCATGCGAAAGTTTTAGCGACTTCTTCAGCGTATTGCCGCCGATGGGCACACCACCGACACCGACTCCCACGCCAATGCCAACACCAAAGCCGCTGCCTGTTATGCTTACATTTTTTGTTGTTGCACTGCTGCTCAGATATTTTTGCCCACCGCCAGCGCCGCCGCTGCCCACAACTGGCTGCACCAACATCTGCTGTGCATGGTGCTGCTGCTGTTGTTGCTGTTGCGAAGTGTTTGTTGTTATTGTCGTTGTTGTGCCACTAGCTCCGCCTGGTGTCGGCTGTTGCATAACCGTTTGCACACGCGTTAGCATTTGCACTTGACGCGGTACCGACAGCTTCTGGTACAACTGTTGTGTTGGTTGGTGTACGCCACCAGCGCCGCCGCCGGTTTGTGCGCCACCGGCTGCACTCGTTTGTTGTTGCTGTTGTGTTTGCAAATATGCTGTAGTCGTGGTGAGCTGTTGAGTTTGCTGTTGTTGTTGCTGCTGCTGCGTTTTTATGCTGCCCTTATAGGTTCCTGTTACGGTATATTTTTGCATTTTGCCACCAGTGGTGAGCACAGTGCCGGTGCCGGTGCCGCCACCGATCGGGGTTGCCGCAGCGGCCGCGGTAGTTAAATATGACAAATTCTTAGCACTCATATAATTTATGGTTGGCGGTGTTTGATGTTGGCCGCCGCCGCCGCTAGTGCTGCCAACAATTGTATGCTGCTGCTGCACGGAAATGCTGCTGCCACCAGCGCCGCCAACTGCGCCGACAGTATTGCTGGTGGCTGTGGTACCTTGTTTGGCCAAAACCGTTAAATTGCTAAGCAAAACTTTGGATTGTCCGCCGCCACCTACGGCTGTTGCGCTGCCGCTGCTGTCGATAATCATATTGCCGGTGGTGCCATCGGTAGCAACAATTTTGAAAATTTGTGGGTTTAACACCTCACCGGTTGTTGAGGATATCATCATATTGGTGGTGGCGCCCGAAATCGTTGCTTGCTCAATAAAATCTTCGCTTACTTTTATCACCTGCTGCTGCTGTTGTGATTGTTGTTGTTGATGTGGTACAAATTGTTTTTGCTGCTGGAACTGTTGTTGTTGCTGTGTATGCAAATGTTGTTGTTGTTGTTGTGACAGCTGTTGCTGCTTTTGCACATGTTGCTGCCTTGACTGCTGCGGCTGATGCTGCTGCTGTGGCAACTGTGCAGTTATCTGTTGTGACTGTTGCTGTTGCTGCTGTTGTTGTTGTACTTGCAATTGATGTGCTGCTACGCTATGCTGTATAATCTGCTGCTGTTGATTCTTATTCATCTGTAATTGTAATTGTTCTTGTTTTTGTTTATTTTGTAGTTGTTGCTTAACATAAATTTTTCGATTATTCGTCGCATTCGTTGTTACGCCGTCTCTTTTTGATTTCTTAAAATCTTTACTTATTTTTTTGTTATTTATATGAATGTTGTTGTTTTTGCTTTTACGTTGCTGCTTACAATTCATTAATGGCAACAGCGTTTGGCTGCTAATGCTACAACAATCATTACTACTGCTGTTAATATTTTTCTTGTCACTACTCCTCCCAGTATAATTATATTGTTGTAGTTGTTGTACTTGTAGTACATCGTTTTTAGTTTTGAAATTTTTTGATTTTGTTCTCTTCACACCACCACCGATTTGTTTTAGCGCTACTTTTGCTGTTGTTGTATTGTGTTTTTCTACTACTCCTGCGGAACGCAATGGCATAATTTGGTATGCAATGCCTAACAAAAAAATTTTTTTTTTAGTACATCTACTGCTGCTGACTAACAAAGTTTTTTCGTTTTTTACTTCAAATTATGTAAGCTTTTAAATTTTTGTATCTACTGAGCACACATTTACTGTTAATATTGGATTTTTTTAACTTCAAACTAGCGAATTCCGAATTTTCAGTTCTCGAACTTTATTTTTTTTTTCACACGTACACGCTCTCCCTTAACTATTATCATCACTCGTTGCCGACACAAAATAACGAATTCTGTTGTTTTTTGCTGCTACTCCTCGTACTAGTAGACGATCTGCTGCTAATAATGGAGGCGGTCCCCCACCCACATGGGGGTTAAGAACTAATTCGTAATCGTTTGTGTTTTTACTTTTGTTATAAATGATGTTGGTAGCTGGGAAAGCTTTATTATTATTATTGCAAGTATTTAATAAATTTATTGTTTTTGCTGCTGCTAATCGTGCTGCGACCGGGTATGCTCTAATTTTGCTGACCATTACATTGTAAGCCATTACATTTGGGGACATAACTAAATAACGATTTGCCTTTGTTATCGTAATTATTGGTTTTTGGTTTACTACGGCTTTTCACAATTCTCTCTACTACTAGTAAAACCGCATGAAAATAGTTGTTTTTTTTTTGTTAATTTCTGTACCGTTTACGCTTCCTTGGTTTGCGATTGAAGCGACGTTTTGCTTTTGACGATTCCACTGTCGTTGTTTTCTGCTTTAAATTGTGCAGTTCACTCAAACTGTTCCTATTTTATAACTTCAGGAATTATATATTATCCCTGTGTGGTATTTTTGTTTTTTTAAAGAAAAGTCTGTTATTTTTTCTGTTTCTATTTCAGAGCGATGAAGTTGAGCTGTTAAAGAGAGAAAGAGAAAAATTTTATTATTTTAATGTTCGCTAATATTTGCAATTAAAAAAAATTTGGAGGAAATTTCGATTTAATGCACCCGGCCACGGATATTACAGTTTTTTTGGAGTTGTAGGGCGGTCATATAGATCACTAAAAAGCAAACCAAATCTTGCGGAAACTTATAGTTTATTAATAATACAGTAGGGGTATTCGCTATCCATAGCATAACCCTAGCACGTAGCACGGATTGCAAAGTTTTACAACGCACAACAACAAAATATAGGCGCACAGAAATATGCTAGACCTCAAAAATATGCTACACCAAAACCTATGTATATTTATTTGCTATGAAGTGTAGGAAATTAATTGCGACCCTGTGTCAGATGACATTTACCAATTGCTAATTTCAATTTCAATTTGAGCATCCGAATTTTGCTTAAAATGTTGTGTTTTGTGTGTATTTATTAAATTTACTAATATAAAATGATTTATTTATTAAAAAGTGAGTGATGAACGCGTCCCTTTGGCTAAAAAGAAAAGCTGCTTCTTACAATTTCCTACGACTGTGCAATGGGGTGCTCTCGATGTGTAGCATATTTTGGTCTAGCATATTTGCAATCCGTGCTATCTTGCTAGGGATAGCGAATACCCCTAATATTTTTGCATAGAACACCCATATGCCTTGGCGGACTTCGACAGCGCTTCAATAAAAAAATAAACCTCAGCCGGCAGAATTATTTTCATGGTTGCGATCCACATTATTTTTGCGTGCTCAAGAGTTTTAAAATTAGTAACATTAACTTTCACAGAAAATTTACTGAAAGTTTAATTGAAAAATTCTTACTGCTTTGAAAATAAATACGGCGGTCGCAATTTACCAAAGCCGACCCAGAATTTGTGTTATATTTAGTTTCATTCAGTCTATGTACTTACAGAAATTGACTTACATAATTTAGAGAAAATGCAGTTTCAAATTTAAAAACAGTTGTGTAAATATTCCAAGTTAAACAGTAAATAGTTTCCAACAATAAACGAGATAATGTAGAGAACAAGACAAAAGATATTATTAAGTACACAGCCGTTGAAAAAATGACAGCATCGGGTAGAAAAACTTACAAAGATAAAATAACAAGAACATGCAAGCAAAGCACGACGAATAAAGGCGAGGAAGGAAAAATAGCAAAGAAGTAATAAGCAAAACAAAATACATACAAATTTATCGATTCCATTCAAAGCATGATGAGTGGAAAAGTTGGTAGTGGTGGAATGTGGGGTGGCCTGAGCGATTATATTATTTATTAAGTGGTTGGTGCTGAAAAGTTTTATTATGCCAGAAAGAGGCAACTATAGAGTGAAATAGTGAGCGAATGAACGAACATGCAAGATTAAATATTGGAAGTAAATGGTGTAAAAAGATATTTATGTATGTATATATGAAAGACACGAATAGATATATATAAAGAGGAAAAGTGTAAACGTAGTTGAAATAAGGTGTAATGAAAGTATTGGAAAAAAGTTTTTTTTTTTTTCAAAATAAAATAAAGAAAGGGCGCTATTCTTGGCCTTTTTGGCTTTAAATTTTTAAAAACTAACATTTTTCGAACTGTGGGAGATTTAATGTTTAAATAAAACTTATTTTGTATGTCATGGAAGGATACAAAGGGTCCTTTCTTGCAAATATCTCTATATTCCTCTGAACCAGTGGGGATATTTTTGGCTTCCGTTCACATGTTTATACTTTTGGATTATATTTTACAGCATTTTCCAACATTATTTCAAAGCGATTTCACATTTCGTCAATTTTCCGGCACGAAAAACAGTTATTTTGGAGATTTTTTTCTGTTTGCTATAAGTTGAATAGTGCAGGGGTCTCCTCGATCCATTCTGAGCCACTGATGGTATTATAGGGTTAAAAACCTAGTAGGTATATTATAAAACTTTATTTGATATACCTACAGTGACTTAGTTTTTTATTATCTATAAAAATCTCTACCCTTTTGAAAAAAATTTTAATTGAAGTTCGGTGTCCCTATTATTTTTCACAAGCTGAAACGAACTCACTCCAAAAAATCATCAGCCATTATGAAACGACTCAAAAAATGGCCGGTTGAATAACTGTTCCTTACTTCGGAGACATCTGAGCAAGAAATTAATGTATAAGTTTTGACCACTGTTTAGAAATCAGAGATGCTTAACGAACGAACGGATTCTATTTCGTTTTGTTAATTCACAATGCTAAATTATCAAAATGGTTTTGTTTCGTTAATTCGCAACGCTAAATTATCAAAACCATTTCGTTTCGATAATTCACAAAACTAAATTATCAAAATGCAACCGGTAACGTTGAAACGAAGTAAATCAACAAAAAGATTGCCTGCACGAGGCGCATACATACCTACACAGCTGTCTCTCGTAGCAGTTCGTGTGCATATGCATATATGTATGTATGTGAGTACTCGGCCGATTGTTCGCGACGGCATTGCGAGCGAACTAAGCATTTCAACGTTATAAATTTGGTTATGATAACGCTAATTAACGAAATGAAATTATTCTGATAATTTCTTTTCGCTAATCAACGAAATGGTATTATTTCGATAATTTCATTATCGTTATTTTGCGACTATAAATTACTTTGATAATTGTGTAAACGGTAAAAACCTGAATAGTTTCAACGGAAACGATTGCTTTTTTTCGGTAAACGATACTATTAACGTTGCGATGCATCCTTGTTAGAAATTGAAGCAGCATCGATCTTTGAAATATTTCAAGTGTCCCTATTATTTTTCAAATGACTGTATGTATGATAGCATGAACATACAACGCGAGTCTATTACATAATGCTGTCAGAATGACAGCACCCAATTGCGCAGGCCCCCACTATATTCTGTGGTGACGACAAAAGAAACATCAGAGGCACGATCTGGGAAGCTCACTCGTTCATTCGTTTGCTCGCTCGCTGTTACGTTATAGGTAATATATGTAGGTACAAAAGCGATACACACACAGCTCCACTTGCATAGGAGTGAGTAAACAATAAGGCCATACACACACGATATGTGATGATGATGTTACTGGGTACAGTTGGAAAAAAAGGGATGGGCGAATGTGTGTTTAGATTTTTAAACGAGAAAAATATGTATGTATATTTATGCATGTGTATTGTTACGTTTTATCTATGAAAAAAAAAAAAAAAACATTTAATTTCATACCTATGTGTGGACATGTATGTATACATATCGCCCGTTTTATGCAATAGGGATTTAACTCGAAATTTTCGATTTCTGGGATTTTGCCATATATTTCAATAAGTGGGTCGTGCCTTTAAGTCGTCATAAAATACTCAAAAAGATAAAAATGGCGGAAATAAAAGTGATTTTGTAGTTAGCCGTAGAAGGAAACTATATGAAATTATGTTTATTTGCGTTTTCCCAAAAAAAAATTTTTTTGAGTTAAATCCCTATTCCATAAAACGTGCGATATGTACAAATTATTAAAGGGAAATTGTATTACAAAAAAGTTATCCTAATGTACATACATACCTATGTAGCACATTTTCAATTCGATCACTTAACGGGTTAAGGGCGTAGAATTATTCTCTGAGTGACCATGTCGGTACATCAAAAGCATATGTTGGTAGGTACATGCATAATTTTCAGACATAGATCTTACTATCCGAGCGAAGTAAAGTTTCTGTACTATTATTTGCATTTACGTATGTATGTATGTACATTCCAGCAGTTATAAAATAGTGTTATAACACAGATTAACTAAAAATGCTAAACCAGTTTCATTTGCAATAAAAGTAAATTGGCAACATTAAATTTCTCAAATATGTGCATAGCTGCAGCAGGTGCGGCACACATGCATACATATGTACCTAATAAATAATCCGCTCAATATATTACATTCAACTACATAAAACAAAATAACATCCACAGATTTGCTTTCAAATTCTTCGAATTACATATCGTTGTTGTTGTTGTTGTTGTAGCCACGAAGACACCCCGAAGGTTTTGGGGAGTGTAGGGGATGTGACAGTCCTTTGCCGGATAAATCCGGTACGCTCGGGTACTAGTCCCTTCTGACACTAGCCCGACTGTCGTGCGAACGATTTTTTTGGCCATAATCAACCTTCTAGGCCGGTGGATTTTAGTCGCCTCTTACGACAGGCATTCCTTACCACGGGTATATTCTAAGCCCCCTAACCCGCTGGGGTAATTACATATCGTCGATGCCTTTGCAGAACAACCCATCGACAAATTGCAAAATCGCTCATTTACCAAAACCCAAATTTTATTTACGATTTGTGTGTTGCCATCGATGTCTGGTACTCGTGGTTTCCAATTTTCGGTGGCTTTGCAATTTTCGATGGGCGGTTTTGCAAAGACATCGACGATATGTACAACGGTAGGTACCTAGGTACAGTGTTTCATTATTTTTGTTTATAAAAATTAAATTATTATACAAAAACCACCCCAGAGTCAATGAAGCATGTCCTCTCCGTGTAAACATCAACATATGGTAATTATTATTTGGTCTTAAAATGAAATAAAGGGAGAATTGCAAAATTTTTCTCGTGTCCCTATTATTTTTTCCAACACTGTATATACATACCTTATTGAATTCAACAAACACAAATATACGTACATATGTATGTATGTAGCTACCTTTCTTGTCAATACGATTTCAATGTTTTGAGTGAACACACCTTTTTTCTCGTATGTTATATGTACATACTTATGCACAGCAAAGCAAAACAGTAAACATGTACCTACATACATATGTACATATTTATGATTTTAGGCGAATCCCTGTAAAAAAATGTGCGATGAATTTCGAAAGAGATTTGTCCCGGATTGATCTCTTTCGGGAACTATCGGTCCACAATTAGACTAACTGTCGACCAATTGTAGACCAATTATTCCCGAACTGGTATAAATGTAGATTAATCGCATTCATCCCGATTGCTATAAATATAGAATATAGAAAAATATTCGCAAAATCATTTACTTGTGTGACCTGCAAGAATAATTTGAATAACGTCAATAAAAAGTTATTCTTTATTCAAAATTATCTGAATAAAAAATAAAATTTTATTTTTTATTCAACCAATTTTGGATGAAGAATAAAAAATTATTCTTTATTCAAGGGTATCAGAATGAAGAATAAAATTTATTTTTTATTCAAGGGTATCAAAATAAAGAATAAAAAATTATTCTTTATTCAAGGGCGCCGGATTGAAGAATAAAAATTTATTTTTATTTTTTCGTTATTGAATTATTCAAATTTTTAATAATGCCCATCCCTGGTACATACATATACTCCTACATTTAACGTTAGCGCATGCTCTTGTAATGTAGTAAAAAAACAAACAAACAACATGTTTTCTCATTTTTGTAAATTGAAGTAAACTCATATAGGTACCTATCTATATAGTAGTTACCCATCAAAAAATCTAAGCCTTATTTAAGAATTAAAACAGCAGATTTAAAGGCTTACGAAATAAGGCCTGAAAATTATAAGGGTAGCAAATTTGTATGGCGTAAGGCTTAAAATAAGGCTGATTTTCCTGTGTTGATGTCATCAGGTCATAAGGAGTACTCTCTCTCTGAGAGCACACTTTATTCCAAAGGCTTATCCGCCATGCGAAATAATGCCTAGATAAGTACTAGAGAGTTAGGAGCAGACAGAGTGAGTGCATAACAGAAGCAGAGCTGCCAGCGTACTCCCTTTTTAGGCCTGATGTGTCAACAATAAGCAAAACTTTTTTGCCGGGTAGTTTTAGTCTAACATCAGTAACAAAACAGGTATTTCCTACATTTTATTGATTTTTTTTTACACAATTTTTTTTTTGCTTACATTGTAACTGCCTTTACTGTTATCTTATTTCGGTCTCTAAGTTAACGATATAAAAAAATTAGTAGGTACCTACTACTCTTTGTTCAGAAACTCAGTCTGAAGCAACCTGCTTTTGTAGTACAAGCAGAGCGTTCATAAACGTAAATTTTGCATGAAGCGTCGCTCATCACAATCATCAAAAAAATATTTACTGCCGCTGTTGCGCTTTATGCTGCGTTGGTGAACATACCCCTGCTCATCTTTATTTATCTTTATATATATTACGCTAAGTGATTTTTTGTACGCACCAAACTTTTACACTGTTATACCGATTTTCGAAGATGTGATGTCAAATGAAAGGGCTTGACCTGTAGATGTGCAGGATGTGAAAAGGGTTGTCAGCTGTTTGAAAATTTAAATTTCCTGTATAGTTTGTTTGATTTTTAAATTTTTGGTACCATATGAAAGGCTTGACCTGATATTGAGTAATTAAAAAAAAATTACAAAAAAGGTTGCCACCTGTTCAAGAAATCAGTTTTACGCTATAATTTGTTTGATTTTTAAATTTGAGGCGTCATATGAAAGGGCTTGACCTGATAATGAGTAATTTAATAAAATTGTTTACAAAAAGGGTTACCACCTGTTCAAAAATTCAGTTTTATGCTATAGTTTGTTTGATTTTTAAATTTGAGGTGTCATAAGAAAGGGCTTGGCATGGAAATGAGTAATTTTAAATTAAAATTTTTACAAATCAAAAATCCATTTTTACGCTACAGTTTATCTCATTTTTAAATTTGAAATGTCATGCAAGGCCTAGCACTGAAGATGGGTAATAAAAGGAAAGGGAAGAGGAAACTGAAATGGACGGATATGGCGAAGGAAAGGAAGCGGAAGAGGAAAGAATACGGAAAATAAAATGGATAAAGGGAAAAGAAAGCGCAAATAAAAGGGAAGAGAAAGGAACTAGAAAGAAAAAGAGGAGCGCGCCGAATGGCCTTTTGGAGGTCGCTTTAAGGTTACCATAGTCTAGAAAAATATTCGGCACAAAACTTCACTATGGGGCTCCTCGGACAAAATCTTTGTATAAAAAATCTAGGCTACAGAAAATAAAAATAAGCAGTAACTTTCAAATGTGACAATAAGTGGTCTTCCACCCTCAAAATGTCGCACAGTGTAATTGAAAGCCACAGCATCGCGTGGCCGGGTTTACTGGTATTACCTAATTACATAAATGATCCATAATTATTATGAAATTACATAAAATATTTAGGTAGGTAGGTATGTATGTACATAGTAGGTACCATGATACAAGAAAGAAGGTAGTGTAAACGTCAAATTTTTGTCGCCATATTAACCACCTGACAATTATATGGATTATGACATTTCGTGCTGCCATACTCAGTGCTAAAAATCCTCCATTTATGTTATTTTTTATTTCCATGGTAACCATGGTATCGATTGCAACAAAACGAATTTTTTTAATTTGAATATTGATATATATATATATAAATACCTACGTATATTTACGTATTAAATTCTTCATAATATCAGATCACAAATAATTATATAAAAAATAAGATTTATTCTTAAAATAAGTTGCGGCAAGTTTGTGGAATATAGTACATACTACAATCCCACTACACATGCTGTGAATTTCATTGAAAAATTTCAGTGGTTTAGAAATTATGAATATTGGCGAGACTTATGTACTTGTAACCGAAAAAAAGTGCGGTTGATGGCATGGTTATATGTAGAGCTCTCGATTTTTTTTGAACATTTTCGAGTAGCCCGAACAATTGTTGTTCAAATGCTCGAACAGTTATTTGTTTGTTCATTACCCGTATGTTTGTACGGGCATTTGAACAACAAACGGGCTTCAAACAAAAACGATCAGATCGAATGGCTCGATACCCGGGTATCTAGGGCTCTAGTTATATGCAAAATTTATTAGTAAATAAAATATTTAATTTAGATGAAAAGTTAGTAAAAAGATTTTTTTTGCGAAGAATCTATTTCAGAATTAGGTAAATAATAAAATAAAGGAAAATAAAATTAGTAACGTAAGTAAAATCTAAGGAAAACTGCAACATAAAAATTTAAATTAAATTTACATTCTTATATAACTGCTAAACAATTTTCTTAATAAATATATTTTTTAAATGTGGAAAAATTCTTGTATAAAACATTGAAATCAAATATGTATTTATATATATCGTCGATCCGGAAGAAGAAAGACGCATGCCAGTAATTTGTCGAAAAAAAGGCGCATTAAAAATATGTCGGGGAAGAAAGACGCTTTACAAAACATGTCGACGAAGATAGACACATTAAAGATATTTCGACGAACAGAGATGGATTATAAAATATTTCGACGAAGAAAGACGCATTAGCATTATTAACTGCGAAGAAAGACGCATATGCATCAATATTGACAAAGAAAAAAAAAAATCGAATACATCTTTCTTTCCTAAAAAATATTTAAATGCTTCTTTCTTTATAGTAAAAAAAATAAAGCGTCTTTCTTCGTTATCAAAAAAAAAAAAATAAGAGTTTTTCTTTCGAAAAATATTTTTAATGCGTCTTTCTTTGAAAAAAAAAAAAAAGTTTGCGTCTTTCTTCCTCAACAAAACACTTTGCGTCTTTTTTCTTCTATAGCGACGATATAAAGAAAATCAAGAACTCTTACCTTATTCATAAAAAATCGAAAAGTTTTCAAATATTGAAATATAATGGACGTTTTGATAATATTTTTCGACTTTAATAACTGCATAAATCTATTTTATTTTTTATGAATAACTTATTTTTTATTTTCTATGGAAAGCTTTTTTTTTAAATTTTTTAAAATGTTAAAATATACTCGTTACATCGGCTGATTGTTGTCTTTTATTTGTTTTGTTGATTAGCATATGTGAAAAACACCATTTCATTTAAAATACCCAATATTTTGTTCAAATATACCCTCAGCCAAAAAATTTTGATTGGGCAACGCTATCCTAAATTTTTGACTTAAAATAAGACGTCAAAAATCCATATTATAATCAAAAATGACAATGTCAAAGTGAAATGGAACTACCTTGTTTGTTTGTATCATGGTAGGTACATAAATTTAAAAAAAATAGGTAAAAAAACTTTTTAAGTTAAACGGTTTTATGTTATACATACATTGCAATGTTTAAGATAAATGTACTAAAAACCAAAAAATAACAAAATAGATACAGTCGTGGGAATTATAAACATTTGCATAGACTAGACTAAAATAAAACCGTGGGGCACGTCAATTGTCTACAATCGTTGATTAAAATGTTTGTTTTGTAATGTTACACTATAATTAGGCAGTTGTTCAACCGACAACGATGGACGTGTGATAAGTAGGGCTAGAATGTGGAAAAAAGCTAGCAAGCTCGATTATAAGCGAGTTTTAGAGTTTCATAGTGGTGAGCGAGTAGTACTTTTATCATATGTTTTGTCGATTAAAGACAAACTACGAGCAGTGAAACGATTCCTCGTGTGAATGTCCAACGATAAACTAGTTGAAACATCTCTTTTATTAACATGGAGTGTATAACTATTGGAATTTCCATGAGCAAGAAAATAGTAAGTATTTTCCTCACCGTCTGCGGGCCAACTGCCTAACGACGAATTAAACGATTCTTCTATCGCACATTAAGTCGATAATTTGTAGACAATTGACGTGCCCCCCGGTTTTATTTTAGTCTAGTCTATGCAAATGTTTATAATTCCCACGACTGTATCTATTTTGTTATTTTTTGGTTTTTAGTACATTTATCTTAAACATTGCAATGTATGTATAACATAAAACCGTTTAACTTAAAAAGTTTTTTTACCTATTTTTATTTTCTAGTTTTTAGTTTTTATTTCGCATTCTGTTTAATTCATTTAGTGCTTCATTATTGCAAGGTTTCTTGCCCGTTAGTTTATTGCAGTCCAACGCCTCTATAGCGACCCACGCGCCACCTATCGGAAGTTTTTTTTAGGAAAATATTTCCTTAGTAATACATGTTCCGAATTTCAGCCAAATCGGACCATAAATGCGATTTTTGTAAATATAGCGACCCACGCGCCACCTAGCGGAATTTTTTTTTTAAGCAAATATTTCTTTTCAAGGTAGTAATACATGTTCCGAATTTCAGCCAAATCGGACCATAAATGCGATTTTTGTAAATATAGCGACCCACGCGCCACCTAGCGGAATTTTTTTTTTAAGAAAATATTTCTTTTCAAGGTAGTAATACATGTTCCGAATTTCAGCCAAATCGGACCATAAATGCGATTTTTGTAAATATAGCGACCCACGCGCCACCTAGCGGAATTTTTTTTTTAAGAAAATATTTCTTTTCAAGGTAGTAATACATGTTCCGAATTTCAGCCAAATCGGACCATAAATGCGATTTTTGTAAATATAGCGACCCACGCGCCACCTAGCGGAATTTTTTTTTTAAGAAAATATTTCTTTTCAAGGTAGTAATACATGTTCCGAATTTCAGCCAAATAGGACCATAAATGCGATTTTTGTAAATATAGCGACCCACGCGCCACCTATCGGAATTTTTTTTTCATAATATTGCATTGTCATCGGGGTTATACATGCGTGCAAAATTTCAGATTAATCGGTTGACAGGAAGAGGGTGAAATTTGAATTACTAAATTTGACCCAATAATAAAGAATAAATAATAAAACAAACGGGGTGAGCTAAATAAAACCGTTTAATAAAACAAGTAAGGAAGCCTAAGTTCGAGTGGAATCGAGCATTAGATACTCAGCTGTATGCTTTCATTGTTTGCTTGCGTTTGTTCGATATAGGCTGTATTTTATATGACACGAGTGCTGCATAAACAGGGCGCAGCCACGCCCATTTTCAAAATTTGTATCAATCATCCAAATAAGCATATAAATATTATTGTTAGTGCAAAATTGCATCCCTCTATGACTTTTAGTTACAAAGACTTCACGTTACAAATTCCAAAAGGGTGTTCCAGAAATATCCTTGTTAAAAAGTAGGCGTGGTCATAAACCGATTTCAATACATTTTTGCGTGTCTATTAACACATGTTATAAAAGTGTATAAACCAAGTTTCGTCATAATATCTCAGTTATTTGTCGAGTAATAGGCACGTAGATTCCTTTGTATAATAAAAATAGGTAAAAAAACTTTTTAAATTAAACAGTTTTATGTTATACATACATTGCAATGCTTAAGATAAATGTACTAAAAACCAAAAAATAATAAAATAGATACAGTCGTGGGAATTATAAACATTTGCATAGACTAGACTAAAATAAAACCGTGGGGCACGTTAATTGTCTACAAATTATCGACTTAATGTGCGATAGAAGAATCGTTTAATTCGTCGTTAGGCAGTTGGCCCGCAGACGGTGAGGAAATTACATACTATTTTCTTGCTCATGAAAATTCCAATAGTTATACACTCCATGTTAATAAAAGAGATGTTTCAACTAGTTTATCGTTGGACATTCACACGAGGAATCGTTTCACTGCTCGTAGTTTGTCTTTAATCGACAAAACATGTGATAAAAGTACTACTCGCTCACCACTATGAAACCCTAAAACTCGCTTATAATCGAGCTTGCTCGCTTTTTTCCACATTCTAGCCCTACTTATCACACGTCCATCGTTGTCGGTTGAACAACTGCCTAATTATAGTGTAACATTACAAAACAAACATTTTAATCAACGATTGTAGACAATTGACGTGCCCCACGGTTTTATTTTAGTCTAGTCTATGCAAATGTTTATAATTCCCACGACTGTATCTATTTTATTATTTTTTGGTTTTTAGTACATTTATCTTAAGCATTGCAATGTATGTATAACATAAAACTGTTTAACTTAAAAAGTTTTTTTACCTATTTTTATTTTCTAGTTTTTAGTTTTTATTTCGCATTCTGTTTAATTCATTTAGTGCTTCATTATTGCAAGGTTTCTTGCCCGTTAGTTTATTGCAGTCCAACGCCTCTATACGTAGTCCCTGCAAAAAGGATTTTCAGTTTTAATTACCCCGATCTCAGCTCCACCTAGCGGAATTTTTTTTGAAGAAAATATTTCTTTTCAAGGTAGTAATACATGTTCCGAATTTCAGCCAAATCGGACCATAAATGCGATTTTTCTAAATATAGCGACCCACGCGCCACCTATCGGAAGTTTTTTTTAGGAAAATATTTCCTTTCAAGGTAGTAATACATGTTCCGAATTTCAGCCAAATCGGACCATAAATGCGATTTTTGTAAATATAGCGACCCACGCGCCACCTAGCGGAATTTTTTTTTTACGAAAATATTTCTTTTCAAGGTAGTAATACATGTTCCGAATTTCAGCCAAATCGGACCATAAATGCGATTTTTGTAAATATAGCGACCCAAGCGCCACCTATCGGAATTTTTTTCATAATATTGCATTGTCATCGGGGTTATACATGCGTACAAAATTTCAGATTAATCGGTTGACAGGAAGAGGGTGAAATTTGAATTACTAAATTTGACCCAACAATAAAACAAACGGGGTGAGCTAAATAAAACCGTTTAAAAAGAGGCGGTGCCACGCCCATTTTCCAAACTTTTTTATTTTTTGTTTCCGGTCTATTGTAGAACTCATGTCACAAAATTTCAGTGATAGATCTTTATATTTGACAGAGATATCGCTTAAAATGTTTTTATTAGGTCACTTTATAATACCCATATATAAAAGTGGGCGTGGTCGTCAACCGATTTTGGTAATCTTTCGTCCACACATTTGGCTAAGTAAATATATCACGCGTACCAAATTTCATCGATATATCTTTAACGGTTTCTGAGTTATGGCTTATAAAACTTTCAATATTTGCCCCTTAATAAGTGGGCGTGGCACCGCCCATTTTCCAAAATTTTTATATTTTTTGTTTTATGTCCCTAGTTGGTCTCCTGCCACAAAATTTCAGTGATAGATCTTTATATTTGACAGAGATATCGCTTAAAATGTTTTTATTAGGCCCCTTTATAGTTCCCATATATAAAAGTGGGCGTGGCCGTCAACCGATTTTGATAATTTTTCGCCAAAACATTTGTCTAAGTAAGCAAATTACTCATCGATATATCTTCAACGGTTTCTGAGTTATGACATATAAAACTTTCAATGTTTGCCCCTTAATAAGTGAGCGTGGCACCGCCCATTTTCCAAAATTTTTGTACTTTTTGTTTTATGTCCGTAGTTGGACTCCTGCCACAAAAATTCAGTGATATATCTTTATATTTGACAGAGATATCGCTTAAAATGTTTTTATTAGGCCCCTTTATAGTTCCCATATATAAAAGTGGGCGTGGCCGTCAACCGATTTTGATAATTTTTCGCCAAAACATTTGTCTAGGTAAGCAAATTACGCATACCAAATTTCATCGATATATCTTCAACGGTTTCTGAGTTATGACATATAAAACTTTCAATGTTTGACCCTTAATAAGTGGGCGTGGCACCGCCCATTTTCCAAAAGTTAATCAAATTTCTTCATAACGGCCTGAGCTCAATACGTGGGTAAAATTTTATCACTCTAGCTATATTAGTGGCTGAGATACCAAATTTCCGATTTTTTCTATATAGGAAAAGTGGGCGTGGTCATGGTCCGATTTCGCCCATTTTCAATACCAACCGTCCCAGTCTCGGTACCAACTTGCATTTCAAATTTCATTAAATTTTCTCAATTTTTACGCGAGTTATCCTGCGTACGGACGGACGGACGGACGGACGGACATGGCTCAATCGATTTCTCTTTTCACCCTGATCATTTTGATATATGTATATAAGTCCATATCTATCTCGATTATTTCATTATGTTACAATCCACCGTTATGAAATCAAAATTATAATACTCTGTGTACTAGTACAGCTGAGTATAAAATATGGTTTGATTTTTATTTTTCCTCTTATCCTCTCACAATAATAATAGGTAATATTATTATCTACTGATACATATGCTCGCATCCCTGAAATAAATCAAAATCTTCAGAAAAGAAAGAAAAAAAATCTGCATACTATGTATGTATTTTAATTATTTTTGCAATCAACATTTTTCTAATATGTAGGTACATTTTCTTCAACAAACAAAGCAAAAAAGAAAGACAACAAATTAGCTAATCGACAATGCAGCGTAAGGCAGCGCATTCAAGCAGCCTTCAAAATAAATTCCCAGTTTATTAGCCCCAGTCAGCTATTTTCACAGTTTACATGCCGTGCTATGCACTTGCCAATATACATACATATATACACGTAGATACCTATTTATGTAGTTATGGTGGTGCCGTGCTTTTTGTTGCAAGCAAATTAATAACATGAATGCGTTTGCCATTGCAAAATACAACAGCCACAACGTCGTCGTGGTCGTGGTTGTCGCCAATGCCTTCTCGTTTCGATTCATCAATGCAAAATCATAGTGTTGTTCACCTCTATTGCTCGATAGCTAATATCCCCATTTCCATCCTGCCTGCGCCTACTCTATGAATAACCATAGTAATAATAATACACATATAAAATAAGAGCAAAATAACTAGCAAAGATAAACTGCATTTTTATTCTGCTTTATTCATTCTACTTGCTATTTATTCATATTCTCATTCTTCTTTGGCTCGCTTCAAACATTACCTATAGTTTTCTATTGCTTGCATTTTTTTAATTGTGTAGGATTGTGTGGATGTGTTCTACTCGATTTAACCAATGTTCTCTGTTCTTTATTCTTGAATGATGACGGCTAATGACAATTTTTCATCTTTTTCGTTGAGAAACATTTGGGTATAGGTACGGAACAAAAAATATCATTGGTCGCTGCCCCCCTGCTAATGGTGGAAGAACAAGTTTTCTCATTATTTTTCGATTACCCGGCGTCTCCACAAAAAAGAATTCCGTCATAATAAGCACCATTATAACATAGATGTCAAATGGAGACCGCCTCTGTCTTCTGGTATACCATAGATGTCAAACCAATTGGTTTAACATCTATGGTATAACATGGGCTGATTTAACAGCTAATTTTTCATTTCAACGAAAAATTCACAGTGACAACATCTCCACATTGAACGTGAAATTTCGCACGGCGTCTATTTTGCTTGAGTGTTTTGGCTTAAAAATAAATAAAAAGAACATTAAGTGCATATACATATACAGTTTGCGAGCATTATCGCCAATTTTAAACAATTTTTTTAACTTCTGCGTACACCGCATGTCAGTTCGGCGCCATTTTACAAATGATTATGTTATACCATGAACTGCCCACGCACATGAAAAAAGGGTTGTTAGACAAGATAATGGCAGACAAAAGGTAACATAACTTTTTATTGTGGTTTCGGCGTTAAGTACCATGATCCAATTAAAAGGTCATGTCAGTTCGCTGGCCGCCATATTTCTTTCGGTTTTAGAAAAAAGTATCAGGTCCTCATACGTCATTTCCTTTTGAAATTGGCACAGCTGTTTGTTTTGTTGTTCGCAGCTTTATTGGTCCTGTGACGTAAGCAGTATTTGACATTTCCGCCTACTGACATTACCGTCTTAATATATATACCGTGGTTAAGTACATGGGTATGTACAACATACATACAGTCATGTGAAAAATAATAGGGACACTCGCCTTGAAATATTTCAAAGATCGATCCTGCTTGAATTTCTAAACAGTGGTCAAAATTTATACATTAATTTCTTGCTCAGATGTCTCCGAAGTAAGGAACAGGTGTTTAATCGGCAATTTTTTGGATCGTTTTATAATGGCCGATGATTTTGTGGAGTGAGTTCGTTTCAGCTTGTGAAAAATAATAGGGACACCAAACTTGAATTAAAATTTTTTTCGAAAGGATGGAGATTTTTATAGATAATAAAAAACCAAGTCACTGACTATCAAATAAAGGTTTATAATATACTAGGTTTTTAACCCTATAATACCATCAGAGACTCAGGATGGGTCGAGGAGACCCCTGCACTATTCAACTTATAGCAAAAAGAAAAAATCTCCAAAATAAGTGTTTTTCTTGCCGGGAAATAGACGAAATGTGAAATTGCTTTGAAATAATGTTGGAAAATGCTGTAAAATATAATCAAAACGTATAAACACGCGGACAGAAGCCAAAAATATCCCCACTGGTTCAAAGGAATATAGAGATATTTGCAAGAAAGGACCCTTTGTATCCTTCCATGGCATACAAAATTAGTTTTATTTGAACATGAAATCTTCCACAGTTCGAAAAAAGTTAGTTTTAAAAGATTTAAAGCCACAAACGCCAAGAATAGCGCCCTTCCTTTCAAAATACAATTGTTGTAAAAGGCAACTACGCCACCTCCCACTACGTGACGTGGCCAGTGGGGAAATGGTGTCATATCTTGTGCTCAGGATGGAGTATTTTTATACCGATTGTGGCACAGAACATGTTTTCAGATCTGTGAATACCGTTTTCAACCCACAAAATACCGCCAAGACTGACAAACATGGAGAATGTGCTCCTTAGAAAAATGTAGGCTTTTAGAAACATTTTATTTTGAAAGTAAGGGCGCTATTTTTGGGCTTTTTGGGTTTAAATCTTTTAAAACTAACATTTTTCGAACTGTGGGAGATTTCCTGTTTAAATAAAACTAACTTTTTATGTCATGGAAAGACATAAAGGGTCCTTTCTTACAAATATCTGTATATTCCTTTGAACCAGTGGGGATATTTTTTTCTTCCGTCCGCGTGTTTATACTTTTGGATTATATTTTACAGCATTTACCAACATTATTTCAAAGCAATTTGACATTTCGTCAATTTGCCGGCAAGAAAAACACTTATTTTGGAGATTTTTTCCCTTTGCTATAAGTTGAATAGTGCAGGGGTCTCCTCGACCCATTCTGAGCCACTGATGGTATTATAGGGTTAAAAACCTAGTATATTATAAACCTTTATTTGATAGTCAGTGACTTGGTTTTTTATTATCAATAAAAATCTCCATCCTTTCGAAAAAAATTTTAATTGAAGTTTGGTGTCCCTATTATTTTTCACAAGCTGAAACGAACTCACTCCACAAAATCATCGGCCATTATAAAACGATCCAAAAAATTGCCGATTAAACACCTGTTCCTTACTTCGGAGACATCTGAGCAAGAAATTAATGTATAAGTTTTGACCACTGTTTAGAAATTGAAGCAGGATCGATCTTTGAAATATTTCAAGGCGAGTGTCCCTATTATTTTTCACATGACTGTACATACATACATACATATGGATATGCATATGTACGTATTCACTGCTGGCCTAATCGATGTCGCAAAATTTCTTTCCTGTTCTCTTTTGATCTCCACTAATTAATTAAAGAACGTAGGTATGTACATAAATATGTATGTATGTATTATGAAATTTCGCGATAATCAAATTGCACAAATAAAATGTTATTTATAAACATTATAGCTACAAATAAATAAAGCATTTATCTACATACAAGTGCCTAGATGAAATAACGATATTTGCAGCCGGCTGCCACCGAATATTCTTGCAAAATTGTTGTTGCATTTGTTTTTATTAATTAGACATAAATATCTATATGCCAGATATGATAGATATGTACATACATATGTACATACGTAGATATATATTTATGAACACTTTTTTGTGTTCGTGTATTTCTGAGATGCAAATCAGTGGTATGTACCTACATTAAAATGATATATGTAATTAATGTCACGTATATATTTACGACTGCAAATATACATATATGCTGTTTGTTTATATAAAATTTAATTTATTTATTTTCAGTCTATGCATTCATAACCAGTCTTTGTTGTCTAAGCTCATTTCTAGGGTTGGGTTGATACAATTTCATCAGGGGTGCAGACCCAGTGACTCTTTTTGACTCCCAACATCATTGTGACTCTGTGTGGCTCCCAACAACAAACGAATTGAGCGTTGTCACTGCCACGGCGCAACTCGGAACGAACGGTACAATCGTTCAACAAACAACATTACACATACATACATATGTACATACATATGTATGCTGATTTCTGTATTTCGTGGTTGTTCTACATATTTTTGCGTAATAATTAATTAAATATTTACTACGTTACTTTGGTTGTTGTATCTTATTTCAGTATTCATACTGCATTTTTTTTTTCGGATCATTTTTGTTCAGTCTGGGAAAGATGTTGTAAAAATTATGATTGTGTTGTTTAGTGGCTCCGTTATTTGATTTGGGAATGCACCCTTGCTTTAAACTATGATCACCAGCAGTAGCCAAAGCTCACGATATTGAATTGTAAATTTTTTAAAACTTTAAATTGCGCCTCACTCCAGATTGCTAACAGGCATGTGTATATTGCACAGACATATGTACATACATATGCATATGTACAATACTCACAAAACAGGAAATGGGGTGGCGAAAAAAATCAGTATCTACAATTGTAGTGCTCATATGTACTACAAACCAGGGATGGGCGGTTTTGAATAAATTTTTATTCGAATAAAAAATAAATTTTTATTCTTCATTCTCATATCCTTGAATAAAGAATAAATTTTTATTCTTCATTCCGGCGCCCTTGAATAAAGAATAATTTTTTATTCTTTATTCTGATACCCTTGAATAAAAAATAAATTTTTATTCTTCATTTTGGTGCCCTTGAATAAAGAATAATTTTTTGTTCTTCATTTTGATACCCTTGAATAAAGAATAAAAATTTATTCTTCATTCTGATACCCTTGAATAAAAAATAAATTTTTATTCTTCATTCTGATGCCCTTGAATAAAGAATAATTTTTTATTCTTCATCCTAAATTGGTTGAATAAAAAATAAAATTTTATTTTTCATTCAGATAATTTTGAATGAAGAATAAATTTTTATTCACGTTATTCAAATTATTCTTGCAGGTCACACAAGTAAATGATTTTGCGAATATTTTTCTGAATACGAACCAAGTATTTTACCGAGCCCCAACCGAATATTTTTCCGAATACTTTCTCGAATCCGAACCCAAATACTCAACCGAATATTTTTCTGAATCCGAACCCAATATTTTACAAAATACTTTCCCGAATCCGAACCGAATATTCTCCCAAATCCGAAACCGAAAACTCCCGATTCCGAACCGAATACTTTCCCGAGTCTGAACCGAATACTTTTCCGTGTTCGAACCGAATACTTTTCCGGGTCCGAACCGAATACTTTTCCGGGTTCGAACCGAATAATTTTCCGTGTTCGAACCGAATACTTTTCCGAGTTGGAACCGAATACTTTTCCGGGTCCGAACCGATTACCAGCTGTAATTAACGAAGTTATGGTAAAAATTAAAATGCAAACGAATTTGCATGTATAAGCAAAAGAAGTATGTAGTTTCTTGTTGTCATTATGTTCTGGTCATCGGTTTTTAATGAAATTTGGCGCCGTTCTATTCAAATACAAGGACATTTTCATTTTTACCTTAACTTCGTTAATTAAAGAGCCAGCGGGTCCCGGACTCGGTACAGTAATCGGTTCGGACTCGGAAAAGTATTCGGTTCGGTTTTGGAAAAGTATTCGGTTCGGACCCGGAAAAGTATTCGGTTCGAACTCGGAAAAGTATTCGGTTCGGACCCGGAGAAGTATTCGGTTCGAACCCGGAAAAGTATTCGGTTCGGACCCGGAAAAGTATTCGGTTCGAACTCGGAAAAGTATTCGCTTCAGACTCGGGAAAGTATTCGGTTCGGAATCGGGAAAGTATTCGGTAAAATATTCGGTTCGGATTCAGAAAAATATTCGGTTGAGTATTTGGGTTCGGATTCGGGAAAGTATTCGGAAAATTATTCGGTTGGGGCTCAGGAAAATATGTGGTTCGTATTCAGAAAAATATTCGCAAAATCATTTTCTTGTGTGACCTGCAAGAATAATTTGAATAACGTGAATAAAAATTTATTCTTTATTCAAAATTATCTGAATGAAAAATGAAATTTTATTTTTTATTCAACCAATTTCGGATGAAGAATAAATTTTTGTTCTTTATTCAAGGGCATCAGAATGAAGAATAAAAATTTATTTTTTATTCAAGGGTATCAGAATGAAGAATAAATATTTATTCTTTATTCAAGGGTATCAAAATGAAGAATAAAGAATTATTTTTTATTCAAGGGCACCAAAATGAAGAATAAAAATTTATTTTTTATTCAAGGGTATCAGAATGAAGAATAAATTTTTATTCTTTATTCAAGGGCATCAGAATAAAGAATAAAAAAATATTCTTTATTCAAGGGCGCCGGAATGAAGAATAAAAATTTATTCTTTATTCAAGCATATGAGAATGAAGAATAAAAATTTATTTTTATTTTTTCGTTATTGAAATATTCAAATTTTGAATAATGCCCATCCCTGCTACAAACATATGTACATTAGACCGTATCGCAAAAAATAAAGATCGCCGTACGCCCCCGCATATGATGTCTTTTTGGAAAACATTTCCGGAAAATTTTTTAATTTTTTTTTTGGACGCCGCTAGATGTCGCTAAAATTTATTTTTCTCAATCTTCGGTATTTATAGTCCGATCTCTAAGTTTAATACACCAATATCTTTGGATTGAAAGGGCGGCTTATACTAGGAATATTATTAACCCTATGTGCGCCATTGGGGTCACTACCACCCAGTACTTAATTTATATCACCCTAATGTACCTTTTTTATGTCTGCATGTTAAACGTAGTCAAAAATCATTAACGTTTTACAAAATGAGTATAGCTTGAGCAGAACCCGAAATAAAACACATTCAACATTCCGAGGAATATAGGTTTTTCGCTTCCTTTGGTCTTTTAGGTTAATTTTACAGAAAAATTTTCTGAGGAGACCCCTAATAAAATTGTATGCCAAATAATTTTGTAGAACATTTTAACCCTCTAGCGACCTTAAAAATACTATTTTTCCTGATTTTTTAAAAAATAGGGGTCAAAATAACCCTTTATTGGCGGTGCTAGAGGGTTAACATATTCTGGAAAATTCAGCCCTATCATGAACTTCATGTGAAAAATTTCCCTCGAAAAATATAAAGCAAAACAATAACAATTTTTCACATTTTGTTTTTGTTTTGCTTTGTAATTTTTGGGACCATTTTGTTCACATGAAGTTCACGATAAGGCTGATTATTCGCCATAAAATTTCAGTAGGGGTCTCCTCAGAAGAAATCTTTGTAAAATGAACCTAAAAGACCCAAGGAAGCGAATAACATATATTCCTTTTTCAAAAGATTAATGATTTTAGATTATGTTTAACATGCAGCCATAAAAAATTGCATTAGGGTGATATTAACTAAGTACTGGGTGTTAGTGACCCCAATGACGCACATCGGGTTAATAATATTCCATAGTATAAGGCGCCCTTTCAAGCCAAAGACATTGGTGTATTAAACTTAGAGATCGGACTATAAATACCGAAGATATGAGAAAAATAAATTTTAGCGACATCTAGCGGCATCCAAAAAATAAATAAAAAACTTTTCCGGAAATGTTTTCCAAAAAGACATCATATGCGGGGGCGTACGGTGAACTTTATTCTTGAGTCCCTATAAGGCGAGACGGCCTAATGTACATATGTACCTACTACGTTTGTAGATACAAAAACGATACAAAAAATCAAGTCAAGCACTATACCCATGGAAGAAAAAGTGGGAACTTCCCGGAATATAGGCCCAAATGTGGACCCAGAGTGACCCAGCAAGTGTTTGAGCAATATGGGTATCAAATGAAAGGTGCTGAGCAGGCCTTCAACATAGAGTTATTTTCATTGCGATGCCTAGGCCGGGTCTCCAGATATGGGTCAAAACGTGGACCCAGAGTGACCCAGCGAGTGAATGAGCAATATGGGTATCAAATGAAAGGTGCTGAGCAGGCCTTCAACATAGAGTTATTTTCATTGCAATGCCTAGGCAGAGTCCCCAAATATGGATCAAAACGTGGACCCGGATAACCCTCGAATGTTTCTAAGCGATATTGGTATCAAATGAAAGGTGTCGAGCAAGGCTTCAACATACAGATATTTTCATTGTTATTTTTTGAGTCGGTTTCCCAGAGATGGTTCAAGTAGTGAGCCCGGATGGTGATGGATGGTCCCGGTAAAGGTAAAGGGAGAGACATATTATAACATAAAAGCTTTTGTTTGTCGCTGCGAAGCGGGACGGGTATTTGCTAGTTTTATAAAAAAATGAAAGTCGGAACGACTTAGATTTATAACATCGGATCAATTTCGCCACGATGTCGGTTTGTCGAATTCGTGGCGTGTATTTTCTAACAAAGCGGGAATGAATTCATATGTACATCTCAACTTATTTTATACCCCGCACCTCTTAGTAACAATTTAGGCTACTAACTGCACGATGAGCTTGAAGAACTGTCGCCGAAGTTACAAAGGCCTACTTGATTTAATTTGTATACATATATGTATACATATTCACTTCAAACACTTGCAAAAAAAAGTAACGTTGATGTACACAGCATGAAGTGCATTACCTACTTTCAAGAAAAATTTAAAGAAAACTAAGCAACATTTGACTTAGAAAATATATTGAACAAAAATATTTCATTTGTTTACAAATAATGAAAAAAATATTATGAAAAGATTACGCATTGGGAGCAACGACTTTGCGATTCAGGCGATGTGCATATGTGCTTCATCAGTCAGTAAGTAAACATAATTCAAATATCTTGGCTTTAATTACGTCTGTCTCCTGATTTCTATAGAAATAATATATTATTCTTTACAGAAAGAAGTGCAGATCAAACGCTAGATGTTGTTTTGGAAAAACTGTAAACCATTCAAGAAACCAAAAGAAGATGGTGAATTGTATTTATGGCTTTAAAATAAACCTGCCTTCGTCCAATGAAACCATTGTCGTAAGAGTATCACGTTCTTTTTAACTAATGCCGTTTTCTTTTCTCGAAAAAATGTTGCCCTGTTTGATTTTCTTAGCCATTTTGTAAGCTTGTGTGGTGATTTCAACGAATGTTGTCCTCTGTAGGCATGGGTAACACTGCGCTGCGCGGCGCAATTGCGCTAACACCAACCCTGGCGTTATTGCGCTAACCCCGATTTGGGAAATGCGCCAACTCATTATAGCGCCAACTCAATATTGCGCCAACTCAATTTTGTAATATAAAACCGACTCAATTTCGTGCGCTAACACCAGCACCAATATAGCGCTAGTGTAAAATGGCGCAACCACAACGCCAATAACAGCACCATAGTATATGTATACGTATGACACCGTCACAATTATGTATGCTTGATAGTGATCTATGTGACTCTAATTTCCAGCATATTTTCACAAATATACGGAATATGTTTCCAAATGATTATGAAAATTTTAATTAATTGTGCCCTCGTATATGTAAGCAGAATTGCGCCAAAAGAAATAAAACGGGGATGGTGAACAGTAACAAGCGAAAAATGTTATTTATCGATTATTCCATGACAATTGCGCTAAAGGTGTTATTGCGCCAGTACCGTGAGTTGGCGCCACAACTGGCGCTGGAGTTATTGTATCAGCGCCAAAAAAATTGCGCCATTACCCATGGCTAGTCCTCTGACTAAGTAAGAGGGCATCATTAACTACAAATTCAGCCATTTTATAGAAAGTCATGTTACGTAATTCGTTGAGAATTGAGATATTAAAGGCCAACATTTTTTGTCAGAAAAGAAAACGCCATAAATTTCTTGTACTGAAGAAGTGTTTTCTATGCTCACTGCATTAGCGACTCCCCGACGTTCCAATAGTACAAGCATTCGTTATGAAGCTTTATCAATTCGTATTGTACGTCGTCAAAGAGTCGGTTTTGCACGTCGTCAACGAGTCGTTTTTGAACGTAGCTATCTAGTCGTGATTGTACGTCGTCTACGAGTCGTTTTGGCACGTCGTCAATGACTCGTTTATGTGGCTCGTTAGTGAACTGTTCTTTACATCCACTTACGACTTCGCCGGCAGGTCGCACGCGATAGTCGCTGGCGAACGAATCTTTCACTAGACCGAGCCGGAATCGAATTCGATTCGAAGTCGTTTGGCAAATTGGGGAAATGTTTACTCATACATATATGTATTTAAATTTTAGAATAGACGGTTTTAAAAACGAATCTACAATAAGCGAAATGAGAAATGTTCCTACATATGTATATTAAATTTAATACCGCAAAATTAATCCTTAGACGAATTCGATATCGTTATTCTTGCGTATTATTTTAGGGCTGGCTTGGGTTTAGGGAAATTATACTAAAAATATAGGTACATTCAAAGGAAATATCAGCGGGCGTAGGTATCTAGAAGTAGTGGGCGGTTTATATTATATTTCTGAAGAAAAATTCTATATTTCTAATCCGCAATACAATATACATACCTACATATGTACGTTTTCTAATAAACCAAAGCGTCGTCGAATATTCGCATTTTAACAACCGAAATTCTATAAAAAAAAATCTCTAAATACGTGTGTAACCCACATAAAATCAGTTTTCTACTTTTGCTTTCATTATCCCTAAAAAAAAATAATCAAGCTTTGAAAAACTGGGAAATATTTATGAAATACATACAACTATGTAGGCAATTGCTTGTGTACGACAAGGCCAACTACAAGTTTATATAAGCTATTTTGTATAGGGCGCAAGAGACAACACTAATTTTAACGCAAAAGCATCAAATCAGTCACAGCCAACCTCAAGTACAGCAAACGAACGAAAAAAACTAGTCACAGAACGACGAGCAAAAACGTATACACGCAACGAACTGAAGCAAAACAAATGGAAAATTAGTTTCACGAAAAAGATATAAAGCAAAATTGACCAAAACATGAGACAACTGGAAGATATAAATTGTGCAACATATTACTCACTCGCTCACACATACGAAATCGAGCAATATAGTCGAACTCTGCTATACCTTTTAAAAAATATTCAATATGGCGCATGACGAGTAAAGCCAGCAAAAAAAAAAAAACAAAATGAACGAGCGAACGTCGAAAACGGAACCAGAAAAAAAAAAATAGAGAAAATCTACGCCGCAGAAAAAATTGATTTTTAGGGAAAATTTCGATTTTGTAAGGCCTTTTAATTAATTTATGTATTGTGAAACGCATCTAATTAAAAACTAAAAAAAATTTACGTATATATGCATAAACAATGCACATGGCATTTTTATATGAAATTCAGTTTCACAAATTTCAGAAAAAATTCTTGCAAAAAATTACTGAAAAACTAAATTTCGAAGAGTTGACTCAATCTCAATTTGAACTTCCTGCTATTTTTTTCTCAAATGCATTTTTTTCTTGGTGCAAGGGGGCGACCAGACTGCAATTTTCCTTGCATTCATATTGATGGCTCACTCTCGTATGCGCTTCACTAAATTTTCTTTTTTTCTACTAATCATTAAATTAGTTTTTATCGAGAAGCTTAAAGCATTTTAAAAGCAAATCTAGAAAACGGGATTGAACTAAATTTTATTTTGTAAAATGCTAAATGTCTATGTACACACGACTCAATTCACCACTTGCCCACCATACATATTTTTTTAATTCGTACTAATAATAATATGCTAAACACAAGAAATGTACTTACAGTTTTATAGAAAACTACATTTCCTCATTTGAGGTCCCAATAATCAAATAATTGATTTTTTTTTTTCCTTATGCAAATTTATATTTTTTCAAAATTAGTTTCACTGTTGTAATAACGCAGCTTATTCGTTTCGTGTACGCGCACCAATGGCCTACCAATTTTTTCTTCTAGTTTTGCTTTTGACATATGTACTACGCAGCGCAATCACAGCCAACTTTAACTTGCACATTTTGTATGTATATAGAAACGTATGTAGACGCAAGAGTAGCGAAATCGTGTGCAATAGAAAAGGAAAAAAATAAATATTTTCTGCGATAGCAAGCAATGTCGGGCCGCCATTTTTTTCGACCTATAGCCGCACATTAGAAAGAGATAGCAGAACGGTATGCGGGCACAAAAAGAAAATCAGCGAGTGAAGTAAAATAACGAGTGCGAATTAGGAAAAAATGGCTGCCCACACAGCAAATGAAAAAAAATTACCTCGGTTTTTTCCAACGAGTGCGATAAAGAACGCGAAATTTTATATGACCCCCAAGTAATTAGGCAATTATGGGCATTGGTTGATGCTTATTGGAAGAAAATAAATTTAAAAAAATTACCAATAATACAGTTGCTTCCCGAAAATTAAAGGATTGCGGATATTAACAAATTGTATTTGTATCTTGCGCTGGCCTAACATATTGGTAAAAAGATATAGTAGGTACAAAATTCGGCCATGTCTACATATGAAAATATGTATGTACATATTATGTATATAGAAAAGGGGAAATGGCTATACTTTCCTTAAGGCCCTCGGCAACTTACAATCTTGCATGACAAGCAGTGCATATGTGTGAGTGTCGGGTGATTGACGCAAATATCAAAAATTTTTGATTTTCGTCGCCGCGAGCAGATAGCGAGCCGACAACAAGTACGTGTAGCACGACGGCTGCCGATTGCACTCACACCATCAAAAAAACACTAACACATATGCACTGCTTGTCATGCAAGATTGTAAGTTGCCGAGGGCCTTTAGCGGGGCCAATTCCTGTAACTTCTATAATTCCGGGATTTTTTCAATGAAATTCATAGGGAAAGTTCAGCGAGGTCTCAGAAACAAATATATTGCATATACATATATAATTTTTTACACAAATATTTTTTACTAAAACCCATCCACTATTCGCGTATTAATCTAACTTTTTTTCAATCTGAGCAACTAACAATCACATTTGTATATATAATTAAATTTAAATATTTTTAGCGCAAAAAGTTTCCAATAATCGCATTAAAATCAATTTAAACAAATTTTACTAAAGCAAAATTTGGATTGAAAAAATGCGCAAGAATTTGTCCACGTAAAAGTATTGTCGATGGGTCCATAGATTCCACCCAGAAAGATAAGTCTACCAACTGAGGGTTATTTTTTTAAAGCGCGGCAGAAGATCGCCAACGCAGAAAGTTGTTTCACTCAACTTTAAATGCTTTATATTTTGGAAACTATGGGCCTCCGGACTATTCCTATTTCAGATATACAATCGACGGGAGGTGTCACGCCCCCTGGATCGGCTAAGGAAATTTATAAATAAACATTTAAAGTAAATTATTATAATAATAAAAATCATTAGACCTACCTTTATTTGCATTTTTTTATTATTCCACAGAAGTATTGCTTTTACACATGAACCTTTTTGCTTTTGGCATACTGATCAAAGATCATAGATTTGCAAGTTATTTCAAATTCACATTTGCTAAGTTCTAGTCAAATACATATGTACATACCTATGTATGTATGTACGTCTGCATGCATATAAAAAATGCCACACTGTATTTGCAATGAAATGTTTTATGTATGTATGTTTAAATAAGTACATGTACACTTAGGCCAAAAATGCTTGAAAAATATTTCTGACGAAGTCGTTAGTTAACACCTGTCAATAAAAATAGCACTTAATTCTTGATTATGGTAGGTTTTCTACTATATATGTATATACATACTAGGGTTGCCAGATACCTTTCCCAAAAAAAACAGTACATTGTCCGTGTCCAAACACAGCAACTCTGCCGCGAAATTATCCAACGATTCTCTTTTGTGCCGCTGTTCTGTCTTCCATTTGTCCAAACACATCAACTCGTCGCTGGCCAACTTTTGTTCATTATGTTTTGTTCTGGCATTCTTCGAACGCTCTGATTTGTCACTGGCGATAAGAATTGCTGCACAAAGCGTGTTGTCCGAGCACCGACCAGCGTTGCCACATTTGGTACTTTCGTACCAAAACTGGTACGGTGAAAATGATTTGGTACGTTGGTACGCTGCTTTTGATTTTGGTACTTTTTCCTTAAAAGCAACGGTTTGGGAAAACAATGTTTATTTATTTCCATCTATTTTTTATTTTATATATAATATTTTTGTTCGTACACTAAAAGAACAGTAATTATGTTGATTAATTACATCGCCAACGCGCGATAGGTATCCCAAAGCCGTAGATGTTATGAAATCGATACAATTCTTGGTCACTAGCAGGACCCAACTATACCGGCCGTAGCATTATGCCACCAACAATTACCGTGTATTTTGTTAGAGCCTTTTGGCAAGTAGTTGTCAAAATTATTTATTATTATTGTATGGGAATAAGGTTACTCAGTTTGACCTTTGTGTGCTGTGGCATTTGCTCTTAGCGAAGAAAAAAAATGAGCTGATGGCATGTTAAGCATGTATCAGGCAAGTTTTCAATGGAAATAGAGTGATGGAGATGTAAAAAGTTAAATTAATTTAAAGTGCGTTAACTTGGTTAATTTTTCGTGTTTTTTTTTTTTTTAATTTTTTAGATACTCTTTTCTTTTTTCTAATATTAATATCGTACCCTAAATCATTAAGTGACACAGCTAAAAAATTTTGAAATCGGTTTTTTATCATAAACCGGTACACAGAACATCTCGAGCGGTTGAAAAAAAAAAAAAAAAAAACTTTTCAATCGGTGTCCCTTTTCACAGAAAAATAGCAATTATACTTAGCCATTTCAACATTACTTGTAAAGAAAAAAAATTTTTTGGCTCCTGAAAATTTTTGAATTTTGAGTTGTGTCAATTTATGATTTAAAGTGCGATATATTGAAGTTAATTTTCCATTAAAAAATAATAAATGAAAAAAACCATTTGTATAATGCGACTGCTACCACGAAAAAATCGGTTTGGTACTCTCAAAAGCAATTTGGTACGTTTTTTGGTACGAGGAAAAATATGTTAGTGGCATCACTGGCACCGACGACTTGGTGCCCCCTCCTTTCCTCGTCGCCTTCTCACCAACAAACGAACAAAAGCAGCGGGTTGCTCTACTTCGTGTCTCCGTGTTTGGACGTCGACATTGTCTTCCACAAAAAAAAAAACAATATATGCGGAGAAAATCATCTTTATTACTGGCATTTTGTTTTTGCTTGTGTATCGTTAACTGTCAATTACCTATGTTTCTATGACTTTTAACGTTCGCGTTGCTTCCTCCTTCCTAATTGTTTCATGGTTATGCCGTGGTTATGCTTACGAGCAAAACACCGATGTAATTCGGACACATTTTCGTCATCGGTGAGAGGTGGTTACGCTGAAATCGATGATTAGAGCGCACATATACAACATAACACATTAGCTGAGTTCCCGTGGCAGTGATCCAGATCCGGATACGAATTTTGCAAGCAAATGCACCATCAATTTTGTGATCCTGACATTTATCTGTATCAAAAATATCTATTACAACCTATACGGATCCGAAATTGATCCAGATAAATATCAGGATCATAAAATTTTTGTTGCATTTGCTTGCAAAATTCGTATCCGGATCTGGATCACTGCCACGGGAACTCAGCTATTATTACCCCGAAAACTGGGCGTGCTGGGTGCTTGTTTCACCCATGATGAAATAATAAAATGGTGGACGCAGCAGAGGACGGCTATTTTGTTTTTGGAATAGTAAGCTGTCAAATTATCGTGTTTTGTTTTGATTTTGCCCTCTTGCACGTGTTATTCGTAGAAATAGCTTGTGTGTTCGCTTGTATGTTTGCTGGCGTTTTTTCTGTTTTTGACATTTTTATCTACGGCCGTTCAACGGTAATCGCCTATTCTCTTTTAGCCGCTACGACCATATAGAATTATTGGATCATGGTTTCACCCAACAAATTTGATCGATGTGAGAGTCCGAAAATTCTCTCACTCGTCGGAGTGCGCAACGGCAGTTACACGTTGCTCGTCGAGTATTGTCCTAAGCAAAACCACGGCATTACAAACGTCAAATGAAAACAGCTGGAAAATTAAAAACAGTGTCGGCTAAAATCAGTACAAAATCCAAAATTTCAATATTTCTTAAGGTTTTTAAACCCATCAGTACGGAGCATGAAAAATCAGTATTGTACTGATCAAATCAGTACGTCTGGCAACCCTAATACAAACATATATATAAAATGTTAAAAGAGGCAAATCATAGTGGGTTGGCACAAATTCAATTAAGGCTTTTCCCTACCTTTGGGTACGTATGGATATAGTAAATATGTATGTATGTATGTATACATATATGCTAAATTCCATACCTGTTTTTATTTTCTTCAAATGATACATATATATGTAGGTAAATTTCTTCGCGTTGTGTTCTATTGGTAAAATAAGCTATTACAAGAATACCGATACGGATACCCATTTTTTCTGCTGTACTATATAGTATATACAGATGAACGCAGATATCTACATATGCATACATATTTATAGATGTACATCCGACCTGCGACGTGTGCTTTGTACACAACTGCACATTCGAACATACAAGTGACCAATTGGATTTATATTACAGTGAGCAACAGATACATACATATGTACGTAAGTATATGGCTGACATTGAATTAGAATTTTATTAACTTTAGTGTCTGAATTAAATAATTTACATTAAAAAAGCATAAAAAAGCTATGAAGAGTTGATTGACAGCTTTCACAATGTTATAGAAGTTTATTGTTTTGTTCTATCAATTGAATGGCGGTACAGCATGGACCTTTGATATTTAATATACATTTGAGAATAATTAAAGCATAAGATAATTAAAAGAATTTATTTAAGTACATCTACAATACCTCATATTTTGCCAGCCTGTATTTTTCTATCAATCATTAGAAGCAGTCTCGTATTCCTGTATTCGTCGTGTTAAAAAGAAAAAAAAGCAGAATTTTACTCGTTCTAGACAATTCGTTCGGAAATTTTTGTTCGTTATTTTTTCGCCCATCACATTTTCCTATTGGTTTTTTTTGCCATCTTTTCCTACATACATACCTACGTATATCCAAATGGGTAGCTAATATTAACCATTTTATTTTTTTGTTTTCAACTTATGTATAATTTACACACCATTGACGAACTTTACCACCAATTATACATATATTTATCTGCTAGAGTATGTCTATGGATACGTATAAACAGCGATTGGCACAGAGTTCCATATCTACTGATTTGATTTTTAATCTTGAAATTACGGGCTTCAGCCACGTATTTCTACATTATTTCTCCATATTCGTATAGCACACATCGAACACTAAATTTGCACAATTTTTTTCTCCAATTTTTGCATATATTTTACCACAAATTCCCTGATTGGAAAATGTGTACAAGTTTTTCACGTCTGCTCGCTGCTGAATTTCACATAAAATGTATTCAATATAAATGGCGGCCACAGCGTTGATGAGGCACCGTTCGGTCGCTTTCATACTAGTAAATCTATATCCGCTTTATGTTTTCTATGTTGTACTCGTTCACACACCGCTGCATATTTGAATATGTGCTCCCTTGCTCTCATATGTAGTAAATGCAACTCGTTGGAGCATGGTACTATAGTGTTTTCACTTAATAAAATAGAGCATAAGCTGTTGTTCGTTCCTTCTATTACAAAAAGATATCTATGTAAGTGCGTTGTGTAGGCCGTAAAGATTATCGCTATCTCGTTTCAATTTCATTTAAATACTGAGGGCTTTAGAGTAGGAGAGAATGAATAAGCTAGAGTTAATGAGTTGATGTTGAAAATTTTCTTTACTGCGCAATATTCACGGATTTTTTATTTTGAATAAAGTATATATTTCATAATATTTTTAATTATTTTCAATCAGCACGTTTTATTTTGTATAACTTGGCTTTTTATTTGCAAGTATAATAACGCTTATAAATCATACAAAATATATTGATGAAAGTTTCAATAATATTGCGCAATGATTACTGTACAGTCCAATAACGGCATTTGTTTGTATAGCGGCTCGTTCGAAAAGAACAGTCATTCGAACAAAGAGTGCTGCCATATTCGCATAAAACTTGTAAATTAGTGTAAACTCGCCAAAATATTAACTGATTGCAGGAAAATTTGGCATAAACACGACTTGCACAATTCCTAATGTTTTCGCATACTAAGAGTAGCTACGTTTACAGTAAACTTGCTTCTTGAATAATTTGTTGTTGTGCCGTAATTATAATTAGTTTATTAAATAGTTATGTAAAACTTCGGCATTTTTTATGTTAAACGTAGGCATTATTTATTTCAGTATAGCATCACCACATTTTCAATACTTATTGTTGTTGTTCTCTTCAGTATTTATGCACCCATTCTGCATAAATATTATTCTGAATTCCATAATAATTAAATCAAATGATAGCGGCGCCAAACAATTTCCGATGGCAAATAATTACGCTGTGGCACATGTTTGTTGAACAAAAGAATACTACATTATTTTTATATATACATACATAAATAACACATGAAATGTATTTACAGTCAACGCCACTAAACAAAAAAGTATCGGAGCGGCTAAGAGGACCATCATCGCCAACAGCTGAATTGGATTTCATCAAACACTCATTTGAACAAATAAATCTTGATGTTTCACCTTCAGGTGCAAACGCTAAATTGCATAGCTCTTCTAACCAATACCTTAATAAAGCGCTCAACGTTTATAACCTTTTGGCGAGTGTGAATCTGGAATTATATGCTGATTTGTTTGCGACTCATGACATTGATTTGGAAAAGTTTCAAAATTTATCCTATCTGGATTTGCAGTTGATGGGCATTGACGATGGGAAACATTGCAATCAAATTATGGAGTTAATTAATGCTTTTAAATTGGAATAGGAAAACATGTACCTACATATCTAATTAGTTTAAATATGTAGATATAAACCGACATAAGATATATGTGTCATGCTGGCCGAACATGGACGCGAATTTTAAATTAAATATGCAGTAATCCTGTGATATTGCTATCGTGAATTTCAACATTCTGCGTCCAATGTGCGATCAGCATTATATAAATATAACAATTTGTGATGTGTATAGATTTAAAATTGTATTATCCATGGGATGAAATGTGTTATAATACTTTTAAAAACATTTAGATTTAATCGTTTCAAAAATACTTGATTCATGATGCGCTGAATAAATTATCGTTATGAGGTACCAAAAATTGTTATCAAAATGGAAATTTGTTCATAAACATTTGTAAGCAATTTTAAATTTCGTTATCTTCTGCAAGATTTTTTTTCTTTATTTTTAATCGACATTGAAATTAAATATGATTAAAATTTAGAAATTGAAATAACTCTGAAATAGAATACTGCTTATTGAGAAAATAAAAATAATGATAAAAAAATTGCTCTAACCAAATCCAAAAAGTAAAAATAATAATTATCTTTGATCAGAAAGATAATAGCTTTAGTAAGTTATTGTACCAAATCGAATCATATTAAATGATGAATGATGTTTATAAAGCTATAATAACCAAAAAATTTTGTGGAAACATTTCAACTTTCGATAATTGATTTTTTGTTTGTTTTATATTTTACTTTGTGATACACATGTATGTATGTATGTAATAAAGTTTAATTTACATATATTTCCTTTAACAGATACATACACATTTTTACGTAATTATGTAGTATCGAATTACGTTCTTTGTTCCTATTGTAAACATTATCTATTATTAAATATAAAATATCTTATGGAATATAACCTAAAATCAGCAAACGTAGAACCGATGATTAGTGGATTTACTTGTTGAATTAATATAAACATGTTCAAAGATAGTGCCTTTATTAAAAGAAAAAAAAAACTACTCATTTTAAAATTCATTGAAAATGATACTTCGAGCTAACTGCTGTTGTGGAAATCTGAAATCTGTACAAATTTTCGATTTTTTCCCACAGTGTAGGATGGCGATGTATTGTGGAACGAATTTCAAACTTTACAAGGTATGGCGGAAATTAGTTCCAATGATTCTGCTGCATTCATATTTTCTACTGAATGCTTTTATTTTCTGAACGAAATATAAAACTCAAAAATTAACTTTTATTTTCTAAACAAAAAATAAAACTCAGGAAATAATTATTAAAAATAACTTTTTTTATATATATTAAAAAAATATACAAGTTAATGCATCTATTAAAAAAATATACGCGTTACGGTGATTATATACATACATATGTATGTCCTTATACAAAATTTCATTGGAATACGTAGCGTATTTAAGTAGATATTTATAAAAGATTACGTATTTAAAATTTGTTTTATGCTCAATTTGGCCGTTGTGGATCAATAAGTACTAAGGAGTTACGCCAACTCGCCAAAACCACACAAGTTCTAGTAAGGGTTCAGTCCATGGTGAAATTATATGTATATGGTGGTGGTAAATGGGCAACAACAAAATTTACTGTTATGTACTGATCTGTCAAATGCAAAAACACGTGTTTTTCTTTGTTTTGTTTACTTATTGAAATTCGTGCAATTTATGAATCGGCTCGAAAAGTTTCTTCAAAATGGCTGACAAGCGTTCACCGCTTGAAATAATGAAAAATGATTGTATAATTATCAACACAGAAATCACACAAAGTGTATAATAATATAATAATAGCCTCAGAAAAACTAGTTGCATACGCGATTTCACTACTTTTCTCGGAAATATGTATAGAAGACATAAAGCAAAACAATAATGGCTGAAAATTTGGCACATTTGTCCATCAGATGATTAATAAGCATATATATAATACTTCTATATTGCTAACAACTAGGCATGGGTAACACTGCGCTGCGCGGCGCAATTGCGCTAACACCAACCCTGGTGTTATTGCGCTAACTCCGATTTGGGAAATGCGCCAACTCAATATAGCGCCAACCCAATGTAGCGCCAACTCAATGTAGCGCCAACTCAGTATAGCGCCAACTCAATGTAGCGCCAACTCAATGATGCGCTATTGCAATATAACACTGACTCAATTTCGTGCGCTAACACCAGCTCCAATATAGCGCTAGTGTAAAATGGCGCAACCACAACGCCAATAACAGCATCATAGTATATGTATACGTATGACAACGTCACAATTATGTGTGCTTGATAGTGATCTAAGTGAATCTAATTTCCAGCATATTTTCACATATATACGGAATATTTTTCCAAATGATTATGAAAATTAAAATTAATTGTGCCCTCGTATGTGTAAGCAGAATTGCGCCAAAAGAAATAAAACGGGGATGGTAAACAGTAACAAGCGAAAAAATGTTATTTATCGATTATTCGATGACAATTGCGCTAAAGGTGTTATTGCGCCAGTACCGTGAGTTGGCGCCACGGTTGGCGCTGGCGTTATTGTATCAGCGCCAAAAAAATTGCGCCATTACCCATGGCTACTAACAACCTATCTACTCAATGTGTTTCAGTTCTGGTCGCGCTGAACTCGTTTCTCACTGCATATGTAATTTGTGCGCATGCGTCAACACAAGCAAATGTCGTATATGTGAATATATGTCACACACACATTTATAAAATTGTAGTAGCATTACAAAAAAAAACAGAAGGGGGATTAAAAGGGGTCGTTATTCCCTTCATATAAAACTTTCATGGTCGTTATAAAAACACAAAGCAGTAGATTAAACAATGAAATGCCAATCTTTCGAAAACAAAATTGTACACATGTATTTATTATTTCAACGTAGTTCACAACCAAATAACTTATGTATGCATACCTACATGCTAAAAATAAGGCAGATAATTTATATTTTCGTAACTTAAATAAAGTCACAATATATATATCGTCGTTTAAATTTCATAACCGCCTAAGTGAAATTGCTAACCGCCTAAGCGGCACTTGTGCCAAAAATAAAATTTGCCAATAATTCAATGTTCCTACTTCTATACGAAGTTGATACTTTAGTCAACAAAATGATATACATAACTATTTAAATTTAAGTTTATACGCAGAAATAAGTTTGAAATGAAGGAGTTTTATGCTCTTCTGTAAAATTAATTCTCATTTACTTCAATAATATCATAACGTAGGATAGGCGGTTATACACAGCGACTATTCTTGTTTTCTGCGGTGGCGATAAATTCATACATACGTACATTCAACAACGAAGAATGCCTCACACAAATTTACGAATGCAAAAGAATATTCGCGAGCGTTCAATGAGCGCCAGCGGTGAAATTCATTTTATGCGCTCGTGAATGAGCGCTCTTTGAAAATTCATTTTTATTCATGCATATGTATGTAGGTACATATATTCATACCCATATCTTTGTTAAATAAAATACCTACCTACATATGTATTTCATAGTATCAAATTTTTCTGTAGTCCCCCTTGTCTTTGAAAAGAAATGTTTAACGACACCCATGGAATCTTGCTTCCCTTTCTTATAGGCCCGTCACATAGCATACGTCAATCCGTCTACGTCAACGTATGTGACTGACAGCTCAGTAAACTATGGGCATTTAAATGTATATCGTCACAAGTACGACGGATCCGTCGCCGCAACGTACCAAAGTTGCCCAACAGTCAACTTTTGGTATACGTCAATCCGTCGCTATGTCAGCTGATTGCTTTTGATTGTTAACCTTTAGCTACTCTTGAATTTCACTATTTTTGCAATTTGCTTTTCGAGTTTTTTCTCATTTGTATAACATTCCTCCATAAAACAAAATGGTCAATAATTATCAGGAGATGTGAATTTACTGAAAACTGAATTTCAATAGGGCAACTTAAAAGAGAAATTACAAAATATTCTAAAGAGTTAAATTTTTGCCACCACCTCTGTAGTTAAAGGTTAATCAAACAGCTGATTTGTGTATATCCGCCAACGTTTCCTATGTGGCGACCTCTCCGTCAAGTACGTGAGCTGTCAGTCACATACGTCGACGTAGACGGATTGACGTATGCTATGTGTCGGGGCTATTACAGTATATCGTTACTGTGAAGTTTGACCAACAAAACAATTGAATAGTAGCAATATAGAAGTATTATATATATGTTAATAAGTAATATAGCCCCGACACATAGCATACGTCAATCCGTCTACGTCGACGTATGTGACTGACAGCTCAGTAAAATGTCGGCATTTAAACGTACGTCGTCACACGTACGACGGATCCGTCGCCGCAACGTACCGAAGTTGCCCAAAAGTCAACTTTTGGTATACGTCAATCCGTCGCTATGTCAGCTGATTGCTTTTGATTGTTAACCTTTAGCTACTCTTGAATTTCACTTTTTTTTTGCAATTTGTTTTTGGAGTTTTTTCTCATTTGTATAACATTCCTCCATAAAACAAAATGGTCAAGAATTATCAGGAGATGCGAAGTTACTGAAAACTGATTTTCAATAGGGCAACTTAAAAGAGAAATTACAAAATATTCTAAAGAGTTAAATTTTTGCCACCACCTCTGTAGTTAAAGGTTAATCAAACAGCTGATTTGTGTATATCCGCCAACGTTTCCTATGTGGCGACCTCTCCGTCAAGTACGTGAGCTGTCAGTCACATACGTCTACGTCGACGTATGTGACTGACAGCTCAGTAAAATGTCGGCATTTAAACGTACGTCGTCACACGTACGACGGATCCGTCGCCGCAACGTACCGAAATTGCCCAAAAGTCAACTTTTGGTATACGTCAATCCGTCGCCATGTCAGCTGATTGCTTTTGATTGTTAACCTTTAGCTACTCATGAATTTCACTTTTTTTGCAATTTGCTTTTCGAGTTTTTTCTCATTTGTATAACATTCCTCCATAAAACAAAATGGTCAAGAATTATCAGGAGATGTGAAGTTACTGAAAACTGAATTTCAATAGGGCAACTTAAAAGAGAAATTACAAAATATTCTAAAGAGTTAAATTTTTGCCACCACCTCTGTAGTTAAAGGTTAATCAAACAGCTGATTTGTGTATATCCGCCAACGTTTCCTATGTGGCGACCTCTCCGTCAAGTACGTGAGCTGTCAGTCACATACGTCGACGTAGACGGATTGACGTATGCTATGTGACGGGCCTATAAGAAGCATAATTTCATTTGATTCCACCATGGGTTCAGTCAAGAGAAATCCGCATCAGCTGATCGATTTATTAATTTTTTTTTTAACCCTAATCACCGCGAATTTTTAGAAGTTGCTTAAAACCGAAAGTGAGATTTTGAGGCTCACCTATGGGGAAATTTTAAAACACATTTTGGTATTTGTTTTTTACTTTTGTGTATGCAGTAATGAATTCAGAAGCATTCTTATATATTCTTATAGCATGTTAAGAAATTTTTTTTAGTATATGTATAAAGCTAAAAAAGATAGTTTCATAAAATAGGGGTATATTAATGAACTACATTTTTCACAAATTTTCATAGTTGTTGAATATTCATAACAAATATTTTTATTATATCTGTTATAACTTTGTTTTTGTGCACGCAATGAGAAAAACTACGAATCAATTGAATCTGAATAAATTTTTCATATGATGGATACAAAAATATATTTTTCTGTATTCAATTTAAAAATTCTTAAAACGCAACGTTTGTGGTGAAATTACTTACTCGTAAAAGAAGCTGATCGTTCGTTTTTCTATCTGAGCGTATCTTTTCCGTTATTTAGGATTTATGGTGAAATACGACGAATTCACAAAAGTCCGGGGGAAGTAAGGTGAATTCCCAATGGCAAAACCACACTGGACGATCCTTACACACAACCAATTCAAAATTTAGTTGAATTTTAGAAATGTGTACTTATTACGATTAACAAACTCATGGTGAGCCTTTGAGGGTCGCTTTCGGTTTTTCGTTACCTTTTTTACGATTGCAAAAAAAGTGGTTAAAATACGTAAATAGCCCAAAGATCATACTTATTTCATAATTTGTGTGCACAGATGGAGGAATACTCAAAATTTCAGCCAAAATCTTTTGGTTTAGGAATAATTAGAGACTGAGCAGAGTAGGGTTAAGGTAACACAATGGCAACCGTTACACGGTCAATATTGATGGTTTGATGAATATTGCGGGGTTTTTCACGCTCTGAGTTCAAAATGTTTTACTTCCGTCCTTTTTAGAGCCTATACACACTTGCGACTCAATCGATTTGGTCGAATTGGACTGTTGTATTCACACTACTCCAACTATTTAGTCGAATCGGTGGCAGCTATTCACACTTGAGACTAAATAGTCGTGCGATTGACAATGACATAGTGTTGCCAATGTTCACATTTTACTCAGCAAATTTTACATTAGTGGTCTTCATATAAAGTGATGAAGTATTAAATTGTTAAAGTTTATCTGCATTCTTACATGAAAGCACCTTCTTGTCAGCTGTCAACTTGATTAATAAATAAAAAACAATAAAATAAACAAAAAGTGCATACATTGTTTGGCTTTGTTTCTTATTAAACTAGCAACTAGCTGTCAAGTAAATGAAAAGAGAAAAACGGAAGGAATTACGCTCATAAAGGCGAAACGAACAGAAGTACAAGAAACGGAAAAATAGTAAAAATCAGCCATTAATAATTTTCATGAAATTTCATTTTCATTATTTCTATTTTAAAATGCGATTAATGACATTTGAAGAGAACAACAATATCAAGAAACATATGAAAACGGAAGTAAATATCCTTAGTTAGATAATTCTTGTCTATAACTACACCATTTCCAGATGGATTTTAGAAAGCGTCAACTGGATTTTAGAAAGGGGAAATTGGATCTTAGAAATGTCAATTGGATTTTAGAAAGGGGAAATTGGATTTTAGAAATGTCAATTGGATTTTAGAAAGGGGAAATTAGATTTTAGAAATGTCAATTGGATTTTAGAAAGGGGAAATTAGATTTTAGAATAGCCAAATGGATTTTAGAAAGGGAAAATTGGATTTTAGAAATGTCGATTTGATTTTAGAAAAGGGAAATTGGACTTTAGAAACTGTAAATTGGATTTTCGAAAATTTATATAATTATTAATTTATACTTTCATACGCAATAAAGAATTTCTATTCGAAAAATTCTGTGTAAAATTTATTTTAAACGCACATTCTGAAATCCAATTCAAGCTTTCAAAAATCCAATTTTGTTTTCTAAAATCCTTTTAACGCTTTCTAAAATCCAATTGACATTTCTAAAATCCAATTTCCCCTTTCTAAAATCCAATTGACATTTCTAAAATCCAATTTCCCCTTTCTAAAATCCAGTTAACGCTTTCTAAAATCCATCTGGAAATGGTGTAGTTAATAAGAAACGAACCTTTTGTTTTTAAACATTTTGAAAATATTAATTGAAATATTCAATCTCTACAATTTACCAAAAGTGAAATAAAAGTAGTGCTGTCAGCATGGCAACTCTTTCCACTACGAATATCACTGTTGTTGTTGTAGTCGTTCGACTAAATTGTCTCAAGTGTGAATACGTAGAAGGGCGCCTTGCTGATCAAGCAGTTGTACAACTGTTTCAGTTGGAATGAAATTGGGCTGTAAATCCAACTGTTTCAGTTGTACAACTAATTGAATGTAGTGTGAATGCTTCCATACATTCCCATGCAAATCAACATTCGACTAAATCGATTGAGTCGCAAGTGTGTATAGGCTCTTATCCTTTCACTTTCAATTCGTTTATTGTCAATATTGCAATCCAGAACTTGGATTTCAAAATCTCTTAATATACACCCTTATTCCATCAAATCGCAAAATTGCTATGCTACACATTAAATCCATACTTTCAATATTACGATCCAGACCGAGGATTTTAAAATTTCTAAATATTTTGCGATCCAAATTAAAGACCTGCGCAAGCTCACTCGCTTTTCTTTGAACACTGTGTGATTCGGTGTCATTGCCAATGTTATGCTTGATTCGGTTTAACATACGATCAGCACTCGCACGACAGTATATGCTAGCATGAGTTGAGTGACAATGCAGTTTGCTCATTTCCATTTAACCATGAACACACAGGCTTGAGTATATTTTCTGTGCCTTGCGAGTAGTGTGCGAGAGGACAGTAAAAGCACTAGAAAAATAAACGAATCAACCGAATCATTCTAGTTTGTTTGAGTGAATGCAGTGAAGTAAAACGACGCAGCAATGTCCGTGTCCAAACACAGCAACTCTGCCGCGAAATTATCCAACGATTCTCTTTTGTGCCGCTGTTCTGTCTTCCATTTGTCCAAACACATCAACTCGTCGCTGGCCAACTTTTGTTCATTATGTTTTGTTCTGGCATTCTTCGAACGCTCTGATTGGTCACTGGCGATAAGAATTGCTGCACAAAGCGTGTTGTCCGAGCACCGACGACTTGGTGCCCCCCTCCTTTCCTCGTCGCCTTCTCACCCACAAACGAACAAAAGCAGCGGGTTGCTCAACTTCGTGTCTCCGTGTTTGGACGTCGACAATGGAAGAAGCAAGTTTCTACTTATTTGTGTATACATACATATATGTACATTAATTTGATAGCTTGTACTTATGTATATATGTACATATGAACATATATATGTACATACATACATTTGTTTTATTGTAATTATATTGATTAGTTAAACTAAATGAAATATATGTATATATGTATATGTGTGTATGTATATATTTTAATAAAATACCCAATAAACCAAAAGGCTTGAGAATAATATTATAACAAGCTTACAAATATAAGCGTTAAGCTTGAGGAATGCTTGTGTAAAGTATTGAGAAAGACTTAAGAACAATTGTAGAAAAATCAAAACGGCACCCTTTTTATAAGCTTACAAATGTAATTGTAGAAAATTATTACTTGTGAAAGCTTGTTGTAAGCTTATAAATATAATTGTATGTATAAATAGTAGAAAAAATAAAAAAATATATTTTTATTTGCATATTTCTTTTCATTTTATTTCCTTCTTCAACTTTACTGCAATGTTCTTTATTTTATATTCTCCTCCTGTTTCGAACCATAACATCAACCTGAAATTCAATCCAACGGTATCATATATATTGAATTTTATTGAGGCTTTTATACTTCCCTTTTCGAAAAAGGAATCAATGAATTGTATGAATCATTGTAAAACCAAAATTTAAAAAAATTTTACAGCAAGCTTAAAACAATGTTATTATTAATAGTTTTTTAAGCTTTCATTGCAAGTGTAATGTAAGCTTATTGTAATATTGTTTTCAAGCTTTTTAAGTAAGTGTTCCTCAATTATTACAATCATGCTTGTGAATAAGCTTACAATTAAGCTTATAAAAACTGTATTGCAATAAGCTTACAATGAACAATTGTTATAAGATGTATTGTGGAACGATTTTCCGTCATCCCTTGTCAAGTTTGGTTTGGAGACAAACCGGTTTCGGCTAATATGCGCCATCTTCAGTGTCTTCTTTCGTTCTGAGTTATTTTCTGTAAGTTCGATAGCATTTATAGTAACTAACTTCCGTCGTTTTGTTCAGGTACTTCGTGTTCATGTGATGTGTTCGTGCATTCGTGCGTTCGGGTGACGTGTGTGTGTGTGTGTGTGAGTCTGTGTTGTGTGTTTAGGTATGCAAATCTATTTTTTTGTCATATTTTCATTATTGTACCCTCATTAACCAAGTAGGTAAAAGTCCGTTATTGTCCGTTTGTGTGTTGTTTTGTTTATGTCGGTTTTAGGTCTTTTGTCTTCTTTCGGGTATATTAGCTTAAGCGGTTCAAATAATGTATCCGATGCGGTGTTTATTTGTTCATTTATTATTTTACCTACGAATGTTTTTTGTTTGTATATCTCCATATTTTCTAATATGTTAAGTCGTCTTCCTTTATGCTGTATGTGGAGAATTTTAGCTGTTTTTCCTATTTTCATGGGTGTACACTTGTTTTCTGCCATGTGGTTGGCGAAATTTGATTCCACTGTTGTTGATGATTTTCTTATTTTCTTATTGTAATCCCTTATGTGTTCTCGATATCTCGTCTTGATTTGGCGTCCTGTTTGTCCTATATAACTGTTTTGGCATTCGCAAGTCAATTTGTATACGCCTTGTTTGTCAAAGAGGTCTTCCTTGTTAATGTTGTTTCGTAGAAGTTTTCCCATATTGTTCGTCGTTTTAAATGCTGCATTAATGTTATATTTTTGGAAAACTTTAGCCAACTTGTAAGATGTTGCTCCGGTATATGATAGGACTGCCCATTTCTTCTCTTCTTTTTCTTTGGTTTCTGACTTTCTAGAATTTATGTTTTTTTGTATTTTCTTCACTAAACTTTTTTGATATCCGTTGTTCTCTGCGATTGTGTATATTGTGCTCAGTTCCTTGTTGTAAGCTTCTTTTTCTAACGGGGTTCGTTCAAGTCGTGTTAATAAATGTCTGAAAGCGGCGTTCTTGTGCTGTTGAGGATGGTTAGATTTATTGTGTATTATTGTATCTGTTGCTGTGGGTTTTCTGTATATTTCGTAAGTAAATTTGTTAGTCTCTTTGTTTATTTTAATTGTTAGGTCCAGGTAGTTGATTTTTCCATTTTTCTCTGTATCCATAGTGAATTTTATATTTTTGTGTTGGCTGTTGAGGTGCTCCAAAATTTGTTCTTCTTTATTTCCCGATATTAGGCAGATGATGTCATCTACATACCTGGCATAAAAATTGACACCCAAATTTGCCGTCAGTTCTTCCATATAAATTTCCTCCAAATGTTGCATAAATACTTCCATAAGGATAGCTGATGTGGGGCTACCCATGCCTAGTCCGTGAGTTTGTCTGTATATTTTATTGTCAAATTTAAAATAATTCTGGTCCAGGGTTATTCTCAGCGTATTTACTATCTCTGTAGCAATGTCTTTGTTCGTTTTCTCTGTCAGTATTTTAGTTAAAGTTTTTAGTGTTTCTGTCGTTGGTATCGAAGGGTATAGATCCTTCACGTCAAATGATACCAGTTTTGAGTCCTTGGGTACGTTCAGGTTGTTCAGTTTGTTGACTAGTTCCGTCGTATTTTTGATTGTGTATTTATTGGATAGGTCTAGTTTCTCGGTTAGTAGCTTGTTTAGGTGTTTTGATAGTCTATATCCTGGTGCCGACTTATGGTTTACTATTGGTCGCATAGGTGTTCCTGCTTTGTGGATTTTAGGTAGTGCGATCAGTGACGGGGCCGATGGATTCATTGCCGTGAGAGTGTAGGTCATCTTGTTGTCTATTATATTCTTTGCTTGTTTTATTGCACGCTTTATTGCCATTTGGTATTCTTCCGTTGGGTCTTTCCTTATCACTCGACAGCCCATTTCAACTCATCAAAGAAATGGGCTGTCGAGTGATAAGGAAAGACCCAACGGAAGAATACCAAATGGCAATAAAGCGTGCAATAAAACAAGCAAAGAATATAATAGACAACAAGATGACCTACACTCTCACGGCAATGAATCCATCGGCCCCGTCACTGATCGCACTACCTAAAATCCACAAAGCAGGAACACCTATGCGACCAATAGTAAACCATAAGTCGGCACCAGGATATAGACTATCAAAACACCTAAACAAGCTACTAACCGAGAAACTAGACCTATCCAATAAATACACAATCAAAAATACGACGGAACTAGTCAACAAACTGAACAACCTGAACGTACCCAAGGACTCAAAACTGGTATCATTTGACGTGAAGGATCTATACCCTTCGATACCAACGACAGAAACACTAAAAACTTTAACTAAAATACTGACAGAGAAAACGAACAAAGACATTGCTACAGAGATAGTAAATACGCTGAGAATAACCCTGGACCAGAATTATTTTAAATTTGACAATAAAATATACAGACAAACTCACGGACTAGGCATGGGTAGCCCCACATCAGCTATCCTTATGGAAGTATTTATGCAACATTTGGAGGAAATTTATATGGAAGAACTGACGGCAAATTTGGGTGTCAATTTTTATGCCAGGTATGTAGATGACATCATCTGCCTAATATCGGGAAATAAAGAAGAACAAATTTTGGAGCACCTCAACAGCCAACACAAAAATATAAAATTCACTATGGATACAGAGAAAAATGGAAAAATCAACTACCTGGACCTAACAATTAAAATAAACAAAGAGACTAACAAATTTACTTACGAAATATACAGAAAACCCACAGCAACAGATACAATAATACACAATAAATCTAACCATCCTCAACAGCACAAGAACGCCGCTTTCAGACATTTATTAACACGACTTGAACGAACCCCGTTAGAAAAAGAAGCTTACAACAAGGAACTGAGCACAATATACACAATCGCAGAGAACAACGGATATCAAAAAAGTTTAGTGAAGAAAATACAAAAAAACATAAATTCTAGAAAGTCAGAAACCAAAGAAAAAGAAGAGAAGAAATGGGCAGTCCTATCATATACCGGAGCAACATCTTACAAGTTGGCTAAAGTTTTCCAAAAATATAACATTAATGCAGCATTTAAAACGACGAACAATATGGGAAAACTTCTACGAAACAACATTAACAAGGAAGACCTCTTTGACAAACAAGGCGTATACAAATTGACTTGCGAATGCCAAAACAGTTATATAGGACAAACAGGACGCCAAATCAAGACGAGATATCGAGAACACATAAGGGATTACAATAAGAAAATAAGAAAATCATCAACAACAGTGGAATCAAATTTCGCCAACCACATGGCAGAAAACAAGTGTACACCCATGAAAATAGGAAAAACAGCTAAAATTCTCCACATACAGCATAAAGGAAGACGACTTAACATATTAGAAAATATGGAGATATACAAACAAAAAACATTCGTAGGTAAAATAATAAATGAACAAATAAACACCGCATCGGATACATTATTTGAACCGCTTAAGCTAATATACCCGAAAGAAGACAAAAGACCTAAAACCGACATAAACAAAACAACACACAAACGGACAATAACGGACTTTTACCTACTTGGTTAATGAGGGTACAATAATGAAAATATGACAAAAAAATAGATTTGCATACCTAAACACACAACACAGACTCACACACACACACACACACACGTCACCCGAACGCACGAATGCACGAACACATCACATGAACACGAAGTACCTGAACAAAACGACGGAAGTTAGTTACTATAAATGCTATCGAACTTACAGAAAATAACTCAGAACGAAAGAAGACACTGAAGATGGCGCATATTAGCCGAAACCGGTTTGTCTCCAAACCAAACTTGACAAGGGATGACGGAAAATCGTTCCACAATACATCATATTCCTACCCTGTCGGAAAAACAAGCAACCAAAAAGTTATTAATTGTTATAAGCTTGTTCTCAAGTCCTATTACATTTCGCTTACATCCTGGTCTGTTGGGTAAATATTTACTATTATAGTTGTAGTAATAGTATTTGGCTGATATACTAATTATATATGAATTTAGGTATGAGCTAGTATCCAATGCTACAATTTTACTATGTATTTCTTATTTCGCATTTTTTTAGTAAAGCGCTTTATGTATTTATGTATGTACATATGTATGTATACTATTATAATTCCTCTTTTACTCGCATTCGTTACGTATGTACATACATACATACATAGCTCAGTTGCATGTTTCAAGCCTTCCGAATCTATTGCCTTTCGAATCTATTGCCTTACGAATCATTTGTCATTCAACTCAATTGCTTTTCAAGTTATGAGTGAATGAGGGCATATCTCTTTTTGTTGACGTGCAGTGCAGAAACACTTACGCTCTATTTACAAGCTCTTTCGCTCACATGTTGAGCCAATGTTATGCAGATCGGCTCACGCCGTTTTATGCGAGTGGCTTACATCGTCAAATGAGTGAATCGTTGCAGGGGTTTAATCCAAATAGCGATCTATCAATACTCTATGCCAAGGTTGATCCATAAGGTTACCGCAGTGCGGAAAAGCAACCCTGCAATACATTTTGTGGTTGCCCGTTTTGCTATCTTAATTGTCAAACGCCCATTTTTAATTGGCCAAGCAACACATGCACACAAGAAAAGCAACACATACATACAAGAAAAGCAACAAACACATACATTTTGACAATTTAGGTAATGAAAAAAAATAGTCAGCTGTTTCTACCAAGGCAACCTTAGTTATCAACCTTGCTCTATGCTACACGATCAATGGGTGAGTTTCTAAGACTGAGCTGTTGTGCAACTGTTGAGTGTTTGTCTTAGAAACGCACTGTTGAGTAATTCCGCTCAGCTCAACAGTTGGCAACTCTTCGCCATTTTTTGCATCACAAATTTTCTTCGCTACTTGAGCTCAACATGTTGTGTAAAGCCAAACAGCTGATAAATTCATCAAACCGTTTCTAAGACGTAGCTGTTTAACTCAACTGCTACACAACTGTTGGCAACTGTTCAGCTCAACAGTTGCGGAGCAGCTTTTTCTTAGAAACTCACCCAATATGAATCGCGATCCATGGATTTCGTCAATATATATTGACCGTGTAACCGTGGCCAGTAACAAAACAAAAAACGTTTTGCAGCGGATGAAATTTGCACGTGTATAGCAATTTTTGATTTTTTGTACAAAATCGTATAGTAAAATGAGCGATGAACCATTTAATAAATATTACTTATGCAATTTCAATGAAGGAACACAAGAAGAAGGTTTGTAAATCATGCAGAAGCGTAATATAATTACCTTTCATACACATAACCGCAGGCTATATGATTGAGTACCGGTGTGATACCCAAAGATCCGCGGATTAAGTTAAAAAAATTCTCGCTTGGAGTTCCTAGGGGTGACAGTCCATAGGGGTTGGCTTTCCAATAATGTCACACGCCCTGAGAAAAACGATTTTTACTGGGTTGTAGGGGAGAGGAGTAGGTTCTGAATCAGTTAAATTCAGGCGCCGGACGTACCTAGTTTTCCCGGAATTTTTTAATTTTAATTTTTTTTTAATTTTAATTTTATTTATTCAGCAATCTACCAGGCTCAGCCCTCACAGATTCATCATAACAAAATACAATGCTCTTACATTGATATATACATACATAAATATTCACAGAATACAAGAATCAATTATTACTGCTTCGAGAGCATAAAAACAAAACAAAAAAGCAAATAGTTTGATACAACAATAAAATAATCACAATACATTATTACAGATCAATTCGATTAACTTATTTTTCAAACATGGCCTGCTCAAGTTCTGAAATGCTGCAGATGGAATTGCAAAGCGATGTAAACTTATAGGTTCATTCCCACCATATTTCGTCCTATGCGTCTTACAATAGAAGATATAGTGCTCTCTTAAAAATGTTCCCGGTACATGAAACGGTAAAAGAGCAAGAAGCTCTGGAGAGTTTATTTTTCCGTCATAGATATCCTTAATAAAGAGAATACCATTCATTTTCCTTCTGCATGCGAGATTAGATAAATTGAGAATCCTACACCTCAGCTCATAGGTTGGCATATCGTCGACTGAGTAAAGTCGCCTGAGGGCAAATTTTGTGAAACGTCGCTGAACGCTCTCTACTCTGTGGGAATGGATTTCGGTATTGGGGTCCCATATGACGCCGGCGTACTCAACTACGGATCTTACTAGGCAGGTGAAGATACTTTTTAGAGTGAGAGGGTCGCGAAAGTCCCTAGAATTGCGTTTGATGAAGCCTAATTTAGAGTTTGCCGAGGATATCACATATTCTCTATGAAAATCAAACTTGAGTTTGTGATCTAAGTAAACTCCTAAATCCTTTACAATAGTTTGGCGGTTGAACGTGTCTAGATCGTTGAACAAGTAGTTGTGATGAATAACAGAGTTGCTCCGCGAGAAAGAGATAATGTTACACTTGTCAAAGTTCAGTTTTAGGCTGTTTCGGTCACACCAAGACACCAGCGAAGCAATATCGAATTGCATGCTAACGAGGTCACTAGGCTCTTTAATTTTCAGAAAAACCTTTATGTCATCAGCATACATTAAGAAATTACAGAACTTTAGCTCGTTCTGTATGTCGTTGATGAAAATCGAAAATAGCAGAGGTCCGAGGTGACTGCCCTGAGGGACGCCCGAAGTAGCATTTATAGGATCAGAACAGCAGTTTCCGATTTTGACAACCAATTTTCTGTTCGATAGGTAAGAATTTAACCACTCAAGAGCTTTTGAATGAACACCGAGTATTTCTTGTTTGTTAAAGTTGTTAAATTTTTACCAATAACAACCCCAATTCCTCATTTACAAAACAAAGTTCACTCTATTTTAGTCTCAACACGTATATTACTAATATATTTAATAAATTTTACAATATAGCGTTAAAATCACTTTTATTAAAAATGTTGCTAATAGCGACTTCACAGGGTGTACTACGCAGAAGGACATCACCGTGGCGGTAGCCACGGTTAGGGCACAAGTCCGGACGGCTGGCGTAGCCCAGGGTTATTTTTTATAAGCGCGGCCGAAGGCCGCCAACGCAGAAAAGTGTTCTGCGCAAAAGTTTTTTCTTTATCGAATTTATATGGAGATTACTAAAGTTTAACCATAAATTCTTCGAAAACGAGGTACGTCCGGCGCCTAAATTTTACAGATTCAGAACACCCTTCCCCTCCCCTATCTAACGGTAGAAGTCGTTTTTTGGGGGCGTGTGACATTATTGGAAAGTTTCCCCGAATGCCTCTCACAGATGTCAAAACTGAAATCAAAACTTGCCGGAGGCTTAAGCTGGGGTTATAGATACTTAACATAGCATGGAACAAGTTGAGAAACGGGCCGCTTTATGCGCGCTCCGTAAAAATCTAAATTGATCTGACTTCTATGTTACGCTAAGTGTGCATAATCAAATGTACTCAAATCCCATTGAACAGAAATTTTGAGTGAGTTTGTTCATGCTACGTTAACAACCTATAACTCCAGCTTTATAGTTCACGAGATATTTGTTGGTAATTTTTTGATAGTTGGATGGGTCCATAGATATTACCTCAGAAAGGGAATTCTGCCAGATGATGGTTTTTTTTAAATCGCGGCCAAAGGCCGCCAAAACAAAGGTTCTACACACATGTAAACATATGTGCGTGTTTTTATAAGTGCCTTTCTTCGGTAATCGCACGCAGTTTTGGGGGTTTGTTTGGTAAATCAGGAAGACTTCCTCTACAACCCCCAATGAGGGTAGACTGTTGGACAAATTTTCCGCCAAAAACAACAAAAAAATAAAGAATTTTCACCAACGCCTTCCTTTACACAGATTTGCCTACTGCAGCACTGCGTCAGCTATGGACATGCCAATGGACAACAGAGCGTTTACAAAGCATTTTAGACAATTGGGAAGCTAAAAACACAAACACCATCAATATTGAAACAGCTGATGAATTATTTTGTCAAGCGATCGAATTGATTTTGTTGTTTGTGCAAAATAATTTCACTGGACCATTGAAGCAAATAGAGCAGTTTTCTGAATTCTTGCAAACAAAAGACTTGTCAAATTATAATGCATTCGAAAAGTTAATGGAGAATGGTGAAGAAATAAATCCCAATGTTAAATTAGGCGAATTGTTGGTATTGGCAAAGGCGATGTTGGCAGCATTGCGGCAATGTTGGCCAGATTCTGTGGTAAGTACATAATTTAAAAAAAAAATGTAATTAAATTATAAGTAAGTAATTTAAAAAAATTTAATTAAATCATAAGTAATTTAAAAAAAAATGTAATTAAATTTTAGAAATACGCTCTGTTTTACATTTTTAGTATCTCAATTGGTGGCATATGCGTACAATCTATATACAACAACAAATAATCGATGAGCTAACAAGTAATTTATATGAACAGCATAAGGTAGTAGCGGAATTCCTATTAGCAAATGTTGATAAAGTGCCTGAGAAGGAATTGCAGGCCTTGCTCTACCTCGAAGTGGCAAACGGCTATTTACTATTCCATCGCGCACAAAAATCCAGCGATATACTTGAAGAGTTATGTCGACGTTTTGGTATAGTTTTGAATGTGGAAGGTACATACATATATTTTATTGACAATTATATATGTATGTATATACCTACAACTACACTACATAATACTTATTTATTTTTCTTCTCTAACTGTAGGCTTACTTGGCTTGCGCACAAAATTCCAACAAAAACCATTGCCACAACTTTGTTTGAAGGTGCAACAGCAATCCAACACAGAGCTGCCTACAGCGCAAACGACTAACGGTAAAACTAATCTACCGAAACTATTCTTACTGGACGATGATACGCGTCTAGAGCGTATACGCTTTATTGAGCCCAAAGATAATGAGGTGATGACGCTGCCGAGCGTCTTGCAGGCTTTGGTATTGGCGAAAGTGTATGTTGGTTGTTGTTTTTATAATGGCAAAAAAAAATTACTGCAGCTGAGGCGTGCAGACGTACATAGATGCAGTGCCAGAGCTTGGTCAGATATTAAACAGTGCCGTTACGTTGCTACGTTACTGTCGGTTGTGTCGTATCACACTTAACTGCTAACTGGTTTAGTTGTGAACAGTTGCACTGCTTGAACCTCTTGAGCAGCAGTATTTTTTGGCATTACATACTTTTCATACTTGCTACGTGGCGGCACTAAATATTCCTTTTTTAATTTTCCATTTTCCAGCAAACAACTCAAACGCTCCCAACCCAAAGATCGTCTTGCTGACGAAGAATTGGAACCATATATAAAAACTCTCCTCTATCAAGAACATGGTCCGCTGCAAGTACGCCAATCCGCTTTACTGCTTAACTGCGTGCAAGAGTCAAATCAGCGTCGCACAATCCAACGAAGTTGGAAGCAATGTGAAAATGCTGTAAAACTGCTCGATAGCCCCATATACACTATACAACAACGTCTCTCATATGCCTTCGCCGGCTTCTTGCAACCCAAATGCCAAGTGCAGTTGCAGCTATGCGAATTGCTACTCTCATTGGGTATGACAAAAACTGCACTCGATATCTACTTACAAATACAAGCATGGCCGCAAGTTATACAATGTTACAATCGCTTGGAGCTGCGTCATAAGGCCGCTGAAATTATACGACAAGAATTGGCAAAACGACCCACTGTGCTGTTGCATTGTTTGTTGGGCGATGCTATCGATGATGCACAGTGTTATGCCACAGCTTGGGAATTTTCCAAGCACAGCAGCGGGCGTGCGCAAGCGCATTGGGGCACTTACTACTTTCGTAAAGCTGAATATGCCGAAGCTATACCACATTTGGAAAAATCGGTTGAGATAAATTCATTGCAAGAGAAAATTTGGTTGCGTTTGGGCTATGCTGCTATACAATTGGAGCGTTGGGAATTGGCGGTGCATGCTTACATCACGTACACACACATTGAACCGTTGGGTTTTGAATCGTGGAACAATTTGGCAAAGGCATTGGTGAAGTTGGGCGATAAGCAGCGTGCGCATAAAGTGTTGGCGGAATCGTTGAAATGTAATTACAATAATTGGAAGGTGAGTGACTGCCAAATGCATATATGTACATATCTATGTAAAAGATAAACGCCAGCCAACTTTGAAATCTCTTGCAGGTATGGGAAAACTTCATGATCGTTTCGTTGGATACTTGCCATCTGGAAGATACACTCAACGCATATAGCCGTCTCAGCGAACTGAAAGATCGCTACCTCGATCTCGAAGTACTTTGTGTAGCTGTGGGCGCCATTGTCGAAGGCAAACCGGATGCAAAGGGACAAACGCCCGAACGCCTACGCAAAAAAGCCATCACACTAATGGCGCAACAATGCATCAAGCATGGCAATGAACCGAAAGTATGGGAGCTAGCTGCCTTGCTTGCGCCCACACCCACAGCACAAAAGTTGGTGAAGGCAGTGAATGCTTATACCACTAAAGAGCTAGAATGGGCCACTAAACAACCATATGCGCTAAAAGTGATACAAATCTGTCAGCGGGCATGTGAGCTGTCGCTAGCGGCCACCAGCGAACACACCACGCAGGAAACGGATGTAATGATAACATCACAATTGAATTCAGCACGTTTAGCAGCGCAGGCGGTGCAGCGTGCTACCGCGCGTGTCAATGAAAAATGGCCGGAAAATGAAGAAGCGTTGGATGTGTTGCGCGAACAGTTGGAGGCGCTGACGGCTAAAGTGAAGGAGCGCATGGGTGCAAGCTGATGATTGTTTGAATTATTTACAGATATATACATATACATATATATATATTCAGTCGATTTAGTTGTTAATTAGCATAAGTCCGAGCATTTACATATTTTATTGTTCTAAACAAAAATTAAATACAAAACGCACGCAAACAAACATTCAAAGCAAATTCAATTTAGTTGTCACCAATACACGCACACACTGATCAAACGAACCGCACACCGCCAAACCCAACTTATCCGGATGCCAATCAAAGCAATGCACCGGCTGTGTGGATACCGTCGACGCGTGCAACATTTGCAACGTACCAGCCACACCCATCTCCATATTGCCCGCATCCGTTTGACGTCGCTTCTCCGGATATTCATATTGCCACAAGCGTAACGAACCCGTACCACCGCACGACACGAAAACATCGCGATTTTGCGGCAAATGACGTATAGACCAAACTGTCGATTTCGGTCCAGTTATAACACCATTCGAACCTACACTACGCCCAGCATTACGCTCCTCTACGCTGGCATAACCCTTAGTGGGATGTTGTGTGCGCATATCGTAAACGTGTAGACCACCCTCGAGTGTAGCCACAGCCATTTTATTCATTGGTATATCGCCACGATCAAATTCAATGCCACAAATGCCATTTTTCAGCGTCGTCTCCCAACGCACCGCCAGTTGGCGCAAGTCGAATAGTTTTAGATCGCCATTATCATAGCCGGCGGCTACACAGCGTTCTGCATTGTTGTAGCTATTGCCGAAAGCGACCGCCCAACAATCACGCCTTTCGCTGTGATTGATGCCATCGCCCATTTTCGCTTCGGGGCATATGTCGACAACGGGTGCGGCACCTTGCCGTATGTCCCACACTTTCACGGCGCCATCACGACTACCGGTGACTATCTCCGGTGCCCCACAATCCAATTGTTTGCCGCCAATTGCGTCGATTGAGTTTATGATGCTTTTGTGTGCCTCCACATTGTAAACGGGGAGTTCCGGCCGTTCTAAGTCGCTAAAGAAAACGAGAAAAAGGAGGAAGAAGCTTCGAAACTTTGTTCACAAACCTAGCGTGTTTATTGAATCCAACTTGCCTATTATACTACCAGTTATGAAACCAAAAAAACTTACAGCACTTGCATGCGTCCTTCAAAATCCCCGATAGCCATATGCCGGTTACGCAGACTGGCCGCACCAAATGTTCCACATTTAAATGCTACCTTTTTGACAATTTCTTTTACTTTTTCCGCTTTCGCTTCGTTGAGTTCATAAATTTGTAAAATACCATTGCTATTTGGTTTGGAGCCGAGCACAGCAAATTTGGCGGAGCAAGGTATCCACTTCACATCGTATACGGTATAGTCTACCGACTGTTGTATGTGCTCGATCATTTGTGGCTTATCCATTTTCGTATATTTATTGGGGTTTTCCTCTTAGGCTGTTATAGCATTAATTGCTTTCTTCAAATAATGTTTATTCAATAAAATAATATATTTATTTCTCTTATTTACTGTTGCTATGGTTTTGTTTTTTCGATGGATTTCAAAATTTGAGGTTATGTTCGCCATTTGTTTACGAATAGTGAAAGAGTGAAACAGCTGATTTCCGAATGCTTTGTAAACAGGGTGACTGTTTTTAAATTGAATTGTTTAGAAATAACCAGTCTTATAATTAAGTCAATTGGGGTTGATTGAACATCTTTAGATTTGGTGTTCAGACATATTGTGGCGAATATAATCGGTTCTCCACTTACATCGCTAAAATGATTGAACACATCTCTAGGGAAAGTGCCAGAACTAGAATAAGATACCAGATAATTTCCAGTGTTGCCAGAATTTTCCAGATTGCGTTTGACAGACTATATAAGGCGGCGAGCAGGCGCTCCAGAGTCAGTCGTAATTTAACCGTAGAAGTGTTAACATCAAGTCAAGTAAAACAAGTGTAGACTTTTTAGTCGTGAAATAAAGCAGTGTGAATTAAGAAGTAAATAAAGACTTTTATTTAACAATTCAGCGATACGAACCCTATAGAAATAATCGAGCTATCGACAAATACGTAACAATTGGTGTCAGAATTGGAATTGTTAAATAAATTCCAGGACCAAGGATAACGAAGCAAGGATAACGAATCAAGGATAACGAATCAAGGATAAGGAAACAAGGATAACGAGACAAGGATAACGAAATAAGAATAATGGCAAAGTTAAATGATCTGAAAATCCAAGAACTTAAAAGGGAGTTAGAAAAGAGAAACCTGAGTACCACCGGCAATAAAATTGAACTACAGGCAAGGTTAAGAGTAGCTATGGAAGCATATAACATTAATGTAGATGAGTTTGATTTCAACGATGATGTGGAAGAGGTGCAAAAGGAAGAAACCCAGAAGGAAGAGGCTCCACAGTCAGTAGCAAACGTAGACATGAACTCGATATTGGCTGTGCAAAACACTGGGTATTAGGAAAACCCGAACAACTGCGTTGCATCCACAATCAGACGGCATGGTAGAAAGATTTAACAGAACATTAGAGGAACATTTACGAAAAGTGGTGGACAAGTTCCAGAGAGATTGGGACACTCATATTCCTCTGTTCCTGATGGCATATCGATCGGCCGTACACGATACAACAGGTCAGACTCCTGCAAAAGTAATCTTTGGTAGTGATCTTCGACTGCCAGCTGACTTGAAATTTGGGATAAGTGCTGATGCGGGAATAAATGCCAGACAATCTAACAACGTTCTGGAAGAGGAAATGAGAGAAATACATGAACTTGTAAGACAGCGAACAAAGATCATGAGTGACAAGATGAAGGCCAGATACGACAAGGCAATGAACTCAGAAGGTTTTGTTGAGGGAGATCTAGTTTTGCTATACAACCCGCAGCGAAAGAAAGGTTTGTCCCCGAAATTGCAGTGTACTTGGGAAGGGCCCTACAAAGTGATTAAACGGCTCAACGATGTTGTGTATCGCATACAAACGATTGGAAGACCAAGGAATAAAATGAAAGTGGTTCATCTGGAAAGGCTAGCAGCATTTGGGACAAGTAATGTGTCAGATCGGGACGATCAGACTTAGGTGGAGGGCAGTGTGGCGAATATAATCGGTTCTCCACTTACATCGCTAAAATGATTGAACACATCTCTAGGGAAAGTGCCAGAACTAGAAGAAGATACCAGATAATTTCCACTGTTGCCAGAATTTTCCAGATTGCGTTTGACAGACTATATAAGGCGGCGAGCAGGCGCTCCAGAGTCAGTCGTAATTTAACCGTAGAAGTGTTAACATCAAGTCAAGTAAAACAAGTGTAGACTTTTTAGTCGTGAAATAAAGCAGTGTGAATTAAGAAGTAAATAAAGACTTTTATTTAACAATTCAGCGATACGAACCCTATAGAAATAATCGAGCTATCGACAAATACGTAACAATATTTAATTTACTTGGCCCATTTAACAGGTCGGCTCAAGATACATACACACATACACGCCGGGAGCTGAATATCAAACTCTCGTGACCTAAATGTCAAAATTGCAAGGAGGACGAAATAATTTGACATTCATTTCACAATTTTTACCAATCGTAAACACGAATGCATGCATAAAATAAGCAGAAATAAAAACAAATTTGATAGGTGATGAAGAAGAACAAGAATGCAGCTGATCTGACGAACCAACCTGTTTAGTGGACACTGACGCTAATCACATTTCTCTTTTCATGACATTTCATTTTACTTATGAAACAAGCCTTTTAACAGGGTTGCATGCAGAATTGTTCTTCATTAACAACTCATTAATTTCTAATGAAGCATTAACTTGGTCAATTTTTGTATGGTAAATTGAGAATCATTGGGCTTGAAAATTGAATGAAGGCTCTTAAAGTTCAATTAAGGTTGTGTCTGAACATAACATTATATCATGTTCAGACATAAAAATTAATTAAGTCAATTGGGCTTGATTGAACATCTCTAGATTTGGTGTTCAGACATATTTAATTTACTCGGCCCATTTAACAGGTCGGCTCAAGATACATACACACATACACGCCGTGAGCTGAATATCAAAATCTCGTGACCTAAATGTCAAAACTGCAAGGAGGACGAAATAATTTGACATTCAGCTCACAACTTTTACCAATCGTAAACACGAATGCATGTGTAGTATAAGCAGAAATAAAAACAAATTTGATAGGTGATGAAGAAGAACAAGAATTCAGCTGATCTGACGAACCAACCTGTTTAGTGGACCCTGACGCTAATGACATTTTTCTGATCATGACATTTGATTTTGCTTATGAAACAAGCTTTTTAACAGGGTTGCATGCAGAAGTGTTTTTCATTAAGAACTCATTACTTTCTAATGAAGCATTAACTTTGTCAATTTTTGTATGGTAAATTGAAAATCATTAGGCTTGAAAATTGAATGAAGGCTCTTAGGGCCGGTTTCACCATCTCCGGTTAATTTAATCGCTGGTTAGTTTGACGTAAATTGTATGGCGAGCTGTCAAATAAATTGCTTAACCGGGCAAAAATCTCTGGTTAAGTGCTTAACCGGAGATGGTGAAACCGGCCCTTAATGTTCAATTAAGGTTGTGTCTGAACATAACATTAAACCTTACTCAACGAATGTATGTATGTAACACACAAATAATTAAACTTTTTATTAATTAATAAAAAAATGGGTACACAATAGATAAACTTATTACATTCTATGAGTATCTTTACATTACAATATTCTATTTTATATCAATTTAATTTTTCATATTACTATTAAGCGTGTTTCAATTACGCTGATCCTGAGACAGATACAAATTTTTACAAGTAAATGCAATAACAACAATATAAGCCAGATATATTTCTGGTTCAATTTATGATCCGGTTTGTTCGATTTGTTTTTTCCGTGCTGACAGTGTTTTTCTGATGTATACATACCACACTAACACTTTCACACATTGTGCATGTGTTGGTGCCATTTACATAACAATGATCCCGATGGTTTCGGTAAAAATTGAACTTGATACAGAGCTCGTTGTACTAATTAAAAGGGCGCCTATTATATCCATCCTGCCTTCTTACGTTCGTATAGCAAATTTTTTATCTCTTCTCGTTTCAGCAGACCTAACTGTGTTAGTGGCGAAAGATCCTTGCTTTTGTCATCCTTCCCATATCCTGCAGCCGTTGTCACGATCTCGTCACAATCATCCACATCCAAATCACATACATCACCTCGCTCAATGCATATATTATGCACGACACAACATGCTAAAACAAAATTTGCTATTTGTTCAGGATTTAATAAATTTAAATATTGCAATTGGCGAAAGCGTGATTTCAGTATGCCAAAAGCTTCTCTAATTCTCGCATTAGTCGCATAAAATTTCTGATTATACAAAAGTTCTGCTTCACCCAAATTCTGAGCGTACGGCGTTAACAAACATTCTCTGAGTGGAAATGCTGAATCGCCCAATAAATAATATTTTGGTGTTAATGCCATTTGCATTTCCTTATTAATTATCGCCACTTTTGTTCCATTAACTGAGTTCGAGTATGTGTGTTTGTCTTTATCGCTTGGTACGCCGGTGAAAACATCCAAAAAACGTAAATTTGCATCGCAAATCGCCTTCAAAGTGATGGAGCCAAATTCAGATTTGTTTGCATATCTCGGTTTACGGCTTAAAATAATTGTAACGTCGATGCAACCTAGCACATTTGGGAAGCCTGCAATCTAGAAAAGAAAATGATGAGAGTATGCCACGAGTTAATTAGATAGAGCAGAGGATAATAGACATGAAGATAATAGATAGATAGGAAGATATGGCTAAAATTGTATGGTTAATTTCTGCACAAAGCTAGAACAAAAATAGCTTCTTTTTTAACGGCTTCACAAGTGCATGCATAGCCGACAACGAGCTGTTTATGTAATAATTAGCTTGTGGCTGGCCGACTAAGCAAAATCGCAGCGCTCAGCGTTTTTTTTGGAACGTTTAATAACCTAAACAAACATACTTTTTATGAAGGTTATTGGAGTATTGTAGGCAAAAATGATTGCTCAAGAACGGACGAAAGACAATGCTAAATTAAAGGAAAGTTTTGGAGCATTATCTTATAATTTTTTTTGTACGTAACGGTAAACTTTAATGGTCGTTTTTTACTGAATTACCATTAGTAGAATATTTAAAGGCAAGCGAGTCGTACGTTATTAATTTATGGATTAAAAAAATACACCAGTAAAGATCCACAAAAGCATCAAATAAAAGAAATAAAAAGGCTTCAACAAATATATCCTTCGCACTTACACTTTCGAATTCCTTTGCTGTATTCTCTTTTTCTTGTTGTTCTCGTGGAAATCTTATTGTCTGTGGGCCGATAACTTTAACGATGAAATTGGAAACTTTATTAAATATATCGTATATCTTTGATAAGGACATATCAAATAGATAGCCAGTTTCACGATATGTGGTTTTGTGAGCAGCAAACCTAAGAAAAAAAGAAAAATTATTAGACACAGAAACAGTTCGAGTTAGACTAGGAATTCTAAAAAGAGAGTTGATATCAGAGAGAGCAGAATGTAATGGTCTGCAGTACGAAACTTAAAGAAAAATTTCGGATTTTTAATTACTTTGACGGAAGAAATTTTTTTAAATAACTAATTAATAGTTAAATAGTTTATTTAAATGTTTTTAAATTAAATCGCAAATAATAGCCATAATTTAAATTTAAATTAAAATTACCAAAAAAAAACTACAATTTTTTTTACAAATGATAAAAATCGCTAGCTTAGAATGCAAATTGTGTAAGTCCTTTTTTAAAAATTTGTAGGAGAGACAAAAAACAAAAAAGAAAAAAAAATTAGAAATGAAAAAAAAATCTCTGTTCATATAAATATTTTGGACTTACACAATTTTTTTCGCTTTTTGGACTTACACAATTTGCGTATCACTGAATAACAACGAGTAGAAATATGACAAGTATCTCAGACTTGTTTAGCGCGGTGCGTATTTGATTTTTCTAGCGTTCTACATAAAAATACACTTTTTCATAAAAGTGGACTTACACAGTTTGCACTCTAAGCTAGCGAAATGTAATTTTTTCAGACTATAATTTAACATTTTAGTACACAAATATCGCTTATATATATCAAACTCTTAAGGCCCTTGGCCACTTAAAATCTGGAATGTTAAGAAGTGTATACATATGTGTGAGTGTCGGGTGATTGACGCAAATATCTAAAAGATTTGATTCTCATCAACGCGAGCCCGAACAAGAACGTGTAGCACGACGACTGCCGACTGCACTAACACACACAAAAAAACTCACACATACACACTGCTTGACATGCCAGATTGTCAGTTGCCAAGGGCCTTTAACTATACTTCAAAAGTAAGTCTCATATTCTCTTCTGGAAATCTACGCGCATAGGTAGATTTTCAAGTTTTATGCGCCCAAAATTGAATTTTGTAAAATTGTTATAATTACAGAGAAAAAACATACCCACATATTGGAAATAGAATGGGGAACAATAATTCATCGCTTTTTTCCCGACCCCATACTCTGCACTTGCCCCAGATGGTCGTAACTTAGCATATCTGAAGTTAATTTTTTGTTTTTTTCTTACATATTTTTATACTCAGCTGTACTAGTACACAGAGTATTATAGTTTTAATCACATAACGGTGGATTGTAACAGAGTGAAATAATCGAGATAGATATAGACTTATATATATCAAAATGATCAGGGTGAAAAGAGAAATCGATTTAGCCATGTCCGTCCGTCCGTCCGTCCGTCCGTCCGTCTGTCCGTCCGTCCGTCTGTCCGTCCGTCTGTAAACACTCTAACTCGCGCAAAAATTGAGATATTTTGATGAAATTTGAAACGCAAGTTGGTATCGAGACTGGGACGGTTGGTATTGAAAATGGGCGAAATCGGACCATGACCACGCCCACTTTTCCTATATAGAAATAATCGGAAATTTGGTATCTCAGTCACTAATATAGCTGGAGCGATGAAATTTTACCCACGTGTTGAGCTCAGGCCCCCAGGAAGAAATTTGATGAAATTTTGGAAAATGGGCGGTGCCACGCCCACTTATTAAGGGTCAAACCTTGAAAGTTTTATATGTCATAACTCAGAAACCATTAAAGATATATCGACAAAATTTGGTACGCGTGATTTACTTACTTAGGCATACGTTTGGAGGGAAAATAGTTAAAATCGGTTGACGGCCACGCCCACTTTTATATATGTATATTACAAAGTGACCTAATAAAAACATTTTAAGCGATATCTCTGTCAAATATAAAGATCTATCATTGAAATTTTGTCGCGTAAGTCCAACTGCGGACATAAAACGAAAAACACAAAAATTTTGGAAAATGGGCGGTGCCACGCCCACTTATTAAGGGGCAAACATTGAAAGTTTTATGAGTCATAAATCAGAAACCGTTGAAGATATATCGATGAAATTTGGTACGCGTGATATACTTACTTAGTCAAATATTTGGACGAAAAATTTCCGAAATCGGTTTAGGGCCACGCCCACTTTTATATATGGGTCTTATAAAGTGACCTAATAAAAGCATTTTAAGCGATATCTCTGTCAAATATAAAGATATATCATTGCAATTTTATAGCAGGAGTCCAACTGCGGATATAAAACGAAAAACACAAAAATTTTGGAAAATGGGCGTGGCACCGCCTCTTTTTATAAACAGGAATATACGAGATTTCTGAGCCCATAACTCAACAAATAATTTATATATAATGACGAAACTTGGTGTGTACACTTTCATTACTTGTGGTAATACACGCTCAAAATTTTAGCGAAATCGGTTGACGACCACGCCCACTTTTATATATGAGAACTATAAAGGGGCCTAATAAAAACATTTTAAGCGATATCTCTGTCAAATATAAAGATCTGTCATTGAAATTTTGTGGCATGACTTCCACAATAGACCGGAAACAACAAATAGAAAAATTTTGGAAAATGGGCGTGGCACCGCCTCTTTTTACACAAAGGGATATACGAGATTTCTTAGCCTATAACTCGACAAATAATTGAGATATTATGACGAAACTTGGTTTATACACTTTTATAACTTGTGTTAATAGACACACAAAAATTTATTGAAATCGGTTTATGACCACGCCTACTTTTTAAGAAAGATATTTCTGGAACACCCTTTGGGAATTTGTAACATGACATCTTTGTAACTAGAAGTCATAAAGGAATGAAATTTTGCACAAAGTATAATATTGATATGCTTAGTTGGATGACTGATAAAAATTTAGAAAATGGGCGTGACTACGCCCACTTTATGCAGCACTCGCTTTATATTAAGTGCACCGTGTTTCCATCAAACGCAAACAAACAATGAAAGCATACAGCTGAGTATCTAATGTTCGATTCCACTCGAACTTAGGCTTCCTTACTTGTTAAGTGCTAGTTTTAACTTGAATATTAATTATTTAAAGCATTTCATTTAAGTAGTCGTGATGAATCCTAAAGGTTCAAGTAATTATTAACACTTTTCAATAATATCCTTGGTTTCCAATAATTCTAAGTTTATAGTTTTAAGCTTTTAAAGTTGGGATATTTAAAAAAAAATTATCACTCTTTTTCATGTTAAAAATTTGTTTTGTTATGTTGCTCTGTCAGACTCAGTCAAATTCACCCTCGGACATGATATCTAGTACAATTAGTAGTTAGCCGACAAAAAATTACGTCGCACAAAGCCGCACTTCACTACTAGATACAGGGTTTTTCATATGTACCTACAATAATTTTCTTTTTGTGCTTTTTATTTAATTTTAATGTTTATATTTCTAACGCATATCTTGGTTAATGTAGGTGATGCTCGAAAGTAACCCAGATATTTAGCAGCGATTATTGTTAACTTTTTAGGCAGTATTTTTAGTATTTCCAATTTTTCAAAGTTAAGGAAGTACTTATCATAAAAAGGGGCTAAGAATTATAAAGCTGCATTTTTTAGAAGATTTTTGAGTATGCAATTTTGCAGCTCATTCAATTGTAATATAATAATATGCAACATTCAACTTTTTGAAAAAATTCATTGGCTTTTCGGAAATTTTAATTGGAACGGTCTCACGTACATATAACGCAAATACCCTACAGAAAAAAATTACTAAAATCGACGGAAATTTTTACAGCATTGAGAATAGCACTTTTTACACTAAAATTGGTTGGCTACATAACAGTACACTTAGAAATCTCCTCAAAATCTTCTATAAATTCTGGCCGCGCTTTGAAATTTTTAATCCACTTTTAGAAATTTCTACGATTTTTCGGATTTTTCCATAAGCTTAGAAATCCTGCTTAAGGCGATTTTTATTGAAAAATTGTTTACATTTTTAAACGAAAATAAGAGAGTCAAATTTTCGACAGAACTGTTTGAAATAAATTTAAAAACTCTGACGTATGATTTTTTTTTTTTTGAGTCACTGTATATATTTTTCAATAAAATCGACTTTTAACTAGAGCCCTAGATACCCGGGTATCGAGCAATTCGATCTGATCGTTTTTGTTTGAAGCCCGTTTGTTGTTCAAATGCCCGTACAAACATTCGAGCATTCGAGCTTACAAACAAAAAAAATGTGTATCGGAAAAACAAAAATAAAAAAAACTACATATAAAGAAAAAAATAATAATAATAAACAAAAGAAAAAAACAAACTTCAAAATACCCGAATTGTTCAAATGCCCGTACAAACATACGGGTAATAAACAAACAAACAACTCTTCGAGCATTTGAACAACAACTGTTCGGGCTACTCGAAAATGTTCAAAAAAAAATGGAGAGCTTACTTTTAACACAAATTATTAAAATTTAGCATTAAACAAGCAATTTGGAATAGATGTACACAATAAAATATTTCTACCTATGTGCTACGGTTATAAATAATAATTTTCTTATATAATTTAGTTTTTTAATATTCCATTTTGACAGACATTAAGTAAAATCTCAAGTTCAGATACTCTTATACATTGCATATTTATTCCCATTGTAGTTTATACTAATATTATTTGATTAAGATGGTAAGTAATTGAAAGAAAACTTGAAATTTAAATAATTGGCGTTACTTTTATGTTATTAGCATGTTAATAACAGCAATACCGTATAATAATTGTAGCGTTTGTTGAGCCGTAGGGAAGTGCAGGAACCGTAGGAATTTTACCACAAAAGAGCGAATATAAGTACAAAGAATGTAAATTGTGGTAAAATTCCCCAACCCCCCGCCCCCCCCGTTACTACGCCACTGTTCAAAATAAACGTACCTACAGACTTATTAGATATAAATAAACAAAAACAATTGAGTATGCATATGGAAATTAAAAATACAGAACAATAAAAAAATGATTTAAGAAATGTGTTACGTACAATTTTACGTTATTAAAATTGTTTAAAATTTCAGAATAAAAATCATGATCAACAATATCATATCAGTAAAACACAAAGTTAAATTAACCCTACAATACACACGCCTAATATATAAAAAAGAGAGGCTAACATCATTTGAAAGAGAGAGTTCGGGGGTAAAGGCAAGTAGCACACGCCGTATTTTATAATCTTTTAGCTGCTACACGTAAATGGGTACATAGGTCAGTATTTTCAATATACCTACATTGTAGATAAATACATACATACAGTAGTTTTTAGAAAAGAAAACGTTATCAATTGCATACATATGTATGTATGTATGTATGTACCTACATAACAATGAACTTACCATAAAAATGAGAGCACATTATTTTCTGCCGATTTCGGCCGCCTTCCTCCTCTATAATGACGGACTACGTACCATGAGCTCGACGAATATTTTTCCACAAGATATTCAGCAATATCGCGGCTAATGCCAAAATTTTGTTGGAACTGTGTAATAGATATACATACATATATGTAAATATATTTGAAGGCTTTATGTGTGTAAATATGTACAAGCACAGCTATTAATTATAATTTAAAAAACATATTACATACATATTATGTATGTACATATGTACCTCTTCATCTGAATAACAATGCACTACAGTGTCTATGAAGTCCTTCATTTTTGGCACTGTCTTTCTTCTTTTAACAATACCACCCACAGCAGATGCACCTGGACCACCACCATCTTTATCATTTTCACCTTCATCGTCCGATGACGATTCAGTTGAATTTCCCAAATCAATAATTTTGCTTAAAGGCTGTGGTAAATTTATGCGATTAGCGTTCATTTTGTTTAAGAAATAAACTTTGAATAATCAATTCAAACACGGTAAATAAATTTTAATTTTATGTGTATGTATATGCAACTGTTTACTACTGCCTATCGGCATAATTGTGAAACAACTTGGAATTAATCAAAACAAAAAGCCAAAGTTCACCCTTTCTTGTGTTTTGTTTTGTTTGCGTTTGAGGGTTGAAAATGTTCTTACCTAACTAAGGAGCTACACTATCAAGTGATTGCGTTTAATTGGCCACATCCGCAGACTATAAAACGATGTATGAAACAGGCATAATAATTTTTTTAAATGGCAATAATGGCCTGAAAAACGTATATTGTGTATATGTGTGTGTTATCAAAAAAGTGCAAGCGTATTTAATTTTATAGGCAAAAACTTGATCGTGTATCCCTCACGTAATGCATTATTGAATGGCATGAGAATAGAACATAAAATGATTTGAGAAAAGAACATTAGTATACGGAGGTCGACGCATGCGAAAGAGACCGTTAGACGGCCTGTTTCAAAAATGTCAAAAGCCGAAAAAACGCCAGCGAACACACAAGCTATTTCGAAGAATAATACGTGTATAAGTGTAAAATCAAACAAAAGACGATAGAATTATCTAAAGAAGGATATCGCAGTAGATAAGCTGATTGGAATTGTGTATGTATACTAAAAAGTGTGAATGTCAGACAAAACGAATTGGCAAAAATTTTTCCTTGATATTCATTTCTCTTTTCTTTCACATTGAGATTTTTAAAGAAAACACACACATAAAAACGGAAGTAATATAACCTCTATTTGGATAAGCTTTGACACAAGCTGAAAAGAGGAAGAAGTAGGGCGATTCTCTCTTACATCGACATTCTATAGTTAGGCTATGGAATACAGAGAAACGTCAAAAGTGTACTAGTGATAAGGCATGGTACAATAACTTAGAGGTAGGCGCACGGGCGAATTCAGAAACTACTTTTTTTATTTCCAAAGGTAGAGTGTAATGTCAAAATCCAAGCGAATTATAATCATGGAATGAGCGAGTCCCAAGCGAATTCAGATTTTAACCACGGCGAAATATCATTTTGACATTACACTCTACCAATTACAATAACAAAATACATGGGGATTTTCTGAATTCGCCCCTGCGCCTACCTGGTATATCTGCCTTGTGATAAGGTGCCTTCTTCACCGATTGTTCATTTTCATGTATGTACATTAGGGTCGTCCAAAATTGTATGAAGACTGTAGGTAATACGGAAATCTACATCGAAAATCTTTTCATTGAGGTCGCTCAAATGCCTCCAAATTTCCCTCTACTTTTGTAACACTGAGAATACATACATTTTTGTAAAGTCCTTAATGAACAAGAAAAAGTTCTTAATTTTTCCTACTACTAATTCCTTACAAACTAATATATAAAAATCTGTACTTTTTCCCACGGTAAGATTTTCTTGACTGAAATCGCTACGTGTGAGCATTTTTTCCACTGGTGCCAACACTGCTTTGCATGCAAAACAGCTGACTCAATTGTAAAATTTCGAACTGCAATACGTTAGTGAAAACTAGAAAAGTGGGCATTCAAATAAAAGGTATTGTGAAAAGTTGTTTAATAGCAAAGGCAGTGAATTTTAAGAATTATTCTACAATAAGGCGACTTGGAAGTTAACATTATCACTGAATTTTATATAAAATACATATGTATAGCTTTGTTCAGCAATGATTTTGTCGGTTTTAATTTTTTAAGACCACCTTAATGTACATGCATGTCTACATATATTAGGGTTAAGGTAATCTACAAAATATCGAACTCAAAACATATTTTTTGTTGTAGTGATATGCAATCACTTATCATTTCATATCATTTATCATTGTTTTATTTTTTATTATTATTATCCCGCTCCCTGTTATATATTAAATAAAGCCTAAGAAATACAGGAACACAGCCCATTGTAAAAAAACTGACATTACTGACAAATCAATTTGACAGAATAAAACAGCTGATGCTATTTAAAAGAGAACACGAACAAAGAGAGAGAAGGCAAATAAGAGCGAGCAATATTTAACTAAATATACATATGTACATACAATGGTGCCAGATTGAGGGAAATTTCCCTTTTTGAGGGATATTTCACTGCAAAATATTTAAAGAGGGAAAAAAGGGACATTTTGTTGTCGTCCATATCATATAAAAAAAGGGAATTTCTTGGTTGCAGAACTGTTTACATACAAACATATGTATAATTTATAGTATATGTAAAAAAAGCACATCTCACACTGAAAAACTCCCATTCAGTGTATGAATACACGCGCTTTCGCGTTAACTTATGCAATGCAAAAAGGAGTCAGTTACATATATGCGTACAAGTAAACATAAAGTGAACCACACTGCGTATACGTAACTTGTTTACATACATAAATACATACATACATACATACATACTTGTGAAACTAATAAAATCGTGTAAATAATCGCCACTATTGGCTAATTTATTTTTCATTGTGCACATTCCTACTGTATTATTAGTTAATAATCGAAAGAATTTTGGAGAATTGGGAGCCACTTAAAAGCTAATTTCGCCTGACCTGATTTCAAGATAAGCGTAAAAAAGTAGAAACTATTTATGAAGAATTGGAAAGAATTCAAAGCAAGGCTTATTTTAGATTTTTTAAGTACGTTCTTAACTTTTCAATGAATTTAACGCATTTTTCCAAAGCCGAAATGTACTTAAGTATACACCGACTAGGGCAAGAAACTTAAGACACTTGTGTCGAAAATCGCAAGAAATTTCTTAAAACCCGACTTATTTACAATTCCGTGGGAATTACAGCTAAAAGTTTTGGAATTTCCATTTCCATATTTACTTGACATCATAACGTTTACGTTGGTTATGAATGCGAAGATATTTTGTCAAATTTAAATTTAGAGGAAAAGATTGTATTCAAAAAAAAGTGTTTGCGCTTTTATGAAGCTTCTACTTTTCAGATAATATCACGTTTTCCATTTGACGGTGTTTTTTGAAGAATTGCAGTTTTTAGATCCCAATATTGTTTTTGATTTCTCTAAAAACAATCGTGTATCACTTCTTGCTCTAACTAAAAAATTAAGTCTTAATCCTGATCTCACAGAATCGGAACACAAAAGTATTTGTATAGTTTTAACCGAAACACAAAAAGACGATTAGAAAAATAATAAACTTTAAAAACTATAATGACAATTTTTTGTTTCATAATCTTAAGCAATTGGTTGAAATTGTACTCACGCCTGTTATAATATACTTATATTACTGAAATAAATGTTTTAAATTCGGTGGGAATTTTGTGGGATTTTTTAATTTAAAATGTGGGAAATTAGGGATTTTTTCCAATTTCTGTGGGAATTTTAGCGGAAATTATCTGGCATCACTGTGTACATAAGTACCTACTCCACAATAATTTATAAAAAATATTAGCAAGTATTTCGTTATCGGCAAATAAATTAAGCTATTGCTTACTAGACTTATTAAACAAGAGAGACTTCCCATGTATAGCAGTAAGCTATATGCAACAAAATAAATAATAGCAAATGAGAAGAAAATGTGAAAGCAAAATGGTTAAGTGGTACACAAAAAAACTAAAAAAATAAAATATGTAAACTATAAAATACATACATATGTATGTATGACTTCAGTAAATGAACGAAAGCGACAGCAGAAATAACAAAAAAAGCTCAATAATTTCCAATCACACGTTGTGCTTGTCGATTTCCGTCAGTGAAATGAGCAATAGTCGGTTGGCTGAGTTTTTGTGAGTTGGTTGATTGGTTTTTCTAAACGCGCATGGTTATTCTATATATGTATGTATAGTATACTACATATACATATACATATATTTCAATATAGTATATAGATATGTGCATGGTGAAAACGTATATTTTGTACGCCATAGCGAAATTATATAAATAAAAATATATTAAAATCAAAGCAGTTGCCAAGTCATTCCTTTACACCGGGGTTATTTTAAAAAAGTGTCGCCGAGTAGGTACTAACCTACTAGTAAAAAAGCGGAAATCCCACTATTTTTTTTGTCAATTTTGTTTGCTTTCATAACAATTGTTTATATTAATCAATATAGTATTGTCAAAAACAGAAAAACAGAAGAAAAAAGATAATAACTAAATATGTAAATAAAAATAATGAAAAAAGGTCAACTCAAAATGCGCCAATCTTAGCACCACAGTGCCTATGTACCTACCAACGTTTGCATGTACATACCTACGTAGGTAACTGAGAACAGGAAGTTAGCAGCGCGTGCAATTGGCAAGTCTTGTGAAATAAGGCATACAGGTTTTTTTTCGAGCGCCAATAACGTGATATCACACATCAAAATCCCGGCCATTAAAAAACAGCCATCAGCGTCGCATTATATTATTATTATTTTTTTTATTGTCCAAGTGAATAGATAATATTGCACCTTATTGTAGTAGCTTATTGGCGGTTTATTGGCGATATTAGCATAAGCAATATTATATAAATGGCTTAATAAATAACACAAAAAAATATTGTTCTTTTAAAATCGATACTTCAGCAAAAATAAAGCACAATAAGCGCTGAACTGTCAAACAGTGCGCGCAGCCAAATAAATTAAAAAAGTGAAGAAAAGTAAGACAAAAAGAAAAAACCCCATAAAAAAGAAGCAAACAAAAGTTAATAAAAAAGGAACAGCATACATACATACATATCGACGCTTCCAAACAATACTGTACTAAGTCGACTTAGTACATTTTCCCGTTTTTGGCGTTTTCAAGTAGAGTGTGTCTTAATTTAGATGCTGTCCAATTTTGGTATCAATCGGACAATCCAATCAAGAGTTATAAGCAAAAGTGTACATATAATACAACTCGAGATTTTTACAGAATAAAAACTTTGAGAGCTTGCCATGAGAAACGACGTAGCAAATTTTTATTTTTTCTTACGGTTTTATATAAAGCGTACCCTGACTTTGATATTGTCGAGTTTTGGCGTTGATCGTTCAATCCAAACAGAAGTTACAAGTTAAAATATACTTAGCATACAACCGACGTTTCATATCGAGTTTAAACTTTGAGAGCTTCTCCTGCAAAACACAGTTTTCAGACTTAGTACAGTTTTGTTTGGAAGCGTCGATATATGTACCTATTATTCAAAATAACAACACAGCTGATGCAACCAATACTCGATTAGTGCAACGGCCACTGCAAATAAATGCACTCGGCGATAACGTAACAGGTAGCAAATTAAGCAAAAAAGTAAAAAAAGAATTGGCGTGGAAACTACAACAACTACAACAACAACAACAACAACGAAAACGTGTTTTTAAGGTAGGTGGAATAGTGTAACACCCACAAAAAAAGGAATTAAATGTGTATGTATGTATCTAAAAATTGTGGTGTTGTCACGTGCATGAATAGCAAAAGAGCGTAACGTTTATAAATTTCCTTTAAATTATGGTGACTAATTTTGTTAATTAGAAAAGAAACAAATTTTAATATTTTTTTCTACATTTTGCATGCATATTTAGTTTTGATATCTCCGCCCGGCTCTTGCAAATGGCCAATGGTCACTAAGTAGGTAATTAAAATTGTTTCGTTAGAAATTCAGTAGGTATACATTTTTCAGAAAATAAACTTGAAGTTGAGCTTTTCTTCTCATTAACACTATAAGTTAATGGCTCTGAAGCGGTTCTGTTTGCTAATAAAAATGGTTTCATTTCATTAATCTAAAAAAAAATTGAATTTGACTGCTCTTCTTCACTTTTGTTCAAACTTGTGCACTTCAATTCATTAAGTAAAATTGTGTCATGTGCGTCTATTGCGAGAGTACATACCCCTTAGGGAAATTCTTTAGTTCAAAGCTGGTCCGCTTGCAGTGTAGGTTCATACTCTTTTCCATATTCATTGCATTACATAACATGCTGTAAACATATGCCATGCTATGCATTTCAACCGAAGCGTCAGTGTTGCCAGATGATATTACAAAAAGAAAACCTAACAATGAATAAGCTACACAATACAAAATCTTAAAAGGTTAAGAGTTTTTAAAAATTACAATTATTACAATTTTGACAATAAGGAAAGAAAGCAAACGTTTAACTCAAGGCAAATTCATTCATATGTTAATGGAAAGGGAACAGCTGACTTCTTCATCTTTCGTTTTTAACTCGCCGTGTACAGAAGAATACAGAAGAATGTCAAACAAAGAAATATTTGACTTTGAGTTTGACATTCTGATGGACAAAAACTTAAAGCAAATCGAGGCGAATATTGCCGAATTCGCCCTGCCATTACCATAATGAATTTGCCTTGGTTCAACTATATCTACAAATCAAAGATTGAATAAGTTTCGGAGACATACATAGCTGCTCCACAACTGTTGAGCTTAACAGTTGCCAACAGTTGGGTAGCAGTTGAGTTAAACAGCAATGTCATAGAAATGGCTTGATGAGTTTATAAGTTGTTTGGCTTCACACAACATGTTGAGCTCAAGTAGTGAAAAAAATTTGTGATGGAGAAAATGGCGAAAAGTTTCCAACTATTCAGTTGAGCGGAATTATTCAACAGTGCGTTTCTAAGACAAACCCTCAACAGTTGCGTAGAAGCTACGTCTTAGAAACTATTATTGAGGTGAATAAATTAAACTGTTCTTAACTGGAAATGGAGGATCTAACTTAACTACCGGCCTCTGTGGTTCAGTGAGTAGAGTGCTCGCCTGCTATGCCAGAGGTCTCGGGTTCAAACCCTAGTCCGAGAAAAAACCAAAAAAAATTTCCTAATTAGTAAAAAAATCCAATTATTGGGTTTTTTAAGAGCAGCGGTCACATCTCGACAGTGAGCGGCATACCCTCCGTGTGTATTTCTGCCATGAAAAAGCTTCTCACAAAAAATGCATTCGCCGTTCGGAGCCGGCATAAAACTGTAGGTCCACCCAATTAGTAGAAAAACAAAAGGAGCACACCTCGAATTGGGAGAGAAGCTCGGCCACAAAACTCGTCAGTGTTATAATAGCGCCATTGTATTATTATATTAACTACTATTTAACTGGTGCCTTTTTAAATCTTTGCTGGACTTTTCTTTGCCAGCAATTTTATTCGCTATTTACTGATTTTCCTGCAGGGTACCTAAATGTATTTCGCAAAGTTGCCAGACAACTTACGTTAAATAACAGTTATTTCTACTTGCTTTTTTTAAACTTTTACTTCCTTTTCTATTTTATGTATGTATTAGAAATCCGGCTTTGAAACTTCCCAACAGACCAGGAAGTAAGCGAAATGTAATAGGACTTGAGAACAAGCTTATAAAAATTGTCCATTGTTAGCTTATTGCAATACAGTTTTTATAAGCTTAATTGTAAGCTTATTCACAAGCATGATTGCAATAATTGAGGAACACTTACTTTATGTAAGCCTTTCTCAATACTCCGTATGTTAAAAAGCTTGAAACAATATTACAATAAGCTTACTTTACACTTGCAATGAAAGCTTGAAAAACTATTAATAATAACATTGTTTTAAGCTTACTGTAAAATTTTTTTAAATTTTGGTTTTACAATGATTCATATAATTCATTATTCCTTTTTTGGAAAAGGGAAGTATAAAAGCCTGAATAAAATTCAATATAATGTTGAATGTCCCACTATATGATACGGTTCAGGTTGATGTCATGGTTCGAAACAGGAGGAGAATATAAAATAAAGAACAGTAAAGGTGAAGAAGGAAAGAAAATGAAAATAAAAATGCAAATAAAAATTTATTTTTTTCTTTTTTCTACTATTTGTACATACAATTGTATTTATAAGCTTACAACAAGCTTTCACAAGTAATATTTTTCTACAATTACATTTGTAAGCTTATACAAAGGGTGCCGTTTTGATTTTTCTAAGTTTGTTCTTAAGTCTTTTTCAATAGTTTACACAATAGTTTCTCAAGCTTAACGCTTATATTTGTAAGCTTGTTATAATATTATTCTCAAGCCTTTTGGTTTATTGGGTTACCACTTCACTAAAAAAACATACGAAACGAAGTTGTTATATTGTAACTAGATATGTACTTGTTAGACAACTGTCATATGCCCATAATTAACTAGGGGTATTCTCTCCTTTCAATGCGTAAAATTGTTGAAATAGACATGGTGGTTATTGAAAGAAAAAAAAAAAAAGAAAATAAAAGTAAAATTCAAAGTTCACCTCAATGAAAGTAAAGTTTGAAAAAATGACTTATACAATTTGCACTCTAAGCTAGCGATATGTATGTATGTATGTGCAGGAGTAAATGTATGTGTATATATTAATTTTTATCTTTTGTTTATTAAGCATTAACATTCTAAAATTACACGTAAATTTTGCGATGGCCTTCTAAATATACTACATACATACGGGTAATGGGGTAATAAGAATTTATAACCGACATGACTTTTTTATTATTATTTGTATATATTTTTGTGACGGCTTAAATTTGAAATTATTTACAAACAAATAATTAACATAAAGTGCATAAAGCTAATTGTCAACAAGGTATTTTTGTGGCTGAAACTTCCATTCCTGTATGTAAATTGCTGCATCAAAAATTATTTGACGTAAAACTTGTGACAAACAAACGCAAGCTGTCACTATGTACATATATATCTCGGCGAGGGTTATCGTAAATTTTCAAATAAAATCGGTTAACGGTTTTAATGGCACTTTCAAAAAAAAAATAGCAAATTATACGAAACAAGTAAGGAAGCCTAAGTTCGAGTGGAATCGAACATTAGATACTCAGCTGTATGCTTTCATTGTTTGTTTGCATCTGATAGAAACACGGTGTACTTTATATAAAGCGAGTGCTGCATAAAGTGGGCGTAGCCACGCCCATTTTCTAAATTTTTATCAGTCATCCAACTAAGCTTATGAATATTATTCTTTGTACAAAATTTCATGCCTTTATGACTTTTAGTTATAAAGATGTCACGTTACAAATTCCCAAAGGGTGTTCCAGAAATATCTTTGTTAAGAAGTAGGCGTGGTCATAAACCGATTTCAATAAATTTTTTTCAATTAACACAAGTTATAAAAGTGTATAAGCCAAGTTTCGTCATAATATCTCAATTATTTGTCGAGTTATGGGCTCCGAAATCTCGTTGATTCCTTTGTCTGAAAAGAGGCGGTGCCACGCCCATTTTCCGAAATTTTTCTATTTTTTGTTTCCGATCTATTGTAGAACTCATGCCACAAAATTTCAATGAATTATCTTTATATTTGACAAAGATATCGCTTAAAATGTTTTTATTAGGCCACTTTATGATACCCATATATAAAAGTGGGCGTGGTCGTCAACCGATTTCGCTAAAATTTTGAACATGTATTACTACAAGTAGTGAAAGTGTATACACCAAGTTTCGTCATAATATATCGATTATTTGTCGAGTTATGGGCTCAGAAATCTCGTATATTCCTGCTTCTAAAAGGAGGCGGTGTCACGCCCATTTTCCAAAATTTTTGTATTTTTTGTTTTTTGTCCACAGTTGGACACCTTCCATAAAATTTCAATGATATATCTTTATATTTGACAGAGATATCGCTTAAAATGCTTCTATTAGGTCACTTTATAATACCCATATATAAAAGTGGGCGTGGTCGTCAAACCGATGTTGGCAATTTTTCGTCCAAACATTTGCCTAAGTAAGTATATCACGCCTACCAAATTTCATCGATATATCTTCAACGGTTTCTGAGTTATGACTCATAAAACTTTCAATGTTTTCCCCTTAATAAGTGGGCGTGGCACCGCCCATTCTCCAAAATTTTGCCATATTTCTTCATAAAGGCCTGAGCTCAATACGTGTGTGAAATTTTATCACTCTAGCTCTATTAGTGACTGAGATAAAAAATTTGCGATTTTTACTATATAGGGGAAGTGGGCGTGGTCATGGTCCGATTTCGCCCATTTTCAATACCATCCGTTCCTGTCTTGATACCAACTTATATTTCAAATTTCATCAAAATATCTCAATTTTTGCGCGAGTTATCGTGCGCACAGACTGACAGACGGACAGACGGGCTAAGCTGAGTATTAAAGTGAATATTTTTTTTTTGAAAACAACAACAACAAAAGTTATTAAAGGTCAAAGTTTATATTGTGCATTTTTAAATTGCAATTACTTAAAAACTACTGAACCGATTTCGAATATTTTTATATCATTCGATAGGCATGTTGATTCACTTTAATTTGATATACATTTTATGTGCGTTCCATAACACCCCCTGTGGGGGTCAACCCCCCTTTTACCCCCCCCCCCTTCCTTTTCATATATAAAATGTATATCAAATTAAAGGGAATCAAAATACCTATCGAATGGTATAAAAATATTGGAAATCGGTTCAGTATTTTTTAAGTAATTGCAATTTAAAAAATGCATAATATAAACTTTGACCTTTAATAACTTTTGTTGTTGTTGTTTTCAAAAAAAAAATATTCACTTTAATACTCAGCTTAGCCATCTTTATCAATCCTCATACTTCGTTTTTTGATTTTATAATTTTCAAAATTTCATATTTGTACCAGATCGTGCTTATTGCTTTCAACTTTGCGGGGCTGGGGGCAGTTCAAAACGTCATCCTATCGCGATAAAATTTTGTGGGGTTCATTAACTCGTATAAAGGCAACTTTTCATTGCTGGTACGTTCAAAAAAAGAACAAACAAAAAATCTCCATATGATTTCACTCCACCTTAATACACATATTTACGTATGTATTTAACGATTTTCGTTTTGTAAGTGACATGGTGCCCAATTCATTAATTAGCCAATTAAGCGCACTTTTGCGGATTTTTTTTTTCTTGCCAAAAAAGTTGTAGGTATAAAATATAGTGAATCATTTGAGTTTGTCGTTACAGAAAATAATAAAAACAAGTAAGGAAGCCTAAGTTCGAATGGAATCGAACATTAGCTGTATGTTTTCATTGTTTGTTTGCGTTTGATGGATTTTATATAAAGCGAGTGCTGCATAAAGTGGGCGTAGCCACGCCCATTTTCAAAATTTTTATCAGTCATCCAACTAAGCATATGAATATTATTCTTTGTACAAACTTTCATTCCTTTATGACTTCCAGTTACAAAGATGTCACGTTACAAATTTCCAAAGCGTGTTCCAGAAATATCTTTGCTAAAAAGTAGGCGTGGTCATAAACCGATTTCAGTAAATTTTTGCGTGTCTATTAATACAAGTTATAAAGGTGTATAAACCAAGTTTCGTCATAATATCTCAATTATTTGTCGAGTTATGGGCTCCGAAATCTCGTATATTCCTGCTTCTAAAAAGAGGCGGTGCCACGCCCACTTTCCAAAATTTTTACGGCTTTTGTCTTACGTTCGCAGTTAGACTCCTGCTATAAAATTTCAATGATATATCTTTATATTTGACAGAGATATCGCTTAAAATGTTTTTATTAGGTCACTTAATAATATACATATATAAAAGTGGGCGTGGCCGTCAACCGATTTTAACTATTTTCCGTCCAAACGTTTGCCTAAGTAAGTATATCACGCGTACCAAATTTGATCGATATATCTTCAATGGTTTCTGAGTTATGACATATAAAACTTTCAAGGTTTGACCCTTAATAAGTGGGCGTGGCACCGCCCATTTTCCAAAATTTCATAAAATTTCTTCCTAGGGGCTGAGCTCAACACGTGGGTAAAATTTCATCGCTCCAGCTATATTAGTGACTGAGATACCAAATTTCCGATTTTTTCTATATAGGAAAAGTGGGCGTGGACATGGTCCGATTTCGCCCATTTTCAATACCAACCGTCCCAGTCTCGATACCAACTTGCATTTCAAATTTCATCGAAATATCTCAATTTTTGCACGAGTTAGAGTGTTTACAGACGGACGGACGGACGGACGGACGGACGGACGGACAGACAGACGGACGGACGGACGGACGGACGGACAGACGGACGGACGGACGGACGGACGGACAGACGGACGGACAGACGGACGGACGGACGGACGGACGGACATGGCTCAATCGATTTCTCTTTTCACCCTGATCATTTTGATATATATAAGTCTATATCTATCTCGATTATTTCATTCTGTTACAATCCACCGTTATGTGATTAAAACTATAATACTCTGTGTACTAGTACAGCTGAGTATAAAAAAAACTAAAACAACCATTTTTGTATTTAATTCTGACGTTATCGTATTTTTTTTAAGCACCTATTACCTACAACGTCAAAAAATATTCTAGGTTAATTATGGGCGTGCCTTGTGGGTCGTTGCCTAGTCGACAGCTGGAGTTGAAAAAAGGCGAGAGCTTCAAGAACTGCATGTGTTTGTTGTTCGCCTACCGTTATTGGTGTTTAAACAAACAATTGACTACAAAAAAAGGTATATATATCGACGCTTCCAAACAATACTGTACTAGGTCGACTTAGTACGTTTTCCCGTTTTTGATGTTTTCAAGTAGAGCGTGTGTTAATTTAGAAGCTGTCAAATTTTGGTATCAATCGGACAATCCAATCAAAAGTTATAAGCAAAAGTGTACATATAATACAACTCGTGATTTTTACAGAATACAAAATTTGAGAGCTTGCCATGAAAAACAACGTAACAAGTTTTTATTTTTTCTTACGGTTTTATATAAAGAGTACCCTAACTTTGATAATGTCGAGTTTTGGCATTGATCCTTCAATCCAAACAGAAGTTACAAGTGAAAATATACATAGCATACAACTGAAGTTTCATATCGAGTTTAAACTTTGAGAGCTTCTCCTGCAAAACACAGTTTTCAGACTTAGTACAGTTTTGTTTGGAAGCGTCGATATGTACCATGAAGGAACTAAGAAGGAGTATGCAGGCGATCAGCTGACTTCTTCTTCAATCTTCAAAAACACACGAACACAAGAATTTTGTTCTTGTCAACATATGCCACACACACACGCACACTAGTATTTCCATAGGGGCCTCGATCTGTCAAAATTCTTCTACATTCCTGTTTCCATGACATTTAATCCCCATGCGATAACCTTTAATATTGAATAATTTTATTTTTATTTTATTTTTTATTTATTTTCTTTTATTTGAACTAATTTCGCTCAGCACAGACGACAATTCGTTTACAAAAACAGCGAGAGGAATTGTTGCCAATTAGCGAGTTGGAGATTTTTTTGCGATTGCTTCAACGGACGTCGGGTTGCGACAGAAATACATAGGTACCTACGAAAAAAAATCATAATCCAATCGCACTAAAACATTACTAGCCAAATGTGTCTTTTATTTTATTGCATTGTGTATGTTTTCATGCTCAATCAATGGCGTAATGGAATATTTATCAATTATTTGGTTAATTAACAACGGCATTCCACAATCTACAAGCTGTAATTGAATGCCTATGCCTATTGGGAAGCCAATGGTTTATTTTTGGAATTTGTGTAGGCAGTTAATTTTTACTGTGTTCTTCGTCAATATTTAATATACCAATGTACATACATCATATATTTAATGTGGACTAAGTCATTTTGAGGAAATTGAGATTATTTTTTTATTTACATATGTACATATTTTCAAAGACTTCTATGGAAAATTGGTACAACCAAAGTGCATTCAATCAAAAATCTGGAAAAAATCCGTTCATGGATTTAGGCCCTTTTGAATGTAATCGTCAAGCGATAGATTCTCATTTGCTTTTTAGCTGGTGACAAAGTGTGGAACGTATTGTTATGACGTCAATTTAATTCACAATTTTCCTGATTTTGTTACAGAAACTCACTTCTGTTTTGGAACTTCATCTGCTTCAGTTTCGTGCATAAATTTCGGGCAATATTTCCAATTGGATTTTTGCATGACCATGTTTATTAACCAATTTACATTTACATTGCGCACAGCCATTTGTTAATTTTGCAAACTATAAGTCACACCTCAGCGCTTTTGCTAATTTTGCTTTTTCTCTGTTGTTGATTTTTAGCCACTGACTTCCGTTGGCAACGCACGCGAACATTCCGCGTGAATCGGTTGGCGTTCATTCACATGACTCATTTGTGTGCGAGTGCAACTGCACTTGAATATTTATTTTGTTTTTTTCTCATTGGTTTATTTCTTATTTTGTATGCTGATTTTATTTTTCAATTAATAATGCCCGTTAACAAAGGCAGCTCTCCAACTGTTCGATATTGAAGTGGGTTTGTTCTGTCGTATGGCGGTAAACTTGCTTTATAAACTCTAATAAATTATCGCATACATTTTTATTTGCTTATGTATTTTTTTTTTGATTCTGTTTCTGATTGCTTATGAAGATTGTACAAATTACTTGCGCATAGGCCCATCTAAGAATTGTATCAAGTTTAACACATTTTTCAATACAATTACATACATACAAATATTTATACTCAACAATTGAATTGAATCAAATCGAAAATAATGAAGTGTTAACTCGCCATGCCATCGTTGAGTGCTGATGAAAATGCCATTAACACTTTATTATTATATTGAGGAGCCATTTTTCCGTTTAATTGAAAGCAATTTATTAATAAATAAAGTAAACTAAATGCGATAGATTTTATAGTAACATTTCACATGCCAAAAAGTGTTGCTATGCTGTGAGGTGACTATACATTTCGCTGCCATACGATATATGTATATATGTATGTACATTAAGCCGTATCACGTTATATGGACAAAAAAAAAAGTTTAGTGTGTGTCAGTTTTATTTGAACACTTATGTCGAAAAATATTTTTGGTGTAAAATTTTTTTTTTAGGCCCGCGTTAAAAACAGCTAAATCGCGTTTTTTGTAATAACTTCCTTATTTGATGCCGGATCTCTATGATCTTAATATCGCAGAAAAGGTCTCGCTCAGCACTATATTTGGCCCATATAAAGTTTCGTCACCAAAGGTTGTCCCGAGTTTTACCTTTAAAAATTTTGGAGTTACTATCCCTAAATTTTTGAATTTTTATCACTAATACAAAGCTCTCAAAAAACCATGAAGAATCCGCCAAATAAATTCTAGCATTTATTCACAAACAAAAAAGTTATAACGTTGTACAATGAAACACTTGTTTTTTTATAAAAAATTACACAGTAGGGAGGCAAAAATACCACAGAGAAACGGCGAAACACGTTAGCTTAATATTTGGCTCCGGATTACCATGGCGTTTTTAGAAAATCCGGATTAGCTCCCATTTTCGAGATATTTAAGAAATAATTTTCAGTTTTCACATACAAAGCGATCCGATGGAGAGGGGGAGAGGGGAGAGGCTATGACTAACTATTGTTGAGGTAATAAAAATAAAGAAAACTGCTTTAAATATCGTTCATATTTTCATTGTTTTGATGTACAATTTTCTTTAAATCAAAGAATAAAAACCACGTTTTGAAAGAAAATTGTATTCAAAACAATGAAATCATTCCCATTTTTCCATAATCTGAGTAATTTTTTTGAGTGTGAGCAAAGTAATATAAGCGATGAAGAATTCACTTTCAGAGCTCTGAAACTTCTTTCATAAATATCTCAAAATTTGGAGGGCATCGTCATTTTCGGTCTTGGTTATCATAGATAAGAAGATGTTTTCGGGATTACAGTAAAATGCATTGTTTTCAATTGTAGGCTGAATAATTAACTGCATTTCTAGGGGCAGACGACGCATCCAGCGCAAGTATTGATAATATATTTAGACTTCCATTTAGGCGCGTATAATTTTACAACGAACTCTAGCAGTTTTTCTAAACAACTTGGATGATTTTACGATACGCACGGATGCAGAAATCGTGAAGCCGTTGTAAGCCAGCGCGCTGTGCTTAGAGGTCCCACTTGAATACTTACCAAATCTTCACTACAGCCATTATCATTCAATATAAATAACGTTGATCAGCACGAATAGTCCAATCATCAACAATTTTTTGCATATCATGTGTCCAGTATTGGTAGCTGTTCTATCGCGGTACATAATCAAGTCAAGCCAGGACTTAGAATACTTTTTAATCAAAAACTCATACTTATATGGCGTTACTGCCTCATATAAATAAGAACTTGGGATCATTTTTCAAAAAACAGGTTCCCTGATTTTAAAACGGTATAACTTTTTTGTTTGTGAATAAAGGCTAGAATTTTTTTGGGGGAGTCCTCATGGTTTTTTGAGAGCTTTGTATTAGTGATAAAAATAAAAAAATCTACGGATAGTAACTCCAAAATTTTTAAAGGTAAAACTCAGAACAACCTTTGCGGTCGAAACTTTATATGGGCCAAATATAGTGCAGAGCGAGACCTTTTCTGCGACGTTAAGATCATAGAGATCCGACATCAAATAAGGAAGTTATTACAAAAAACGCGATTTAGCTGTTTTTAACGCGGGCCTAAAAAAATTTTTTTTACACCACAAATATTTTTTCGACATAAGTGTTCAAATAAAACTGACACACGCAAACTTTATTTTCGTGATACGGCTTAATGTACATATGTATGCATTTCATATCGACATTTTACGACTTATTTGTTTTTTTTTTTGTTGCGGTATTAGGTTTAACATGTTAACGTTTATTTTTATATTTTATGATTATAATGATACATCATACATTGGCGCGGATATAACTTAAACGAATTTTTTAGCCCGAACTTCTCTCCTAATTCGACGAGTGCTTCTTAATTTTGATTTTTCCTACTATTTGGGCGGAACTACAGTTTTAAGTCCAAACGGATAATTAATTTTTTGTGAGAAGCTCTTTCATGAAAGTAATATCGCACCCTAAATCATAAAGTGGCACAACTCAAAATTCAAAAATTTTCAGGAGAGCCAAAAAACTTTTTTTCATTACAAGCAATCGTATGGCAAAGGGCCAGGTATAATGGTTATTTTTCGGTCGAAAGAGACAGTTATTCAAAAGTTTTTTTTTGGTAATCGCTAGAGATATGTTCCGTATACCCGTTTATGAAAAAATTTTGAGTTGTGCCACTTTTTGATTTAGGGTGCGATATATTCGTAGGGTATGTTGCAGACATTGAAAATAATTGTTAACAATTTTAAAGGTTTTGAAAATAACAAAAAATCTTAGACAAAAACTCTAACAATCTTTGAAAAACAAAAATCCAAAGACAAAAAAATAATTATTTTTGTCTGAGTGAAAACCTTCCCAGCAAGCAAAATTAGCTTAAATAAAGTTTTTTTAAGCTTATAATAATAAACAATAATAAACATTAAGCCTCTTATTCATAAAAAATAAAATAGGTTTTAACAATTGTATAAAATGACATTTTCATACAAATTTTAAATTTTAACGGCTTTATAAACCTGTTTTATTTTTTATGAATAAGGGGGTAAGCTTACAAAATGTTGATTTTTTGTTTACAAAAGACTTCAAAGTAAGCGTGTTATAAATGAAATTAGACGTTGGTTGTAAATGTTCGAATATAAATTTATAAAAAATACTTAAGAGGAAGTTTTTTATAAGCATAAGAATATAAACTAATTGTAAATGTTTTAATGAAACCTTTTATAAGCTTTCGAATGTAAGCTTATTGTAAATGTTCTAAATAGGGCTTTTAATAAGCTTTTGAATGTAAGCTTACTGTAAACGTTCCAAATAAAGCTTTTTTGAGCTTACCAATCTAAACCTTTTCCAAATTAAAACAAAGCACGTCATAAACAGTCCCGCAGGGCGGGTTGTGCGTCGGGCTTGGGACCCACCACGTAAAAAATCCTATCCAATGAAAAATCCAACAATGCCTCGGATGAGACCACCTCTTTTTATTGACGACCATGGCAAACGTTTAAAGGACTATGATTTGAGGGTATGCACCTGCAACGTCCGGACCCTTAATTGGGAAGGTGCCTCTGCCCAGCTGGTTGATGTCCTCGGAAGAGTGAAAGCTGACATCACCGCCATACAAGAGATGCGGTGGAAGGGGCAAGGCAAGAAGAAATGCGGGCCTTGCGCTATATATTACAGTGGCCATGCAGAGGAGCGTATATTTGGTGTTGGTTTTGTGGTGGGAAAGAGACTCAGCCGCCGAGTACTGTCGTTCACGCCAGTGAACGAGCGTCTAGCCACGATCCGCATCAAAGCGAGATTTTTCAACATATCTCTCATCTGCGCCCACGCCCCGACGGAAGAGAAGGACGATGCGATCAAAGACACTTTTTATGAGCAGTTAGAGCATGCCTACGACCGCTGCCCCCGTCACGACATTAAGATTGTGCTTGGCGATTTTAATGCCAGGGTGGGTAAGGAAGGTATCTTTGGCAGTACAGTCGGAAAATTCAGTCTCCACGACGTAACCAGTCCCAATGGGACGAGACTGATCGACTTCGCCGGGTCACGAAACATGGTCATTAGCAGTACCAGATTCCAGCACAAAAAAAATACACCAAGCCACATGGCTGTCCCCTGATCGAAAAACGCGAAATCAAATTGATCACGTCATGATCGATGGCAGACACAGCTCCAGCATCCTAGATGTGCGCACAATCCGTGGTCCCAATGTCGACTCCGACCACTATCTTGTATCAGCCAAGGTACGCACCCGCCTCTGTGCAGCAAAGAATGAGCCAACAGGACAGCAAGGAAAGTTTGAAGTCGAAAGGCTGCACATGACGCAGACAGCCAATGAATACACCACTCGGCTCTCACTCCTGCTCTCTGAGAGCAATCCTTCACCAAACGATGTATCTGAGGAATGGGAACACATCGCTCGTTCACTTCGTATCGCCGCTGAGGAATCTATAGGATACAAGCGAGCTCGCAAAAACACCTGGTACGACAAGGAATGTCGCGATGCCTCGGAAAGAAAGAACGCCGCCTACAGGGCTGCATTGTGTGCGGGCGCAACGCGAAGCGTATGGGAGCGTTATCGAACGGCGAGGAAGGAAGAGAGGCGCCTTTTTCGAAAGAAGAAAAGGGAGGCTGAAAGGCGCGAGTGTGAAGAGCTTGAGATGCTGGCGGGTAGGAACGATGCTCGAAAATTCTATCAAAAAATCAGGCGGATGACTGAAGGTTTCAAAACCGGGGCAAATTCCTGCCGGAATGATAACGGCGATCTGGTAACTGATGTCCAGAGCATACTTAAGTTGTGGAGGGATCACTTCTCCTCCTTGCTAGATAATGGCAACAGTGAAATTGCTGAAGGAGAAGATGTACGACCCGAATCCCCAATAGCAGATGATGGTAGGCATGTTCCACCACCCGATCATGACGAAGTGCGAATAGCAATGTCTCGGCTTAAAAATAACAAGGCCCCGGGCGCTGACGGTTTGCCAGCCGAGCTATTCAAACATGGTGGCGAAGAGTTGATAAGGAGCATGCATCAACTCCTATGCAGAATATGGTCGGACGAGCGCATGCCCGACGATTGGAACTTAAGTGTGCTCTGCCCAATCCACAAAAAAGGAGACTCCACAGTACGCGCCAATTATCGTGGGATAAGCCTCCTGAATATCGCATATAAGGTCTTAGCAAGTGTATTGTGCGAAAGACTGAAGCCCACCGTCAACAAGCTGATTGGACCGTATCAGTGTGGCTTCAGACCTGGTAAATCTACCATCGACCAGATCTTCACAATACGCCAAATACTGGAAAAAACCCATGAAAAAGGAACCGACACACACCATCTCTTTGTCGATTTTAAAGCCGCTTTTGATAGCACGAATAGGAATTGCTTATATGCCGCAATGTCTGAATTTGGTTTCCCCGCAAAACTTATACGGCTACGCCAAATGACGCTGACTAACACCACCAGCTCCGTCAGAATTGGGACGGACCCCCCCAAACCGTTCGAGACCAAACGAGGTTTCAGACAAGGTGATTCCCTTTCGTGTGACTTCCTCAATTTGATGCTGGAAAAGATAATACGAGCTGCAGAACTTAACCATACAGGAAGCATTCTATACCACAAGAGTGTACAACTGCTGGCGTACGCCGATGATATCGACATCATTGGCACTAACACTCGCGCCGTATGTTCTGCCTTCTCCAAGCTGGATAAAGAGGCTAAGAAAATGGGTTTGGCGGTTAACGAGGACAAGACGAAGTACCTCCTGTCATCACACAAAGAAACAGCACGCCTTGGCAGCCACGTCAATGTTGATAGCTACAAATTCGAAACTGTTAAGGACTTCGTCTATTTGGGAACCAGCATTAACACCAAGAATGATGTCAGCACGGAGATCCAACGAAGAATCACGCTTGCCAATAAATGCTACTTCGGACTAAGTAGGCAACTGAAAAGTAAAGTCCTCTCTCGACAAACAAAAATCACACTCTACAGGACGCTCATCGTTCCAGTCCTCATGTACGGCGCAGAAGCATGGACAATTTCAAAATCAGATGAGATGGCACTTGGAGTATTCGAGAGAAAAGTTCTTCGTAAGATTTATGGACCTTTGTGCGTTGGCGTGGGCGAGTATCGACGGAGATTTAAAGATGAGCTGTACGAGCTTTACACAGACATCGACATTGTTCAGCGAATAAAGATCCAGCGGCTGCGTTGGGCAGGTCATGTCGTGAGAATGGACGAAGGCGCTCCGGCCAAGAAAGCATTTCTATCGAAACCCGCTGAACGCAAAAGAAAAGGGAGACCTCCGCTGCGTTGGGAAAATCAGGTGGACAGCGATGCTGCCTCCCTAGGTGTTCCCAAGTGGCGCCATGCTGCACGAAACAGAAGCAATTGGCGCGCGCTGTTGGACTCGGCCAGAATCGTCTAGACGGTTAAGCGCCAATCAAGAAGAGAAGAAGAAGACGTCATAAACAGTTTTTTAATCATTTATTTTGACGATATTTTGAACTCTTGGTAGCACATATGTACATTTGTACATACATAAACAAATTACATACGTATGTACATACATACATATTAAAAATAGTACAACAATAAAATCATAAATGTATTAGCTAAATTAAACATGAAACATAAAACACGTGCATCAGATTTTAACTTCATACCATTGTTGGCAAATCGGAAAAATGCTTTTGAAGCAGCTACATAATCTGTTTCATTCCCACCGTTCTGATGTACAAACGTTTCTGAAAAGAATTTAAGAAAAATTTGAATTACGTGTGTATGTACATATGTTTATACGTATGTAAGTATATGCAACCAAAGTATATAAGTTTCTCCGTTTTGTTACCTAAATATAATAATAAATTACATACGAAACAATTGTATGTCACGGCGTATGAGTAACATTTTATCTGTTCTTAGCAAATTCGGATTTTGCATCAAATTCTAATAAAAATAGTCATATAGACATGCCTCTAAAATCAATTTGGACAACTTTTTTTCATAGAATTTAATGCAGAATCAGAATTTGCTAGCAACACTATGGCGTAGAAAATTGATACAGCCTAGTATATATACATATATATCTTTTACTTATAAAACTTACCAGCTGACGAAACTTTTCCTCGTCCTGCTGAATTTCTTTTGCATAGGAAAGTAAATTTTCTAGGCTGCTAAATGGTTCATTGGGCAAAACGATTGGATAACCTCCTGGCATGACTTTCCTAAGCTTCCCTACTTCTCTCCTTAGCGCTGTTACTTCTTCTCATATACATAAAAGGACAGCTTTGTTTTTTTGCTCAACTTTTGCTACAGCACAGTCAATGAGAGATTGGGATGCTATAAAAAAAGAGATTAATAGAAGGTAGATACAAATTCATTAGCAATTAAACTGAATACTCACCTAATGAGTTTTCGCGCGGTATAGTAGACCCGCCGCTATTAACTATTGAGCATCCACACGTATTTTATTTAATTTTTATTAATAGGAAAATTTTTCTTGCGTCAACTATTCAACATATACAATAGGTTTATTTAAAAAAGCTTAAAATAAACTTAATATTGTAAAAGCTTATTTAACTCTTCTTTTAGTAAACTTACTTCAAGCTATTTTTCAAACACTTGCATTTCACTTTTAAAATTAACGGTTTTATAAACATGCGCTCTCAATGTTTACAAAAGATTTATTTGAAAACATATAAAGTAAGCTTAAGAATGTAAATGCTTACAAAACACTTACCCCCTTATTCATAAAAAATATAAAAAGTTTATAGAGCTTTTTAAAATGACATTCCCATACAAATTTTCAATTATAAGAGTTTAATAAACCTATTTTATTTTTTTTGGATAAGGGGGTTATTGTAGCAAGCTTACTTTAAGTTATTTTCAAAAACGCTTACAGGAATGCTTGTTGGGTTATTTCTTGAATTTTTCTGTTATTCACTGATATTTATTTTCAACAGGAAAAATTCGAGCAAGAAATAAAAAAAATATATACATATCTACTAGGGCTCGGAGAAATCGACTAATCGATTAACCGAATTAGTCGACTATGACTGAAGTTGACTTCAATTATTCGGTTAGCGATTTTCGATTAGTCGAAAGCTGCCGACTAATCGATTAACTGCTCACTTTAGATTATTCGGTTAATCGTTCCATTCCGATTAATCGAATATTGTACTTTCGATTTTATTACATTCATAAATAAATATGAATCCATTTCATCAACATTTTAAGTGATTTCTTGGACATTTTTTGTTGCTGTTGGAGCAAATTGAAGCACTCCCCGCCCTTTTCCGGTCGTTACTCCGTCACGCTAGGGTACTTGTTCTTTCTGCACTAGGCTGACTATTGTGAGACCAGCCACACATGATGGCAGAAAACGCGCAGAACTTGTTCAGGCAGAAAACGGTGGTTAACAAAAACCCTCGATTTCCTTGTATTTCTGCCATTGTGCACATATGAAGACGCGCGTTTTTATGGATTTTTGCCCAAATTCTGCGCGTTTTCTGCCGTCATGTGTGGCTGGTTTTAGACTCCTTTGGATGAAAAGGGAAGAAGATGTTGATGAGGAAGATGAAAATAAAGATGATGAATGTGAAGGTGAAGGAGGAAAATTAGGAAAACCCCCTTAATAACCCTTTTTTAGCTGTTTTGGCACATTTCGCTCTTCTTGAAGAAGGAGCCAGCAAAATTCGCCCACCAGTCAATGTCCTTGGCATTCCAATTCTATTTCTTTCTTAGTTAGAACATTCACCATTGCAACCGCGCCTAAATTTTACTCTTATGTTGAGAGGGTTTCGGGGCAAATTTTTTTTTTCGATCCCGCGAAATACCGCGGAATCAGTTTTTCATTGTAAAGCCTAGTACTGAGTTCACAGCCGTGAAATTTCGCCAGCAACATGCATTTATTTTGCTGTGAAATGTTTCAAGAAATTTTTTTTTGTCAAATGAGAATAAATGCCAAAACGAAAACTGAGCAAATGTAAAAAGAAAAATTTGGAGCATCGCCTCAGAACCAACTTTCAAATTTTGGCCAATAAAAAATTTTATGAAAAATATAAATTTCATTTAAAACAAATGTCACTTTTCACTCGAAAATAAATAGCATTGTATATTTCAATTGTCGTGAAAAAATGTTGCTGGCATGATGTTGCTAGCATGTTGCGCAACGTTTTCACGGCAGGAACTCAGTACAACTTTGTCGTGAAATATCTGTGAAATTTCACACATGTTTCACAACCAGTTTTTTTGTATGGATTTTGACAGCAGTTTCACGTGAAACTCGAACTCAGTACTATGCTTAACTTCTTTATTTGACTCTTCTGTGTGTTGATAGGGTTTCGGGACAAATTTTTTTTGATCCCGCGAAATACCGCAGAAATAGTTTTTTCATTGGAGCAAGTTATGTACATCCTTTTCTGTCGCAGATTTTTCAAAAAAACCCCACACCTAGCTTCTTTCATATGTACATATGTATGTATGTATAAACACAATAAGCACATTTACATATATTTTAAAATTATCTGTAAAAAATTTTCACTGAATATTCGATTTTTGAAATTCGATTTTCTACATAAATCGAGTAGTCGAAGGAAAGCAATTATTCGAATAATTGAGGCAAGGCGACTAATCGAATATCACCAACCGACTTTTTAGCAAGTGAACGGTTATGAATCGATTAATTGGTTAACCGAATAGTCGAATAATTTTAAGAGCCCTAATATCTACATACATACATTCAATGAAGATTTTTCAAATAAGTGTTTTTATATTTCTCTACATGTGAGATTGATTTTGAGAAATAAAATATTTTTGTTACCGAAAGACCAAAAAATCTGAATTTAAATTTTTTTTGTTGAGACCGAAATTTTTATTTTTCTGTTTTTTTTTCTGTTTTTTGTCTGTGAAAAACAGTTTTAACTTAAGTCGGTTCCAAACGGCGAATGCATTTTTTTTAGAAGGTTTTTCAAGGCAGAAATATATTCGTAGGGTATGTTGTCCACTGCTGAGGGGTGACCGCTATTGTTTCTTTTTCCTTTAACCAAATTTTAAGTTCTACTTAAAAGGACTTCTAAAGCATTTAATCGAGTTTCAAAGTACTAGGAGAAATTAAGAAGAGGCACGTTAACATAAAAAATATCACGAGTGTGCCACTCACTCAATTAAGAAAACAATCTAATCGAGCGTCGCACTCCCTATAATTATGAAAAAGATTACACCTGCAGGTGTTTTCCACTGATAAATTCATTGACGGTCTCAAAAAATATATGTGTACATTAGGATGGTCCAAAATTGCATGCAGTAAATAAAGTTCTGCCAAAATTCGGCGAACAACAGAAAATTTTGTCTAAATATATTAGAGCTCTAGATACCCGGGTATCGAACAAATCGAATTGATCGTTTTTGTTTGAAGCCCGTTTGTTGTTGAAATGCCCGTACAAACATTCGAGCATTCGAGCTTACAAACAAAAAAAAATGTGTATCGAAAAAACAAAAATAAAAACAACTACATATGAAGAAGAAGAAAAATAATACACAAAAGAAAAAAACAAACTTCAAAATGCCCGAATTGTTCAAATGCCCGTACAAACATACGGGTAATAAACAAACAAACAGCTGTACGAGCATTTGAACAACATTTGTTCGGGCTACTCGAAAATGTTCAAAAAAAATCTGGAGCTCTAAAATATATTAAAGTTTAGAGGTCGCTTAAATGCCTCCAAATTTTCCTCTTCTCTTACATCAGTGGTGAATTATATAATACATATTTGAAAAGTCCCTAATGAACAAGAAAAAACGTTTTTTTATAACTAAAAAAAAAGGAACACATTTTGTTTTAGGAATAAAGCATAAAGGTAGCGTTGCTCCGCAATGATTTGCTGAGTTTTATGTGAATTTTATATGAGCTATTGGCCAGTTTTTATTAAGTAACATTGAAAAAAAAAAAAAAAAAAGATTTTGGTAAAAGTTATGGATCCATTTCGGTGACGGCCTCAACTGAGGCTCGATTGGTAATACAATGGCATCCCACTGGGCTACCTGCGTTTTAATTTTTTGGACCACCTTAGTGTATGTATATAAGTACATCTGAATTTGACTAGGTACTTAAACACCTTACAAGCTTAGTGATAACGATATCATATTTTATGTGTGATAAACTGATCGTATCTGCAGGCACTCAATTATATATCAATTTGTTTAAGTATTTTTAACTTATGCACACAATAGGTACGCATAAGGAATTAAAGTGAAAAAAGCCATGGACCCACGGGGAATACCATTTATTTGGAACATTGTAGAGTTATTGACAAATAAAAAGTCTAACATCATAAGCACGCACACATTTTTTTTTAATTTAATGCCGTTATTATTCAGCCAATGTTATGTAAATATAAAGTCCAGCTCTATTGGTGCCCCTGGCGTATGAGTAACATTTATACTAATAATAGACTTCAAATTGTTGCCCATATACTTATTTTGCATGTAGCATATATTTAGGCTTCGAACTTTTTTTTTTGGTATCTATAGGGGCATTTCAGTTATTACATCTGGGTCTGGGTTAAGATAAATTTTTACTGAAACAATCCGGCTCATAATGAAAATTGGCTGCACTTGAAAAGAACTAAAAGGAAGAAGAAACATATGCAACATTTACCTACCCAGCAGTAAAAATCTGAAATGAATCCTTTATGAATCACTGATGAAGTTCATCATGAGGAGGCATCAGTGAATGCTTTCATATAAAGGCTGCTAAATTTTTTCAAATAAATGGTTTGCTTTCCTCATGCCCGGAGCCGGCATAAAACTGTCCAATGGTAGGAAAAACAAAAGGAGCACACCTCGAATTGGGAGAGAAGCTCGGCCATAAAACTCGTCAGAGTTATAATAGCGCAAAAACAATTCTTCTGTACGTTGAAAAGAGACAAATACTCCCTCAAAAACAATTTGATTAACATTAAACTTCAAACTAAATGAAAATAACTATTTCAAAAATTATTTTTTTGGAAATTTGAATTTAAATTACTGAAATAAATTATGAAACTGAAATGGCGGGATAGCTATGTAACTATTCCATATTATAAGGAGAAGCCAGTGCGCAGTATAATTTTTCTTCCGGACTTCTTCTTTCCCCTTACGGCCAAAGCAGAAGCTTACAAGAGGCAAATTTGAAATTTGTATTTCCATATATTTTTTATTTTAAATATAATTTGTTTTATAGTTGTCAAATTGAAAAATGTGTGAGAAAAGCTGCCGAATGTCAAAAAACCTACCGAAATACAAGCTGGCTCGTGGGTTTATAACCGCCTAGATAATATTTCGTTTGGTTTTTTCAATATAGCTTGCACGCTTGCACCAACGCAAAACGATAGTGATGAATATTCAACAAAGAATGATCAATGATCATTTAGCAGTGAAACAAATTTACTGCAGGGTATATGTATATATATGTATACATACACAAATGTCACTTTTCAGTTCTGCCAAATCAAAAAAGCACTGTTCTGCAGAATCAGCACGGAAAAATCAAATCGAACAGGGCGGATCAGAAATTGAACCAGCAATTTATCTGGTTTAATCGAGCTGAAATCTTTGTTGTTGCATTTACATGCAAAAATTTTTATCTGGGTTAGGATCACCGTATGTGAAACACGGCTTATGTAGGTACAAGTAATTAGTCAAATCTTTATTTCACATATTTCTCACATTACTGTACCTAGTTTGGACTCTCACTGAAGACCGATAAAAATACATATTTGCGTTTTACTTTGTACTTAAAAATATGTATTTATATACATATTATGTACATATGTCACATTCATTACAGTCACAAATCATGCACATAATCCAAATTGTTTACGATAAAATGTGAAGATAATTATATGACAAAAAATATCTCAGCAGCAGAAATGTTTGTAGATCCACTTATATTTTAGATGGCTGTGAACTAATTTGAGGCATCCAATTTAGTTCCTTTCGGTTCATTCATTTTTATAGAAGTTGCTTCGCAGCATGAGCATTTTTAAATAATAGAATATCTAAATAATTTGCAAAATTAGTGGATTTGAAAAAAGCTTATACATAAGTAATGGATTAAACAAGAGTGAAGATATACAAACCGCATGTGTGGAAAATTGAAAAAAAAAAATTGAAACAAGCATTCATACATATTTCTGTTATCAAGCGATATCCAGCAATAAGTATGTTGGATGTGAGTAAAATATTTATATAATATCATAAGTTAATCGAATGTGGAATGATTGTGGAACATGATCAATTTTTGTGAATTACACAAAATATCGCTAGCTTAGAGTGCGAACTGTGTAAGTCCATTTTTATGAAAAAGTGTATTTTTATGTAGAACGCTAGAAAAATCAAATACGCACCACGCTAAACAAGTCTGTGATACTTCTCATATTTCTACTCGTTGTTATTCAGTGATACGCAAATTGTGTAAGTCCAAAAAGCGAAGAAAATTGTGTAAGTCCAAAATTTTGATATGAACAGAAATTTTTTTTTATTTTGAAATTTTTTTATTTTTTGTTTTTTGTCTCTCCTACAAAGTTTGAAAAAATGACTTATGGGACCGTCAGAATGAATACTTTTCCGGCAATCCAGCTCCGTTTAACTGACACATACTTCAATTTCATATGTATATTTGTTACGGCAAAGTTGAAGTACTGAATGTGTCGATCGTCATTCAAATACATGTAATTCCACTCTGCTGTCAGTTAAACGGATTGCTGGATTGACGGAAAAGTATTCATTCTGACGCCCCTATTACACAATTTTCACTCTAAGCTATCGATATATGTACTTAGAATATCGAAAAATTATGTGGAACATAAATTAATAGTATATTGATTGAAAGTAGAACATGATACATTTTTGCGAATTACACAAAAAGTACTTAAAATTTCAGTAAAAATGTACATATATGTATATTTAACCATTCATATCTGGTTTTGATTCTACAGTTTTCTTATCATCACTTACTCTAATCATATGTATGTATGTAATGTATGTATGTATGTATGTATGTAAGATTAATGCATAAGGCTAAGGAAAGATTGGCTAAGGAAATATTTATCAGTTCTGAAGTGTCGTTTACGAATACCTTTCCCCTATGGCGACGCCCAGAGGCGATATTGTGTATGTATATAGTAAATACATACATATGTATAACATATCGTGGCTACTAGTACTCTAATCTTGGGAAAAGTTTAAGTGTTCTTATTTGTATGTACATATGTATTTAGTACGTAAATATCTACATACATTTGCACCGTAACCACTTTCGTATTATCAGAAAATGAACATATGTACATTAGGCCGTCTCGCTTTATATGGACCAAAAAAAAAAAGTCCACCGTACGCCTCCCCTCTATATAATAAACGGTTATTTTGACCCCTTTTTAAGAAATTCATGAAAAATAGTATTTTTGAGGTCGCTAGAGGGTTAAGATGTTCTGGAAAATTATTCGCCATAAAATTTCAGTAGGGGTCTCCTCAGAAGAAATCTGTATAAAATTAACCTACAAGACCACAGGAAGCGAAAAACATATGTATGTATATTAGGGTGGAGTGAATTAGGGCTTTTTTTTGAAATCATTATTGCTCTACCTGCAGAAAGTTGCCTTTCTAGTACAGAAGTAAGACTGCAAAATATTATTGGCCTAGTCCTTTATTTGGAGGTACCACAATTCCGTTAAAGAATGGATAAAATGCTCCAGATGCATAAAATTCATTTGCTAATTTCTCCTAAAAATATATGAAATTTTCCGATGAAATATGTTTAAATCAGTGTCTTCAAGCATATACAAAAATTCTGAAAATTCGAGGAAATTTCCAAAATTACAAAAAAATGTTCTCGAATTTTCAGAATTTTTGTATAAGCTTGGATACACTGATTTAAACATTTTACATCGGAAAATTTCATATATTTTTAGGGGAAATTAGCAAATTAATTTTATCTAGCAAATTAATTTTATGCATCTGGAGCATTTTGTCCATTCTTTAATGGAATTGGGGCACCTCCAAATAAAGGACTAGGCCAATAATATTTTGCAGTCTTACTTCTGTACTAGAAAGGCAACTTTTTGCAGGTAGAGCAATAATGATTTCAAAAAAGCCCCAATTCACTCCACTCTAAGTACATATATTCCTCGGAATGTTGAACGTGTTTTATTTCGTGTTCTAATGAAGTTATCGAAATACTTCTTTTGCAAAAGATTAATGATTTTTGAGTATGTTTAACATGCAGGCATATAAAAAGTACATTAAGGTGGTATCAACTATATACTGGGTGGTCGTGACCCCAATGGCGCACTGAGGGTTAATAATATTACATAGTATAAACCGTCCTTTAAAGCCACAGACATTGGTGTATTAAATTTAGAGATCGGACTAAACATAAATACCGAAGATATAAAAAATTTATTTGGGCTACATCTAACGGTTTCCAAAAAAATAAAAATATTTTCCGGAAATGTTTTCCAATGACATCATATTAGGCGAAGGGGCGTACGGTGGAGTGTTTTAAGTCCCTATAAGGCGAGACGGCCTAATGTAAATACATATCGGGTCCTAAAAGCCATAAAAGTGTATCCAACAAATTTATCGATTTTAGCTTTTTCATAGAAGTCACTAATTTATTATCACATGTATAAACGCCCAACATTTCATAGCCGTGAAATGTGTCGCTTCGAAGTTAGTGACTAAATTACAAGGTTGCATACAAACTGTATGCATAGAAAATTAAAAAAACGTCTTCTGTAAAATTTAGTTTTTGCTGGATACACTCTTATGGCTGTTAGGGCTCGAAATGTATGTTAGTTTACGTACTTTGCACCTGCCGCATTGTTTGCATAGAGGGTGTTTATTAAGAAAAAAATGTATGTACAAATTAAAACGTTATCAATAGTACCTAGTAAAACAAAAATTTTGTTAATCACGTAATGTCGGTCTACTGCCAGAAACACGATTGTGAAAATTTTTTTTAAGTGTGATGTCTGCTCTTTATCGGGCATATATTGCTGTAATAACAATTAATATTTGTATAAATTCTTGTGTAAACATACATACATAATATGTACGTGTATGTACATAAGCACATATACAAATATTAATTGTTATTATATCAAAATTTACCCGATAAAGAGCAGACATCGCATTTAAAAAAATTTTCACATTTGTGTTTCTGGCAGGAGATCGACGATAATATGTACATATGTACATATATGTAATACTTTCATATGTTATGTACAATTCCATCTACTTAAACACGTGTTCAATTATGTACATACATATGTTTTAACAATCAAACATTCATTATTTTTAAACCAACAATGTCAAGTTCATTGTTCGCCCACAAGGTAGTAGCCGTGCGTGAAAAATTGCGTTGTAAAAATAGACTAACCTTAAATTGTTTTATTTTTTGTTTTTGCACATAAGCGCAACTCTTTTCTTATTTTGTCGCACTAATTTTTGTGCGTGTTGTTGCGTGTTTGTGCAAATGGGGAAACTCCGTATTAAAGCAAGACAGATAAGAAAAAAAATAAAAAAAAATAACAAAATGACAATTTGCTTAACTAATTATACGTTTATCGTTAATTAATATAATAACTTAAATCTAGCTTGCATTTATTGCGAAAAAAATAATGAGACTGCTTAACTGCTTTGCTAGAATTTGTGAAAATTATTAATATGCATCATATTTTATCAGTTAGCGGATAGGTTCTAGAAATCGGCAACGCTAAGCTTCCCGTTTTCGAAGAATCCCCGTTCTTAAGAATATCACTGACTTAATGTTAGGAACTCAGATCAGGGAGATATGTATTTGCTAATACAAAATAAAAATATCAATACTCAATTGAACACATGCAAACAAATTAATTCCGAAAGATCACTACAATCGTCTTATAAGTTTTGGGCCGTATCCAATAAAGTGTGTCCAATGATTTGTTCCTTTTTTTACCATATCTTTCCCGCTGATCTGAAGCAAGTCCCTTTTCTTAATGTCACTGCCACTGCCTATATCCGGGTTGGCGGTATTCATTAATTCATTTGCATTCTCATTCGCATATGCACCTGCATAGGCATATACATAAATTAGGGTGGGGCGATTTGTATGGAGGGAAATTAATCGATACCGCGCAATCGAAATTCGGATTCCTCTCATCTTTCTGAGTAGAAAACGCCTCTACGATATTTTTCTAAAACTAATTTTGATGTTCCGGAATTTGGTTTTTATTAACCAAGACGAATTTTTGAAAATAAAAACTGGGCAAAAATCGACAAAAAAATATCCAGGCCAATATGCACATCGAATTGAAGCAGAATTTTATGCTGAATCCAGATATGAAATCGAAACTAAAATCGTATGATCCGTTTTCGAGATATAGCCTGATTTCCGGTTATGGATGCTGAATGCCCAAAATCGCATATTTTCGCGATTATCTCTTGCTGTGTACAATATATCTTAAATTTTTTTTGCAAATTTCTTAAAGATAGGTCAATACAATATATGAGTAATATTTTAAAATATTAATTTATCTTCCGGTATAGGAAAACTAGAATGCACTCTTTTTTCCTTGGCCCAAAAGCGCGGTATGGGTTCTCCATGTTATAGTCATCCGATACCGATGATTTTCGCCGACAGCGCTTTGTGTACAATACATGCTCTAAATACAAAATTTCATAATTTTAGCTGCAAAAATTGAGGAGTTATAACCCAAAACGTAGACGTATGCTGTTTGGGACTTGTTTTTTTACTTTAGTCAACTCTAAAAAAACTCAAGGTTACTCATACGCCATAGCGTACTATTGGAAGCAAAAAAACAAATTTCAGAAGCATAAGTCTACGTTTTAGGGAATAACTCTTCAATTTTTGCAGCTAAAATTCTGAAATTTTGTATTTAGAGCATTTATTGTACACAAAGCGCTGTCGGCGAAAATCATCGGTATCGGATGACTATAATATAGAGAACCCATACCGCGCTTTTGGGCCAAGGAAAAAAGAGTGCATTCTAGTTTTCCTATACCGGAAGATAAATTAATATTTTAAAGTACTGTTCATATATTGTATTGACTTATCTGTAAAAAGTTTGCAAAAAAAATTAAGATGTATTGTACACAACAAGAGATAATCGCGAAAATATGCGATTTTCGGCATTCAGCCTCCATAACCGGAAATCACGCTATATCTCGAAAACGGATCATCCGATTTTAGTTTTGATTTCATACCTAGATTCAGCATAAAATTCTGCTTCTAATCGATGTGCATATTGGCCTGGATATTTTTTTTGTCGATTTTTGCCAAATTTTTATTTTCAAAAATTCGTCTTGGTTCATAAAAACCAAATTCCGGAACATCAAAATTAATTTTAGACAAATGTCGTGGAAGTGTTTTCTACTCAGAAAAATGAGAGGAATCCAAATTTCGATCGCGCGATATAGGTTAGTAAATTGCCCCACCCTAACATAAATACATGCCATTAAGGCCAATGACAAGTGAGATTTTCAACTGCAATATACTAAAATATTAACTTTTATAATTCCGACTTGCACAACCCGGAGTTCGTCTTAGACAAAAAAAAAAATCAATTAATACTTCGATGGGCGAAGTTTTTTTTCTGTAGATTCCACACTTAAGCAAATACATAATTATTAGCCTGGTATACAACTACCCATATAAGTACATACATTTACGTAAACAAAAAAACTAATAAACAAAAATGATAATACGAATTAACATTAATTAGCTTGTCTACCGCTCAGATGACAATCATTCGATTTATGGCAATCGATTTAGTCACGCGTAGTAACTAAATTCGTATTTGTTTAAATAATTTGCAAACTTTTTCGAGTTCTACGTGCAAATGATTCATGATCGTTAGGTAATTTTTTCGTTAAAATTTAAATGGCTCATCAGTCTGTTAATTTTTTTTTTTTTTGAATGAGTATTATCTTCTGTTCGTGTGGAAAAATATAATTTCGGTATCGATTCCGAGTGCTCTGCTGATAATGATGAATTGCTCACATTGATATATGTATATGGCGTTTCCGATTTGCGGATTGAAAGCGGATATAGTTACCTCTGGCTCAGGGCCGTGCGCAGGAATTAGCCTTGGGGGGGGTTTTTAATTTTGGTTTGCATTCGCATACATTTTTCGCTAAGATAAACATATTTGCTGAAACAGATATCCAGACCCATACACCATAAATTTAAATGTTCTTTAACTTTTCTGAAACTCATTCTGATTCATCAAAACCTAGTTAACCAGGTCCTGAATAGTACACGGAAAGAATTTTTTACTAGAATCAATGCCGAGACAAGAAAAATTAGACTTGATTTTGAACTTAGAAAATAATTTCTTAATATCAAGAAAATCCAAGAAAATTGGATTTTAAATAAATAAGAAAACATTTTCTTGCTTCAAGTAAAATTGGATTTTAAATAAATAAGAAATAATTTACTTAGGGTAAGTGTTTTTTTCTTGTTTTTTGAAATAAATTAAGAAATTATTTTTTTGTTGCAAGTAAAACTTTTCTTATACGAGCTTAAGTAAGTAATGCGAGAGACACACATCGTAGTATAGTAATAATATTTCGATCTATACCACATATGTGTCACCCTCATATTGTAGTTTAATTGAAAATTTTCATAGCATAGCCAAATCATAATATTGATATTCTAATATTCATACCACATGTGTGTCTGAGGCATAAGAAAATATTAAATATTAAATTAAGCAAATATTTTCTAAAAATATTAAAAACGTAAAAAATAAGTAAAATGAAAACTAATCATGAGGGATTAGAAAACCATAATTAGTCAACTAGTATTTTCCTAGGACTTGTTTATTGAAATGACAACATTTTATTTAATATAAATGAAGATGCAAATAGTGAAGTCCTTATACCAAATGCTTCACTAACAATCTGAGAATTGCAAAAATATTCAGAAATATGCAAAGCGGATGGCAAATGAAAAAAAAATACATGTAACTTTGGAAATGCAAATTCAGCAAGAAAAATTTTACTTCGCTCAAGAAAACGTTTTCTTATTAATTTTACATTTTTTTTTCGCTGTATTTTGTTGTTCCAATTCGTCGAAACACAATTTTCTTAAATTCTTCTTCATATTAGCAAAAAGATTTTCTTCATTTAAGTAAATTTAAGAAAAGATGTTCTTAGGGCCGATTTCATAATGAAATTCTTAAAGCTCCTTTCCTTAAAGGAGCCTTTTAGTTAAAGAGCCATTTAAAAGTTCTTTAAAGTGGGAGTGATTTCATAATAATATAATATTAAAAGGCTCCTTTAACGTCAAATAATTTTCATAAATTTAAAAATATTGAAATTTGACTTTTATTTTTTTCTGAAAATAAATAAATTTTTTGATTATGGCCTTTTTATTTTTTTTTTTTTTTGAAAAAAAGAAAAAGAACAAAGAAGCGTAATTTGGAAACCCAGTGCAGAAAATATAGGAAGCGGTCATCCAACATCACAAAAGAGAAGAAGATGAATATTGCATTATACGACTCAACAAACAAAACAACAAACAAAATCGGTTCAAAAATTTTAATAAATTTTTGATATTTGATTTTGACACATTACAGAAATGAAATTTTTTCTGGCAAAAGGAACCTTTAAATAACTTAAATGCCCGTTTTTGGGTATTTAATTTTAAATGAACTTTTATCTTCAAAAAGACTTTATGAAATCGATCAGAAAATTAAAGGCTCCTTTAGAATTTAAAGGAACTTTTAATTTGATTATGAAATCGGCCCTTATTTATTTAAACATTTTTTTTCAACATTTTTTTTCTATAGATTTTATTAGTGTTCTTGAATAAGAAAATAATTGTCTCATTTTTGGAAAACTCAATTTCTTATTTCCAGTAATAATTAAGTCAATTTTTCTTATTTCCCTAAAAATTTTCTAAATTGAGTTCAAGAAAGCATTTTTCTTGATTCAAGTATACAAATTTCTTTCCGTGTACTGTTTACAGTACTTGTTAATTGAAACTGCTCACTGTTTTCACAAAATGAACATTTTTTGTTATCAGTACAATTTTTTTAAAAATGCCAAACGAACATATGCTACACAATTTTGTAATTTCGGAAAGCTCCAAGTGCAATTCAAAGTGCCGAACCTATGTATTGGCCAACCTTATTTTTTGCAACTTTTACCAATTCTTCTTCCGTAAAATTATAATTATAAAATTTATAAACTGTATTTTGAAAATTTTTGCAAAATCATTGCAACTTAGATTTGGTCATGGGGGGGGGTTTAACCCCCAAAACCCCCCCCGTGCGCACGGCCCTGCTCTGGCTGCACTGGCTCCAATGATATTTAATTCGCTTTCGATTCACAATTTCTTGCTCGCTATAAATTTCTATCTAACTCTAAACAAATGCCCAAAAAATATTGTGACAGATATATATATATATATATAAAGAAGAACAAAAACATTAATTTCAATTTAAGAATTTCAGACCACAAGCAACAACAATTATCTTAAGTACAATTATGGCAAACTCAACGGATTATGACCATTGGGTATGTTCAACGTGAAATTTTTATTGTTGTGTAGACAAAGCTAGACATGTTCGAATTCTTTTACCATAAAAAATGCATTATGTGCTTATTAAATACATATGTACACATGTACTTAGTTTCAAAATTATTTTGGCCAACAAATTTTCTTTTATTTTTATGATCAATTTTGAATTTTGCCATTATCGCCAGTTTTAGTTATTTGACATGTAGTTATCAGCGATAACAAAATCAGCTACTTGAAGCGCGTAAAAATGCATCAGAAATCAGCATTTATTATCGGTAATCGACCGTGATGGATTTATCTGCTAAAATAGTAACTAAAAAAAATTATGAAATTTAAGACCTTGAGAAAAAGGCACGTATGGAATAATAAATGAATGGTCACCAAAGTTAATTATGCTCAATAAATTTCAAATTATCAACGCAAAAAATCTAACCGATTTCTTTGCTGTTTTTTTTTTCTGAATATATCGTGTTGTTGTCACACCACTCCTCGCATTAGATGTCTTCCAGCTGCTGGTGCATGGTGCTTCTGTTTAAGTATCGTGTGCGCCATGGCGTATGATCGATATTTGATATCTTTATATATATTACGCTAAGCGATTTTTTGTACGCACCATAACTTTTACACCGTTATACCGATTTTGGAAAATGTGGTGTCAAATGAAAGGGATTGCCCTGTATATCAGAAAGGTATAACTTTTTTAAAAAGGGTTGCCACCTGTTCAAAAATTAGTTTATATGCTACAGTTTGTTTGATTTTTAAATTTGAGGTGCCATATGAAAGGGCTTGGCCTGAGTATTAGTAATTTATTATAATTTTTACAAAAAGGGTTGCCACCTTTTAAAAAATTCAATTAAACTCTACAGGTTCTTTGATTTTTAAATTTAATGTGTCATATGAAAGGGCTTTGCCTGCCAATATGACAGGGCTTTACTTTAAAATGAGTAATTTATTAAAACTTCTATAAAAAGGATTGCCACCTGTTCAAAAATTTATTTTTACGTTATAGTTTGTTTGATTTTTCGATTTGAGTTGTCATTTGAAAGATGTTTGTATGAAATGAGTAATTTATTATAAGTTTTACAAAAAGGGTTGCTACCTGTTCAAAAATTCATTTTTATGCTGCAGTTTGTTTGATTTTTAAGTTTGAGGTGTTATATGAAAGGGCTTAACCTGCCAATTGGTAATTTATTATCATTTTTAGAAAAAGGTTTGCCACCTGTCAAACAATTTAATATTCCGGTATAGTTTGATAGGAAAGGAAAGGAAAGGAAAGGAAAGGAAAGGAAAGGAAAGGAAAGGAAAGGAAAGGAAAGGAAAATAAAGTAAAGGAAAGTGAAGGAAAGTAAAGGAACGGAAAAGAAGGGAAAGGAAAATAAAAGAAGGAGAACGTGAAAGGAACGGAAATGGCGAAGGAAGAGCAAAGGAAAAGGGAAAAGGTAATTGGTCGAATTTTCGACCACGGTGATACTAGTTTGTTTTATTGCTTTGCAATTGTGTGATAACAATTTTGTTTTTGTACTTTCTGTATGCGCTAAATAAGTACGAAAATAAGTAGCAATGCAGACAGCAGCAACAACAACAAAAATTGTTAACTATTCTGTAGATAGAAGAAAGCATTGAAATTATTTATAGAAATTCGATTTTCACTAAGTAATTCGGGTACTTAGATACCTACATTTGTACCTCAAAAGCCCATGTCTATACGCTATTAAATCAAATTCGGGTACGTTCGTGTTTCGTTTATATTTAGCGATAATGAAAGATAAATAGTCGCACATAATACATACATACATATGTACATACGTGCCCAATGCACGTTTAAGATTTTTTTCTTTATTAGCACAGTCTAGCTTTTTTGAACGAGAAAAGAAAAAGGTAAACAGTGGCGCAAATTTGTGATTGCAGAAAAAATGTTTATTTACGCCATGGATCAACATTAAGGTCCCCACAAACAGACGCGATACGATACAGTCCACATATGCAATTGTGCATGACGCGATACGATTTTTCATATGTGGACTGTATCGTATCGCTTCTGTTTGAGTAGGGCTTTATGGTGTTATCATAGACTGCGTATGAATGGCGATACAGATGCACCTCTGTACATATGTATATATGTACATGGGAGTGTAAGTACATTTGTAAACAATTCCAGTATGAAAATTCCTTCTAGTAAATTAAAGATTGGTCAACAAAAGACAACAAAATTTGTGGTTTTCTTTGATTATTCTGTGGTTTCTCTCTCTTTTTCCAACTGTTTTCGTCTTATTTAGTTTCAAAATCTTTTTTCCAACTCGCAGTTGCATAATTTTGAGTAGATCGCATGTGGATTGTATGTGGAACATATGTGGATTGCGCTCCAAATTTATTGCTTCTTAATAGGTTAAATAAAATTTTTCTTTAAAATAAAATTTTTCTTTAAGATTTTAAATATGTATGGGTATGTACAGAAACGCAGCATGAAACGCAACAGCGGCAGTAATTATTTTTTTGATGATTGTGATGAGCGACGCTTCATGCAAAATTTACGATTATGAACGCTCTGCTTGTACTACAAAAGCAGGTTGCGCTTCAAACTGAGCTTCTGAACAAAGCCTATGTAGGTATATGTACCTATAAAATGTGCAACATGATTCCATCGCTTTTGTTATATCTTTTGCGATTCAATTTAGTTAAAAAATAATTTTTGGAACTCGCAGTTGCATATATTTGAGTGGATTGTACGTGGATTACATATATATGGAACTAGCTGACCCGGCAAACTTCGTTCTGCCCAAAATAGATTTTTTTATTAATTTTATTTCAAAAATTGTTATTACACCGGTATTATTTTTAATAGAAAATTAACGATTTTTCACTACTTCATTGTGTATACAACTTCAAAAATATATAATTTTAGTATTCAGTTTAAGGCTGCACGATACACAAAATTTTTAGTTTTCTGTGTCGGATATTTATTTTCACTGAGTATTGGCTATTTTAACCAATTAAGTAAGAGTATTGATACGTATAGTATACCTCCATAATGGTTTTCAGGCCCTTCCTCCAACCCTTTTAGATATATTCAGCCTCAAAAGTTTAGTGCGTATGGGAGGTGCAATGCCCCATTTTTCAATAAATCTTTTTTTTTTTTTTTGGTTTAACATGATATTAATATCGTATATCTGCATAGTGATTTCTATGTACATGCCATGGACGCTTTTAAAGATATTTAGCCTTAAAAATTAAGAACGCATGGGAGGTGCCACGCCCCCTTTTCCTTAAACTACTGTTTTTTTCATAAGCACGCTATTGATATCGTTAATCTCCTGATTAATTTTCAGGTCCCAACTTTAAACGCTTTTATATATATTCAGCTTGAAAAATTAAGGTTGTATGGGAGGTGCAACGCCCCCTTTTCCGATAACCTACACTTTTATGCGCAAAAATTGTTTTGATATCATATAGCTCTGTACCAATTTCCAGGTCCCTGACTTAAATCCTTTTAAAGATATTCAGCTTAAAAAATTAAGTGTTGTTGGGAAGTGCCACGCCCCCTTTTCGTATAACTCCTATTATTTTGCGTTAATATGGAATTGTTATCGTTTATCTCCACACCAATTTCCAGGCCCCTAGCGTAAACAATTTTAGAGATATTCAGCATGAAAAATTAAGTTTGTATGGGAGGTGCCACGCCCCTTTTTCCGATAACCCCCACTTTTATGCGTGGGGATGGTTTTGATATCATTTAGCTCAATACCAATTTTCAGCTCCCTACCTTGAACTGTTTTAGAGATAATCAGCTTTAAAAATTAAGGTTATATGGGAGGTGCCACGCCCCCTTTTCTGATAACCCCCACTTTTCTGAGTGAGAAGGGTTTTGATATCACCTACCTCTATACCAATTTTCAGCTCCCTACCTTGAACTGTTTTAGAGATAATCAGCTTTAAAAATTAAGGTTGTATGGGAGGTGCCACGCCCCCTTTTCTGACAACCCCCCTCTTTTCTGAGTGAGAAGGGTTTTGATATCACCTACCTCTATGCCAATTTTCAGTTCCCTACCTTGAACTGTTTTAGAGATAATCAGCTTTAAAAATTAAGGTTGTATGGGAGGTGCCACGCCCCCTTTTCTGATAACACCCACTCTTCTGAGCGAGAAGGGGTTTGATATCACCTACCTTTATACCAATTTTCAGTTCCCTACCTTGAACTGTTTTAGAGATAATCAGCTTTAAAAATTAAGGTTGTACGGGTGTTGCCACGCCCCCTTTTCTGATAACCCCCCTCTTTTCTGAGTGAGAAGGGTTTTGATATCACCTACCTTTATACCAATTTTCAGTTCCCTACCTTGAACTGTTTTAGAGATAATCAGCTTTAAAAATTAAGGTTGTATGGGAGGTGCCACGCCGCCCCCTTTTCTGATAACCCCCAATTTTCTGAGTGAGAAGGGTTTTGATATCACCTACCTTTATACCAATTTTCAGCTCCCTACCTTGAACTGTTTTAGAGATAATCAGCTTTAAAAATTAAGGTTGTATGGGAGGTGCCACGCCCCCCTAACATTTTTTAATTTTTTCTTCGACTAAACCTTGGCGGGGTAACAAAAAACAAACCCCGCTGAGGAAGTATTTGATTTGGTTCAGCCGTTTTCAAGTTTTAGCGTTACAATTAAATACCAAATCATTTTTATATAAGTATATAGATATAGATATAGATATATGTGGTATGCTTTCAAAAACAAAGATTCTTGTAAAAAAAAAACAGTTTTAGAACAGTTTAAAACAAATCTTGCAATATATATTAATTGTGGAACATGATTCCATCATTTTTATTGTAAATTTTGCACTTCACTTTAGTCGAAAAATCCTTTTTAGAACTGGCAGTTGCACAATTTTTTATGTGGACCATATTTTAATTTTGCTCCAAAATAATGTTTTTAATTAAACAACACAATAGGTGAAATAAAATTTTTCTTCAAAAATTTAAATATATTAAATGTGGAACTTGATTCCATAGCTTTTATTATAATTTTTGTGGTCCAATTTACTTTAAAGTCATTTGTAGACCTCGCATTTGCATAATTTTGAGTGGATCGTATGTGGATTATATGTGGAACGTATGTGGATTGCATTCAAAAACTAGAATTTTGGGAAACAACAATTTTAGAACAGGTTAAACCAATAAGTGCTATAAATATCTGTTGAAGAATATATGTATATGTATGTATTATGTATTGCAATTTCGCTGAGCGTTCTTTATCTTTCACACGCCATAAAGATCTTAGTCCACAAAAATTACGCATCCATAAAATAATTATACATATTCCGTATATGCACATGTAGAAATAGTAATCGTGACAAGATAACAGCTAGTTGCATATGTATGTATGTATATATTTTATACTTAATAGCGATACCTGCCAATTAATCAAATTTTTATTATCAGACATTGTCGTTGTAAACATTGTAAACGCCAAAGAACAAACGTCTGATTAACCGCTATACATATATGCTTTCCGGTGCTAATTACATGCATGTGTGTGTAAACTCGTAGAGCTAATAATGATAATAATAATCGCAATCTGCATAAAATAAAAACAACACAACATACACCAACATTCTAATCTTGTTATAAATTTTTATTTTTATTTTTCTTTCATTCAAAAAAAAAAAATTTTCTTATCAACGCCAATACATAGAAACCGATCAACTTAAAAAACGTTCGCAAATTTGCGCTCGAACACTTCAGACGCAGACGTGATCTACAACTCAACGCAGCACGATCCACCAGCTCATACCGCTTTGACAAAGCTAGTGGCGGGGAGGAAGAAGAAGCGAGGCAAGTTTATGGTGGCGCCGGTAATTCATCGCCCACATCGTTCAGTTCACGTTCGCATTCACCTTCGGTTGGAATACACGAATTACCAACGCTATTGAGTGTACCAAAATCGACCAGCGGTAGCGGCCTAAGATCTAAACGTCCAAAGCGTCTAGGCTCAGCTAAAGCAGCAGCGTCAACGGCAACAGCGAACACACCGCGTGCGACATTACGCTACAATCAGTACAAACAACGTTTACTATATCATCAATATACCGATGTGGTTGTGGATGCAAGTTGGGATTTGAATAAGATGGCACAGCAGAATGGCGATAATGAGTAAGTGGTAGAAAAAATTTTGTTCACCTAATCAATAACATAATTTCTCTTTCCCTCTTCACTTTCTCGCATCGACTCTCAGAACCAAACCGCTCACACAAACAACATACCTCATCGATAAGCCGAAAATCCAACCAAAATACGATGTCCATCGCGATGTGCTCTCACACGAAGTGGTCATCAAACAGACTGGCTATGCGGCACGCGATAAGAGCATACCCTCCGGCATACGCCGCTCATGGCAAAATTGGTCCTTTCTCTCACTATTTGCCGGCATTGCGCCGATCGTTCAATGGCTGCCACAATATTCGTTGCGACGCGATGCTATGGGCGATATTATAGCTGGCGTTACGGTGGCCATCATGAATATACCACATGGCATGGCCTATGGTATATTGGCGGGAGTTTCGCCGGGTTCCGGTTTGGCGCTCGCCATATTTCCTGTGACTGTTTATATGTTATTGGGTACCTCAAAACACATTTCAATTGGAACTTTTGCTGTGATATCTATGATGACTTTGAAAGTGGTGCAAACATATGCAACGGATGAACATGCGGCAGTGGCTGCGGCTGTCGGAACGAATGGGACGTTGCTTGAAGCGACAGAGGGAGTGAAGGCTGTGAAGATAATAACGCCGATTGAGGTGGCGACAGCGCTGGCGTTTTGTACGGGCATTATACACGTAAGTGCATGCATACATGATAGTTTTTTTATCACTCATAGGCCAGAATTTTTGTGTGGAACGTATGTGAAATACGATAATGAAAACAATCGTAATATACTTAGACGTCAGAGCAAATAGGCATAGAATTTATCAAACGTGAAAAAATGCATAAAAAAAATTTAAAAAAATTTGTGTGTAAAATAAAATGGGAATAGGTATTTGATGAAATAGTGGAAATTTCTGTAGAAAAAAGTGGATCGTAAGTGGAACGTATTTAAAAACAGAAATAAACGGAATGAAGATGCAAGTAGGCTCAAAATATCTTAAATAACGATATTTTATAAAAAAAAATAATGTGGATCGTATGTGGAACCTAAATTTTAAATTCAATAAAACACTATTAAAATACAAATATAACGTTTTAGTAGGTAAAAAAGTTGAATGGTTGGAAATGGAATTCCAGTATATTTTTATTGTTCACAACACATGATTGGAAACGAAACAGGGAACGAAAGGCCCAGTAAAATCATATAAGAAATTAGACCTCCAACTTACGAATGTAGTTGCTAATACATAGCACTTTAAAAATATATAGAGACGAATTAAAAATGTAATTAAACTTAAAATTTGTTAAATAAGGCAATTTTTGAAGAAAATATTGTGGATTATATGTGGAACGTAAATTGTAAATTAAATAAAATGCTACTAAAATACAAATAGAATTTTTAAAGACAAAAAATGCTTATCTAGTATGCTAGATATGTATGCCCTAGAAGATGCAATCCAACAATAAAATAGGTAGTAGGTATTTTTGAGAAAGAAATATTGTGTATCATATGTGGAACGTAAATTGTAAATTAAATAATAAAATAATGCCACCAAAATAAAAATGGAATATTTTTTTTAGACAAACACACGATTAGCGTGTACATTATTTACGTTCCACACTAGATATGTATGCCCTAGAAGATGCAATCGAACAATAAAATAGGTAGTAGGTGTTTTTGTGAAAGAAATATTGTGGATCATATGTGGAATGTATGTGAAATGTATGTGGAACGTAATTGTAAATTAAATAAAATGTCACCTAAAAATATGCAATATGCAATATGTATGCAATATTTTTTAGACAAAAGCACATTTAGTGTACGGATTATTTACGTTCCACACTAGATATGTATGTCCAGAATGCAATCCTACAACAAAGACAGGACTATTTTAAGTAGTATATTTATTTTTATATCCCCATTGACTATCTATCAATCTTTAGTCTATGTTTGATTCTTCTCTTTCAGCTGATCATGGGCTTCTTTCGTCTTGGCACACTCGCTTCTCTGCTCAGCGATCCATTAGTTAATGGCTTCACCACCGGCGCTGCTGTACACGTCATCGTCAGTCAACTCAAAGATGTACTGGGTATTGATGTGCCGCGGCATAAAGGCGCTTTCAAAATCATCTTCACCATCATCGATCTCTTCAAATCCATACCAAAAACAAATATAATCGCATTGATCATTTGTGTATGCATCATGATCTTTATGACCATTTGCAATGAGTTCATTAAACCTTCGTTGCGCAAACGCTGTCGTTTCCCCTTTCCGGGTGAGCTAATCTCAGTGATTGGTGGCACTTTAATATCACGACTACTCGACGTGAACGGCAATTATGGTGTCACGCTGGTTGGTGTCATACCAAAGGGACTGCCCGCACCCGAATTGCCGCGCATGGATTTGGTGCCGATGGTGGCTGTGGATTCCATAGCCATTGCTATTGTTAGCTTTTCGATTGTGATGTCGATGGGTTTGACATTCGCTAAGAAGCATTCGTATGAGGTGCGTGCCAATCAGGAGCTGTTCGCTTTGGGTGTGGCCAATGTTGTATCGAGTTCGTTTGCCTGCTATCCATTGGCGTGTTCGTTGTCACGTTCGGTGATACAAGAGCAAACGGGTGGTGTGACACAATTGGCGTCGCTCGTTTCAGCGTTGCTGATCATTATGACTTTGCTATGGTTGGGTCCGTTCTTTAGTACGTTGCCGAGGGTGAGTAGTTAGTTGTTAGGAATGGTTTTGGTGATGATTACGATGAAATGTAAACTGTACTACTAAACTGTTTCCGCTTTTTAGTGCGTGCTGGCAGGCGTGATTATTGTTGCTCTCAAGCCCATGTTCATGCAGGCGTTGCAATTGAAGAATTACTCCAAACAGGGAAAATTGGAGTTACTCACATGGATTGCTACGTTCGTGTGTGCGGTGCTGATCGATATTGATTATGGGTGAGTAAAGTCTTTTAAAGTGGATCCCATTAAAGGTCGTATCTAATATCTACTATCTAGAACGTATTGTTGGAGCCTTCTCCATTCAAGTATTCTAACTAATTTTTCTCCTCTCTTATCTCTTCCACAGCCTCCTCATCGGCATCATCATCTCGCTGTTAGCGCTCTACATCAAAGGCGTCAAACCGTATTGTTGCCTATTGGGCATCATTCCCGAAGCAGCAGCCATTTATGTGGATCTCAATCATCATCGCAACGCCGTCGAGGTGCCCGAAACGAAAATCTTCCGTTACACTGGTTCTCTGAATTTCGCTACTAATACGTGTTTCCGGCGTTCGCTCTACAACATCATTGGCATGGATGCGAAAAAGTTGCAGAAAAGTAAAACAACAGCAAAAGCGGCAGCAGCAGCGACAACAAAAACAAATGGCGCAACCACAAATGCCATAGCAGAAACAACAACCACAACAACAACACTACTGAATGGTGAATCGAGGCAATCGAATGCCTTCCATTTTCTCATATTGGATTTCTCGATGTTGGGGCATGTTGATGTGGCCGGTTGCAAGGCGATCACGGACATAATGAAGGAAATGAAATTGTTGGGTGTACGTTTATTTATTGCTGCACCAACGGATCGTGTCTATGCTACGTTGGTGCATAGCATGGCTTTGGGCGAGGGGCCATTTGAGATTTTTCCATCCTTACATGATGCTGTGGAATATGCGAATGCTTGTCGGGTGGTGTGATAAATGTTGAGAAGAACAATGAAGGATGTTAAAAGTAGTACGATAGAGGAAGAGTGAAATGGACAGCAGAGAAAAGAGAATTGAGGTGAAGTTCCAAAGAAGTTATCAGCCGGCGAAATGGAACTCCGAGCTGCGAGCTTTGGGCTTTCGAGCTGTGTGCGTTGAGCTGCATGTTTGAGTGTCAAATTTTGAGCTTTGAGTTTCCAGCTTCGAATATTAAAGCTTAGGCTTTAGTCCGGAATAATGAGTTTTGAGCTTTGAGATCTAAGCTTCGGGTATTGTACCTTCAGCCTTGAGCTGTGAATCTCGAGTTCAGGAGCCTTGAGTTTTGAGCTTTAAATATGAGAGCTGCATGTTTCAGTCTTGAGTTTTGAGTTTTGAGTTTCCAGCTTCGAATATTAAAGCTTAGGTCTTAGTCTTGTAACATGAGTTAGCTTTGAGGCCTAAGCTTCGGGTACTGTGCCTTTAGCCTTGAGCTGTGATTCTCGAGTTCAAGAGCCTTGAGCTTTGAGTTTTGAATATTAAAGCTTAGGCTTAAGTTTTGTATCATGAGCGTTGAGATTTAAGTCTGTGTCTTCAGCCTTGAACTTTGATCCTTGAGTTCTAAGCGCTGAATTTTGAGCTTCTAATCTTACGGCTTAGGCTTTATTTTGGAAGCATGAGCTTTGAGTCCTGAGACTTTAAGCTTTGAGCTTTGAACTTTGGGACTTAAAGTGTGTGCTGCATGTTTGTGTCTAGAGTTTTGCGCTTTAAATTTCGAGCTTCCAATCTTAAAGCTTAGGCTTTAGTCTTGAGTAATGAGTTTTGAGCTTAGATACCTAAACTTGCAGTCTTGTATCTTCAGCTTATAGCTTTCAGCTATGACTCTTGAGATCTAAGACTTGAGTTTCGAGCGTAAAATCTTAGGATTTGGGCTTTATTTTAGAATCATACATAAGCTTTTGAGCTTTGAGCCTGAAGCATAGAGTCTTAAGCCTCGAGCCTTTAGCTTTTAGCTTTCAGCCTTAAGTTTTGACCGTGACCAAGCTTTGAGCTTTGAACTCTGAGCTTTAAGCTTTGAACTTTTAGTAAGCTTCCGGTGCAGAAAATAGAAATGAAGCTGTGAATGTTAGTGTGGAGCTGCTGTTATATTTCGCCTTAAGCTAGTTGTTTGCCTATACAGAAATCTAGAAAATTTGTAAAAGTTGGAGGAGCCTTAATGTATGCATGTATGTGTGAATGTTGACCAGAACAACCCAGCAGTATTTGAGGTAAGGAGGTGAATATTCAGTAGTATATTCAGTATGAAAAATAACCTGAAACTGAGTTCAAAATTCATTGCTGAAAAAATAACTGAACACGCAGTGAAGCCATCAGGTGTATTGAAATATATGCTATGGAAGTTCTCCCTGCGTATTCAGGCCTTTTTTCATACAGAAACTCTCCCTTTTCGTTCTGCAGTTTTTAGGTAGTTGATTTTCGACGCCACCTTTATATAAAAACGAAAGGGAAAGTTCAGATTTTAGAACTACATCTCTACTGAATATTCAGTAGGAAATATGTGCTGTTTTCCAGCTGATAAATACTGCTGGGAAAGAACAAAGAAATAAAAGCGTGTTAAAAAAACGAGTGTGCAGTCACAAAAGATACTTCCCAGCAGAATTTATCAGCTGGAAAACAGCACATATTTCCTACTGAATATTCAGTAGAGATGTAGTTCTAATATCTGAACTTTCCCTTTCGTTTTTATATAGAGGTGGCGTCGAAAATCAACTACCTAAAAACTGCCGAACGAGAAGGGAGAGTTTCTGTAGGAAAAAAGGCCTGAATACGCAGGGAGAACTTCCATAGCATGTATTTCAGTACACCTGATGTCTTCACTGCGTGTTCAGTTATTTTTTCAGCAATGAATTTTGAACTTACTTTCAGGCTATTTTTCATAATGAATATTCTATTGAATATGCACCTCCTTACCTCAAATACTGCTGGGTTATTTTTATAGAATTTACAAGAAAACAGAAATCTGTAAAATATTTATTACCGTTATGCCGGTGCTTCTATGTAATTTAACTGGAAAAATGTACCACCTAAAATGTACAACGATAATAAAAATTATAATAAATTAAAAAAAAATCTTAAATAATTACAAAAAAAAATTAATGTTTATAATTTTATAAAAAGTGAACAACAATAAAAAGAAATTATGTACTTATGCATGTACATAAGTATATTTAAGGCATACCCAAAGTGGTAGATATATGTATACTATGTGTATATATGTATGTACATATATTGGAGCACACAGCCATGTATTTGTATGTGTGTTAGTTTATTGTAAATAATTATTATTAGTAATTATGTTTATACAATTTTATGTATAGTTAATTTGCATACATACATATGTCCACTTAGTACTTAATGCCATGAAACATATTTTTGTAATGATCAAAATGAAAATGTTTATCTACATACATAAGTATATATGCATATGTATGCATATTTATGTAAAGCTTAAAAGTTAGTTAAGTACCAAAAACAAACTATTTTGAAATGGTATATTTATAGAATTTTTAAATAGCATTGGTTAACAAAAATATAAATATTATTAAAAGACAACGTGATAAAATAATGTGTTTTGTACTAAAAACTGAATGCGCCTAAATGTATGCTACTAAAGGTGTATTACATTGTGTATGGCAAGTTGAGGTGATAGCAAAATTCTAAACGCTGACTTCACTTATTCTGAATTTGGAATCTAATCAAATGTGTGCTACTTGTTTTTTTTAATTTTCTGCGTGTTTTATGCATACTGAAATCTAAAACAAACTGTTGGCGTGATCACAATGAAAGTTCCAATACTTTTTGTCTACAACGCTTTACTTTATTTTACGTCGCTTTCGCCAAATTAAAACTAGCAAACTCAAAATTCATTTTGACCTCAAATTCTAGAGGAATTTCTGGAGTCCTATGGAGCGTGAAGAATTGTTTTGCTTCCATTTTTGTTCCTTATTCACAGAAAAGATACCCATGCCTATTACGGTATCCGGCGGATGCCTTTCGCAGGGAATGCGAATCGTTTTGATAAAATTTGGTATTCTCATAACCGATCGGCAATGCAGTCCGGGAATAAAAAAACATGTTGATAAAGCAGTTCGAGGATTCACCGCATTCCTATAACCGTAATCGAAACGCAGTAGCTGTAATTTGTTTTGATTTCGATTCGTCATAAAATTGGTGCGGATTCCAAAGGGGAGTGCCACATAATCCCCAAAAAACAAAATCACCAACGCACAAAATCCCAAAAAAAAAAAAATCCCCAAAATCAAAATCCCCAAAATCAAAATCCTTAAAATCAAAATCCCCAAACACGAAATCCCCACATTTTTTCGGGGATATCGTCACAAAATCCCCAAAAGATGACTAAATAAACAACGTTGAAGATCATATTTAAAAAACCGCATGCCGAGTCTTATCTGAGCTCTGATACGTAATAACATATATGTATACATACATATAAAATACATGTATATCCCTGCAAAAATTCGGAGTACTCCATTCGCTAATCCATGGAGTTCTCGCTAATAATGTCGAATTTTAATTTACCGAAATAAAAAAGTCGCAAAATGTCGAAAAATGTAGAAAATGTGGAAAAATACGTGTTTTTTCTTTATTTTCGGAAGGTGGGTCGGCTTCGATATAATGCGCCCTACGTGGTTTCTCAGGGTTATTTTTTATAATCGCGACGGAAGGCCGCCAGTGCAAAAAGGTTTTCTACCCAAAAGTACTGTGGATTGCTCTATACGTTTTATTCCAGAAAGAGAATTCTGCCGGCTGAGGGTTATTTTTTTAAAGCGCGACCAAAGGCCGCAAATGCTCAAAAGTTTTCTACTCGCGCACATTTTACACATCATTAATTTGACATTATTTCGATATTTTTTTTTCGACATTTCGTACCCAACCCTATGTAAATATGTAATCATAAGTTATTGAGATGAATTTATTAATAAACATTTGTGAAATCATCACGTATACAATTTCTTTTGAGTTTCAGTTTCAGAAATAATGCCCAATCGCGGCGATTTCTAACCTAATTTTAATTTATTTCACACAGAATATGAGGATTTTGTGTTTGGGGATTTTGATTTTAAGGATTTTGATTTTGGGGATTTTCATTTTGGGGATTTTGATTTTGGGGATTTTGATTTGGGGATTTTGATTTTGGGGATAACGTGGTAAACCCATTTTGGTAGGCTCTGTACCGCGATGATCAAAACATAAGCGTTGATTGCGAACCATCCGTTAATAATTGGAGACCAAATGCATAAATACAAAATTTACCGAGTACTTCGCAATAAATGAGAGCTGCTTCAAGTCCGAAAATACAACAAAGAGTGCTTAAAAGAAGTAACCAAATTAAATTATTGAAAACGCAAATAGATTTGCAAAAAAAGTTAAATTTTTCTTCAATTTATTCAATTTTATTTTTTCCAAATACAAATAAATCACAACTGACAATGTAGTATAATGTTAAAAAGCTTTTGACACGATACGCAGGGTGAATCGATAAAGCAGTAATCCGACGGTTATGGTAATAGCGTGAAATTTGACCAACGAGGGCAGTGCGAATCGGATGGCATTCGCGGGAGTGGCATCCGTCGGATACCGTAATAGGCATGACCATAAAGTAAGGAAGTAGCAGGAGAAGTAAAGGCTGTTGTCCGGTCGATTAGGTTCCCTCAAGGCGACAGCCAGGGAGGTGGGAGGTGCAAGACGGCCTCAGTAATAGGTCGAAGTGCCTGGCGGAAGGCATAAAACGCGTTTATCTTGTCGTGATGGAGGATAAAAATTATAAAGAATCACAACGTTGTACAATACATCGAAAATGCCCTTCACTACAGGGAGTGCGATACGTGTAATTTTTGATATTTCGGGTGCCTTTAGCAACGTCTCTGCTGCTGCGCTGTTGAAGGGGCTAGAATGGATCGGAGCACTCCCCAATCATTCGGCGCTGGATCGCGAGCCTTTGGAGTTGTCGGACGTTGACGGGTGAATGGGGCCTTTCGACGATTTCAAGCAGGTTACATAGGGGCACCCCTCAAGTGGGAGTACTTTCACACCTTTTGTGGAATGTAGTGGTCAACAAAATACCCTTCGAAAAATACACAAAATACTCTTCGAAAAATACACAAAATACTAAAACTTTGCGAAGTCTTGCATTACAAGTTTAGCATAACGCCTCCAATACGATGTTGGCAACACAAATGCCCTTTTTGTGGTCTATGTGAAGGATCACTGTATCCGGTTAACCTAATCTAACCAAACCTAAACTATATTATATTTACCGACTCAGGTAATACCGAAAATTTCCGCGTATTCTTTACAAGTACATAAGTAGTAAATAAATTTTTAAACGCATTGAGAATCGTACATGTGACCTTAAGTAAAACAAAAAAAAAAAAAAATACTGAACGCAAGTATTTACTGATGACGACACATTCGGTGCAGATAAAGCCGTTGACTTTATCAATTAGCAAGCATTTTCTAACAATAAAAAGGTAAATAAAGTATCTAAATACAAAAACAAAAATATCAAAATATCAACAGAAAAAATAAAAAAAATATATACTTGAAGTAAACATTTTTTTTTTTAAATTTGCCGAAACATTTAGTGGAATGCGACATGTTAATTATCTTGTTTTGCATGTCAGTTATTTAAAAGAGCAGTGACTAGTTAATACTTAACCCGAGTTAATGAAGCATCAACACCAGGTCTAGCAAGTCTTGTTTGTGTGAAAAAATGACAGTTACCTTTTATTGTTATCGATATACAAATAACCGCGTTTGAAATGTACACAAGCTCACGTAATATTACTTAGAAACAAGCATGTTAAACTTATCTTATTAGCTTAAAGAAGTTTGAGGGTTAAGCGAGTTGATAATTACATATGTAGCGTATAAAGTATTACGATTGCTTTAAATCGCTTTAGCTTTAACAACTTATGAAAAAATCCTGAATGCTTATTTGTTTTTATTTTACATGAAATTCCAAAATTTCTTCATTTTAATTCATTACACGAAAGGATTATTAATCTTTGTAGTTGTAACATATCCATACTTTTGAAAGTACACGATGAACGTGATATAGTTTGTTCGAATCTACAGAAATTGCTAGTTTCGCTTTTAAAGGCTGGACGCTTCAAAAACTCGAGCAAAAATAAAACTTCCTGCTTTAATGGCACCTCTCGGTGAAAGAGAGAAAGGACTAGAAAAAAGCCGTACGTTATATCTAGTGCCCACATAGGCCCACGGTTAGCTATAAGTTTATAAAGTTTAGTTGAATGTGTTTCCGTCAGAGAAGGAGTTAAAAAAACTGTTCGAAAAGTGAAGAAAATTTGATAATTGAGTAGTCCACTCTCAAAAGTAGCCATGTGAATTTTTCAAATTAAGCTAGAAATTAGAAAAAAATCACCACGGTCTCAAGCGCTATTTTATTTGAATATTTTATGTTATTACCTAAAAGCTTAGCCCCTAAGGAATTTAGGGATATAAAAAAATAAAATCGCAATACGACAGATTTTTGCAAATGCAATGTTAAATATATCACATAGCTAGCTTTGAGACAATATTTTTTCACATAGCTAGTTTTGAAATTGGAACGCATATTAATAGATACGGTTCTTCTTGCAAAAACTCCCTTCTCCACTCCCTTAGCGCTGAAAAGCGCTCGGAACCGGCTGAAAAGCGAGACCTCCACTACATTGGGAAAATCGTGTAGAAAGCTACTTTGCTTCTTTTGGTATTTCTAATTGACGCCAGACATTGTGAAACAGAAGTGAATGGCGCGCTTTATTGGACTCGGTCAAAATGGTACCCTGCAGGAAGAAAAAAATCAATTCCTAAAAGTAGTTGACTTTTAACTGGCTATTTTAAGACAATCGAAAAAAATTATCAATTTGTATCCAACAGCAAGAAACCCATTTTTAGTTAGTTGCTTTGTCATGCAGGAATATCCAAAAAAACGCAAAGTGTGCATTGACAAAAGCTTTCAAATTCCTGATGAAAATATTTTTATTCAAAAATATTTCAACTGATAGAATATTTCTGTGAAAATTCCTCTTTTTGGATTTGGGAAGCGAAGCAATGGAAGAATATCGAAATTTTTGCGAATTCCATGAGTGTAAACATGTATGTATGTAACAGCTACATCTGCAACCATTTCCCTTACATTTTTTTTTTATAATTTTCTAAAAATGAATGATGTTATATTTTGGGATTAATTATTTTTCACCCAAAAAAAGTTAGTTTATAGTTTCCCTCCAAGTAATGCAGAAGTATACAGACTTTTTTATCGCCATTCCCAAACAAAATTAGTTAGCCTTTTTCAAACAAAATATACAATTAAAAGTTACCACTAGTGTCTTTGTAAACAGTTTAAAGTCAGTTTTAAGTTAGATGCACTTCCTGCAGGGTATAGACGCTTACGAACCAATTAAGAAGAAGAAAAATATAATAAAACTTCTTCAAAACAAAGAGTCGTAGGTGGGTTAAAACATTGACAGTAATGGGTTAAGACGCTTAAAATTTACTCTTATAGTATAGATCAAGAGATTCTGGCGGCAATAAAATGGTTTTAGAATTTTGAGCGCCCCTTATATGACGCGACACCAATGTGTGTCATGGCGTATGAGTAACCTATTTTAGATAGAGATTTTTGAAAGTGTTTAAATGAAATATAGAGACTTTTGCAAGAGCATTTTTTTATTTAATGTTTTTTGTTTTTTTTTTTTTGGAAAATACGGAAGGATTTTGCAATAAATTTTTAATGGACATTGCACACCTTTAAATACTGGTACACAATCCATCAAAAACTCAATATCGAAAAAAAAATCACATAGACATTTTTGAGTGTTCGATATTATATCTGTGGCAATTTGCAATAATCGCTTAAGTCTTAAAAAATGATTTCGAGATAAATTGATTTTTATATTCGAAAGCGTTTCTTAACAAATCATAAAAGTTGAATAAAAACTATGGACGCAAAATCAGTGAGCCATCCACAATGTAACGATCAAATTTTGTAAATAAAATCAAATGTCATGAAGAAATTTGATTAAGTATATACGTCTACTTTGGCTGTTATAGCAAGTTTAATATACCTCTATTGTAAGTTAAGCCTAAATGTTTTTATTTATATCTTTTTATTGAATTAAGTTATAAGCATGGGGGTTTTACAGAAATGAGTTTTAACAGGAGAATGACGTGGTATATATAATAAGGTGGAGTTTGTTCCAAAGCCAGAACGGCACCTTTCTAGCCCAGAAATAAGCGTGTAAAATTTTATTGACCTACTCGGATGTTTGGAGGTGCCCCCAGCCCCACAAAGTTGAAAGCAACAAGCACGATCTGGTACAAATGTGAAATTTCTAAAATTATAAAATCAAAAAACGAAGTATGAGGATTGATAAAGATGGCTAAGCTGAGTATTAAAGTGAATTTTTATTTTTGGGAAACAACAACAACAAAAGTTATTAAAGGTCAGAGTTTGTGTTATGCATTTTTTAAATTGCAATCACTTGAAAACTGCTGAACCGATGTCGAATATTTTTATACCATTCGATAGGTATTTTAATTCCCTTTAATTTGATATACACTTCAGGGACCGATTTTAATCGTTATTTTCATTTCTTCGGATGAAAAAATCATTATGAAAACTTCGTTAACAATAAAATCCAAGTATGCCGATACAATGATTTTAGCACATTCTATCCAAATATGAGCTCATCTTTATTCTAAAGATTTTTATTTTTTAAATTTTTAAATAACCATTATTTACGATTTTTATTTTTTCGATCAAAAATAATTTTTATTATTGGATTTAAATTTTTTCGATGAAACTTGATGGATATTTTATGATTTTTATTTTTTCGATCAAAAATAATTTTTATTATTGGATTTAAATTTTTTCGATGAAACTTGATGGATATTTTATGATTTTTATTTTTTCGATCAAAAATAATTTTGATTATTAGATTTAAATTTTTCCGATCAACTTTAATCAATATTTTTTTATTTTTTCTCCGATCATAGTAAACTTTTTCAAACGTTAGTGAATCCTATATTTGATGGCTTGAAGTTGACGATTGTGCCAACATTGGAGCAGTTCTATTTGAGAAGAAAATTTGCAAAAAAAAAACAAGTTTTTAGAGTTTATTATGATCGGAAAAATTTAAATCCAATAATAAAAATTATTTTTGATCGAAAAAATAAAAATCATGAAATATCAATCAAGTTTCATCGGAAAAATTTAAATCCAGTAATAACAATTATTTTTGATCGAAAAAATAAAAATCATAAAATATCCATCAAATTTCATCGAAAGAATAAAAATCAAATTATAACGATTAAAAATGATTTTTTTATAAAAATGATAATCGTTACGGTCCCTGATACATTTTATATGGGTTCCACAACAGACCCCCTGCGGGGGTCAACTCCCCATCTTACCCCCTTTACTTTTCATATATAAAGTGTATATAAAATTAAAGGGAATCAATATAGCTATCGAATTGTATAAAAAGATTCGAAATCGGTTCAGTAGTTTTTAAGTATTTGCAATTTAAAAAATGCGTTATATAAACTTTGACCTTTAATAACTTTTGTTGTTGTTGTTTCCAAAAAATAAAACTTCACTTTAATTCTCAGCTTAGCCATCTTTATCAATACTCATACTTCGTTTTTTGATTCTATAATTTTAAAAATTTCATATTTGTACCAGATTGTGCTTATTGCTTTCAACTTTGCGGGGCTGGGGGCAGTTCAAAACGTCATCCTATCGCCATAAAATTTTGTGGGGTTCATTAACTCATATAAAGGCAACTTTTGATTGCTAGTACGTTCAAAAAAAGAACAAAAAAAATCTCCATATGTTTTCACTCCACCTTAATATATAACTCGAAATCTTCCTAAGTCGACTTAAGCGATTATTGCTTGTGACCACAGATATTTGGCTTTACCATTTATACATACATATTAATGAGAAAATAATGCATTTTCAGAAAATGATTTGACATCAGCTTTATATGCGACAATTGCTACCTACATATGAGGTTTAGCTTTGCAACTGCCTTTTGTTGGCTTCTTGTTAGGATGCCCGAGTCAAGGCCAATTAGGTTTTGCTATAGTGCTTTATATATGTATTTTAAAATATTTTTATTTTGCTCAAACCAAATAATTTTCGCATATATTTTTTTGTTATTGTTCACTTCCATTCGCATATATTATTAACTAAGTATTTACTAAATATAATTTTTTTCTTACAGCAGTTCAAAACCTCTCACACAAGTTACCTTCAAAATAACCGCAAATTTTTTCGGTTCAAATATTTTGTTCACATATGCTAAAATTGTAAATTAAAATACTTAAATTGTAGTTAATAATATAATTTTTGCTATATTTATTTGTATATTTATATGTATGTATTAAAACATACATACAAAGTATATACACTCGCATGTAAACTTATTTACTAATTTGTATCTAGCCTCGAGCAAGTCTAAGGCTGTAGTAATTTGAAAACAATTACTTTACTTGTTTCGTTGCAGTAAATTGCGCACACTATGTATGTACATAGACATATATTTAAGTATATTTTTTACTTATGTATACACTATGAAAACATTAAATAAAACATTTTTTAACGCAAAAGTAAATAAGCTTGTTTATTTTATTTTATTTTATTTTTTATTGCTCGGATGTTTGCACTTTTTTGTGTATAATTAAAGTTAATACATATTTTGGGTCGTAATCTCGTACAAGCCCCACCCTCTTCCTAGGGAATTGCATGGGAAACCCCTACTGGAATTTCATGAATTTTAGAAGTTACAAATATGTAAAAATGTGGTTGAAAAAAGGGCTAATTTAATACAATTAATGACACATATTTCAACATTTAACCTACTAAGCATATCCATATACATATATATACATAATTGCAAGTGAAGAAGTCAGAGCTCACAGAAAAGCGTGCAAGTGTTTGTGATCTATTACGATTAACAATAGACTTAACCTACATAGAACTTTTATAATAACCGCCTAATATTGCCAGTAGCAGATATGTGAAATAGTACATATATATATGTATCTGGGTAAATATGCAGGCATATGACAAATAACTATCGAATTACATACTATTATAATATTAGATGACTCAGCGTGTGGAGCATAATGTATATTTAACATATGTATTGTATGAAAAAAGCGTATCTACTTTGCAAAATATAATAAAATAAAAAATAAAAAACAAAAAAAGAAGTTAAATTGTACGCAAATATGCGTTAAACGTTCTGTTTAGTACACTTTAATTTGTTTATGCTTTTGCTAATAATTGGCGTGACAGCTCTTAAAACAGCAACAACGGGTGGGTAGGTACTTAATTTGGCTAAATATTTCAGTGGCTGGGCTTTATAAGTAATTTTGTAAACTGAGTGTATTTTGTCTTTACACCAGCGTTGCCACTTTGGTTACTTTTTACCAAAATTGGTTAAAATTTTTTCGTTTGGTTACGTGATTATTTCCGGCCGATTTTGGTCACCTTCAAGGTCCATGTATTGAGCACAACCTGGTTACATTAAATTTTTAGGAATACGCTTTTAATTTTTCCAAACTATAAAATATTTGTTATCCAAATTGTTTTGTTGTATTTTCTTTTTATCAAATTTCAAATAATTTGTTGTTGGTGGTACTTAAATGGAAAAAATTCAACAACCATTTCCAGCGAATGTTGAGTGTAAATAAGGCAAAAGTGGGAAAAATTCAACAGCTTTCACAGAGTCTTAGTGGTCGAGCGTGTAAAAGCGTTCGTACATTGCGGCTGAAAATAAAAAATAATTTATTTGACAGGAGCCAGCGACCACATTAGAAAGAAATCTATTCTGGCGAATTTTCGTTAGGCGATTTTCGTCAGCTCTTTGGCTCTGTTCATTCTCATACCTGACCGTGTTTTTAAACGTTGATAGAACTCTACGACGGGGTGATATTTCGTTCGACGTTGGATCTGTTTATATTAATTTAGTTTGGTTACTTGTTTCTAGTTTTGGTTACTTTTATTTTGTATTTTGGTAAATTTAAAATTTTTTAGTGGCAACGCTGCTTTACACTCCAAATATTCGTAAAAACATTTAGTTATATCTTTACATTGTGGGTGCTTAAGATGCTACGCAGCTTTATTTTTGAAAGCGGAAGTGCCTGGTTTTCATAACATCCCACTAATGTATTAATTTGTTTACATTTGCACGACATCTAATTCTAACATGATACATGATTCTTAAACATACATACATAATGTAGTTATTAATTTTGCTTTTTAAGAAATTACTGCAAATATAGGAAGTGTTGTGCTTTTAATTCGTCTAGTGCCAATTTTAATAGCTGTGAAATATACAAAGACAACCCTCTTATGACGTCACTTAATTATGTTTTAATCCCCAATTAAAAAGAAATTATAGCTAAGGAATGTAGAATGTGTACCTAAAAGCTTGCCTTGTGGGCTAGAGTTGAATCTGCACAAATAAAAGTCACGATCAATGTAGAGCAGTAAACTTTTGGATACCTAGCCTTTAGGCCAGTGAGATCATTATTGCCTTTAGGAAGCAATGGAATCAGGTAAGCGATTTTCATAGACAATCATAGTATAGTATGGTCTATTTATCTCGATAATTGTAGAACCGTATATATTAAAATATGGGTCGGAAATTTAAACAACTTGCTGTTGAAAAAAACAGCTGTTATAGGTGTCGGAACTCAGTAACATTAAATGTAATGGAATTCTACAAAAGGAATAGCAGATACTAGAAGATAGTGTCATGGGTTCATTTGTCTTTAAGAAAGACGTATCAAAAAACGAGGAACAAATCGAAGATCCTTGTTTTGATTGGACATTGAAATGGATTCTTTTGGTGCAGTCTTTTTCACAGAGGTTAGACAGATTGGCTCGACACGTCCCTACTTCTATATGATTCTTTTTAAAGATGTTGGCTCATCAAGGATTAGTTCTGTGAGCCGGTTATTTAAAATAATTATACAAAAATTATAAAATATTTTAAAAAATATACCTACACAGCCTTATTTAAGACAAATACTTTATAACAACTAATTAATATATTTTTTACTTTTACTTAAAGTCTCATTTTCCTTCAAAACCAACAAAGTTTCGTTTTCAAAGATATGTAACAGTAACCACTATATTTCGTCGTACCATACGAAAACTAATATACGTTTTTTTGTGATTGACGAGAAGTAACAAGTTCGACTTTTGGCTGACGAAAACTTTCAATTTCGTTTAAACAACAACAATTTTAATGTAAAAGTAATATATAATTACTGATACTTTTCGTCAGCCAAAAGTCGATTTTGTTATTTTTCGTCAGCCAAAAGTCGATTTTGTTATTTTTCGTCAGCCAAAAGGCGAACTTGTTACTTTTCGTACAGAATTTTTTTATTGATAGCTTTCGCCAGAAATTTTAAATATGCTAGTTTTCGTATGGTACGACGATTTATGTATGTATGTAAGCACAACTTTGAATTTTCAACACTCTGTTAGCACAATGCTGAAAAGCTCGCTGTTAAGTTTTTCTTTAACAACAACAACAACTTTGTTAAGTATTAAAACTCATTTAACGGAAGTGCCAAAAGAGAGCGACTTCAAAAATAAGACATTACAAAACATTAAACAACAATAGACAACAAATAACACGATCAAATATGCTTAAGCTTTATTGAGAAGAATGTAACAAACAATAGCAACAACAAAACGGCGAGTTAAGTTAAAGAAAATCACCATCTAAAAGTAGCTTAACAAGCAAGTGTAAGCTTTTATTACTCTCCGCTAAGACATTTTTATTGGCTGTGACTTTGTTTTGATATCGGTGGGAGCGAGAGGCGAACGGCGGCGCTCTAAGCCACACACAGCGAGCTGTAATGCATGCACAGTGCTTGATTTGTGATGGGGTTTCTGTTAAAAAGAAAAAAACAATATGAGATATAAATTTTGCAATAAAATATGTAGTTAAAAGTATAAATCATTGCAGTATTTCATCTATGGAATGTCAGTGAAAATTGTGAATTCGCTCTCGTGCGCAGGTAGTGGTGGGATGGGCGTTAGTTAATTGGTGTTAGTTATTTGGTTTAAGTCTGTAGGCGACTAGTTAGTAGCTAGTCCATTATTCTAAGTTTCTTGCTTTTCTTGCTTTTGCTAAATAACTTTAAATTCTGACATAATAGAATTTTTCAATATTTTTCCTATAATCATCGCCACAAAATCCATTAAAATCAATAATCAAACTTAAAAGGGGAAGTCCATTGCAGGCCTGCGTAATTGATTTATAAATAGACTAGCTGTACCTTGACGAGCTTTGATTTGGTACACGACTTCCTATTATAGGCATTAGAAACGAAAAACGGCACACTTTACAACAAATGGAAGTACCAGCATGGCCGAGCTTTTCTCGGGCTACGGGCCTCATCAAAAGTCAGATAAATTAAGAAAGTGAGGGAAAAAAATTATAAGAAAATAAATTTATAAAAAGTCAAATATGTTAAAAAAGGTGAGGGAAAAATTTACATTTTCAAAAGTTCCTCGCTCTTCTTGTCCGTATCCCTCTCTTCTTCTCTTTCTCTATCGCTCTCCCTTACTTCTCCTTTTCTGTCCTTCCTCCCTTTCCTTCTCCCATTCCTTCTTCTACTCTCTCTCTATCCCCATACTTCTCCAACCCCTTTTTCATTTCCTCTTCCCTCCCCTTTTCCCTTCCGTTTCCCTGGGGAACATCGAAGAGGAGTCAATATTGTAGCCCTGATTTATTATGCTTATTTTACGATTATCTTTATTTAAATAAATAATTTAATTAAATTTAAGAAAAATTCTCTGCAAAACATGCCACTGTTCATATAGAAAACTATATATGTACCTATCACCTGCGCAACCGCAACAACGCTATACAAATAATTTCAAAGTCGATTTTGTTTTTGTATTTTAAGTTTAACCCTTGCTTTAGAAGCAGCACTCCCACAGTTTCAGAGCGCTTTTCCATTATTTTCAAACAATCAAAATCTTTGTAAGCGTAATTTATAAAAAACGGCGCTACCAAAGTGTTCCCAACACCAGTTTCGATTAGGAAAGCGCGCTGAACACTTCGAACGCTGAATTCAAATAATAAAAATATATTTTACGGAGCATTTACGGATTTCGATTTTTTCGTATTAAGTTGTTGATTGTTTGCTGCTTTCTTGTTCCGGCTGACGGCGGCAGTCTGCGATTTCAAAGTTCTAGTCTGCAAGTTGTGTGATGTAAAAGGTTAGAAGACAAAAATTGAAACAAAAAATAATAAAAAAAAAATAAAATAAAAACGTAAAAAAATCAAGTAACAAAATAAGAAACTGTATATGCGCTTATAAAAACAACAGACAACAAAAAAAACCTGCCAAAAACGCGCATTTATACAAAAAAAATTGAACTTTCGAAAAACAAGTTGTGTACCAAAAAACAAAAAAGTATTTTGCAATCTAATTTGTTTATTTTTTTCCGCGCTTTGTTGTTGTTTTTTCTTTGTTTGGTGTTATTTTTTTGTTCATTGTGTTACTAGTTTAAGCTTTGGGCTATTTTTGTAAAATGCGATTGGAATTGATATTTGAGTTTTGTAAGCTACGTGGAGTTCAACAAAGAAATCACAAAAAAAGTCAAAAAGAAAAGTTTTCTAAAGAACTTAAGCAGAAAGAATAAATAAAAATAAATAATAAATAAAAATAATTCAATTCTTTGGGCGACGCAAAATCATAAAATCCGTGCAATCAAATACGAGGGTCACTGCAAAAGTTCGCGGAATCAAGCACTTCCTGTATTGGCAGAGTTCTGCTATTGTGATATTCGTAAAATTTGACGTTTTTGACTTATAATTCAGTTAAACAGTTCGTTTATAAACTGCTCGGTTTCTTTTCAAAAACATATAGTATTTTGTTTTATGATTTTCGATTGGATTTTACGCCGCATTAATGTTTGGAAAAACTTAATTCGCTATTTGGGGATGAAGCACCATTCAAAGGTATGGTTTACAAATGGTTTGCAGAATTCAAGCGTGGAAGATCAACGTTTAATGAAGATCTTCGCGAAGGTCGTCCATGCGCCTGTGCGAGAATTGATTTTTTCAGATCGGCATGTGTTATATGGTGAGGTAGAGGCATCCTTAGGCATTACGACGAAATAAATATATATGATTTTACACGATCACTTGCATATGAGGAAGCTTTGCAGCAGTTGCATGCCACATAATTTGAAAGAACGACAAAAACAGGCATGTGCCAATTGGTGCACGGAAATGCTAGATAAATTCGAAGTGGGTCGTTCAAATTTGAGATATGCATGATATCAAAAGAGGTGACAAATCTTGCATATATTCATGTGCGCCTGAAACTAAACAGCAATCAACGGTATGGTTGTTTCAAAATGAACCTAAACCCGCAAAAGTGGTGCGTTCACAAAACGTTACAAAAAGAATGATTGCTTGTTTCTTTGGAAAAAAAATTGCTTGTTTCTTTGTCATGTTGCAACTGTTGCATTAGAGGATCGAAGGACCGCTAATGTTAATTGCTTTAATTCAACTTTTTTGCCAGAAGTTGTCGCTGAAATCAGAAGAAACAACATAAACCGGCGAATCATCCTTCATCAAGACAATACAAGCGCTCACACAGCACGAAGAACTGTAGAGTTTTTGACCAGTAACAACATCCAATTAATGACTCATTGCCCATATTTGCCTAATTTATCACTCAGTGACTTCTCCCATTTCTCATATATCAAAAATAAAACGCGTGGCGAGCGTTTCGCATCGCCTGAAGGGGCCGCTAAGAATTTAAATCACTTGTTTGTTTTGGAGGTACCTCGCTAAGAGTGGCAAACTTGTTTTGCGGATTGATTTTATCGGATACAAAAGTGTAGCTTTTGAAGGAGAATATTTTGAGAAACAATAAAGCGATTTACATAAGGTAGTTTGCGTTTTGTTTTACATTTTCCGCGAACTTTTGCAGTGACCCTCGTATAAGAAGGATTAGACTTTAATTTTATATTATGTTCAGACATGCTAAATTAAGTAATTGAGCTAATTAAGCTTTATTTTACATCACCGCATTTGTTGTTCAGACATGTTCAATTCAGTCAATGCATAATTAATTATTATAAATATCCCAGAAAACCACTTTCGGTGAACTCCATAGTGGCGGTCAAAAAGGAGTCCTAAATTAATCGCTTAAGGAAATACGCTATGTAAGCATGGAAAGAAAAAGGAGTCCGAAAAATCTCCAAAGAGAAGTGTTTGAGGATGATAATTTTTGTATTCAATATGAAAATTTCAATTTTTTAAGTGAAAAATTTTTTATCTTTAAAATAAAGCGAAGAATTTAATCATAATATAAAATTTATAAATTTAGTTATTTTTATGATAAATATAACTCGATTATAGTTTACAATGAATTAAAGATTTTAAATAAACAAAGGGCGTGTTATAATCCAGGAAAATAGGCTGCTTTACTTTTATTTTTAAAATTTCTTTGATCAGAGAGATTTTAAACAGAATATTTCGCTTTGTGGTAAAGTGATAGTCGCCAGAGGCGGATTATCCCTAAGGCAAAATAGGCACTTGCCTAGGGGCGCGTAGTTACAAGGGGCGCGCGAGCTCAGAATTTTTAAACAAATAAAGAAAATAACATCGACGATTAAGAATTAAAGCTGATCTATAATAGATCGATAATAGATAAATCGATTATATTGCACAAGCATCGATATATGTGCAATATTGCGCGTTTGTTGCGTCGTCAGGCTTGCCAGTACTGGCGATTTGTCGCCAAATTGGCAATTTTTTACAAACTTTGGCGACCAATTTATGGAAATTGGCGATGGCGACTTTTTTGGCGATTATCAAAACTTATTTTGTTAATTTATTAAATACTAGCTGTTGCCCGCGACTTCGTATGCGTATAATTTCTCTTCTATTTTTCAACTCTGTTGGTAAATAATAAGTACCAACAAAAAAGACTGTTTGTATTTATATGGCCGTTTTAATTCTAATAATTATTTTATGTGAATTTAAATGAGCTATTGGCCATTTTTTTTTTTTGTTTTTTAAAGAAGAAAAATTGAATAATTTTTTTGGTAGAAGTTATGGATCCATTTCGGAGATCACCACATCCCCTCATCAGACTTCTTCAAGCGGCCTCAACCGAGAATCGAACTTAAGTCGTTCGAAATGGATCCATAACTTCTACCAAAAAAATTATTCAATTTTTCTTCTTTAAAAAAAAAAAAACAAAAAAAAAAAAATAAAGCCAATAGCTCATTTAAATTCACAAAGACTGGATTTCAACTCTAATATGATGCCTGCTTTCAACCAGCTCTTCGCGTCCGTGTTTGAACAGCTCGGCAGGTAGTCCGTCTTTTCCAGGAGCTTCATTGTTTTCGACCCGGGGTATAGCTGTCCTCACTTCATCATAGTCGGGTGGTGGAATGTTTTTTCCATCGTCAGGGATTGTGGTATCGGGTTCGACGACTCCCTCGCTTAATAATGCTTCCCCCAATCATTTTTTTCTCGATATCTGCAATGTACAGACATCGACCTGTTACAATTTTATTATATGTAGAGATTAACAAATTATCTAAGCTTTTACATCATCTATATCTACATCTACACTAATATTATAAAGAGGAAAGATTTTGATTGTTAGGGTGTAAAACAACTAGGTAGTTAAAATTTATAGTATTATGATGGCCATTTATGGTCGGTACAGGGGCGCCGAGAAAGTGGCTGCCTAGGGCGCTCTGGACCCTTAATCCGCCACTGATAGTCGCACTATATGTAAAGCTCCTAGTCCTATATTTAAGACTACTGCAGTGGTAATTGCAATCCAATGAAAAATATACGATACCTTTTACGTCAAATAAAAGACATTTGCATTTCAAAACGGCTGAGTCTGGTTGATAGTAGACTCATCTAGTAAAGGATCTTGTTTTTTTTTTTTTTTTGTGAAAAGCTTTTTCATGCCACAAAAACAATGCCATTACTACTACTTTACAAATCAATTAATTTACTATTACCCAACAACTAAAAATATGAATTTTACTTTGACATTTGCTCATATTGAGTAATCTTATTTAATTGACATGGCCATTTTTTGTGTTATTTCACGTTATTACCGTTTTTTTTTTAATGTGCTCATCCCAAACAGCATTCATACGTCAATTGCGACACCTGTTCCAACATTTGCTGGTGGGAAGCGTATGTACATATGTAAATAGCATCATTAAACAAAAATAAAAATTAAAGATTTTTACAAATATGTAACCAGTAAACAGAAAAAAATGTTGGTGGGCTCATATGATTTTTTTTTTGACAAGTTTTTCGTAGTTTTTATCTATCTACATACATATTTACAAGTATTTATTTTTCCTTTTATTTAATTTTTGCCCCACATACAATTTTCTACAACCGATTTATATGATTCAAGTACTTTAAAACAATTTCTGTCTATTATCTATTGAACTGTGTCTGTTACACAGATGGCTTTCCGTATTGACTTTTTTATGAACCTCAATACATATTTGTTGTCTTTGTATTTTCGAGTATGAATTTCACAATTTAATTTCCATTTTTATTGTTGTTGCATAACCCTTAAAAATATACATACATGCACAATGTGAGTACTTAATTCTAAAAATGTTGTAATCTTTCCAACAAATGGCAATATCGGATGATTATAATTAGTGATGAACTGTTCGAAATGTTTTATTCAAACACATTGACTGCGAAAAATCGCAAAAACATCTCAATTGAGGAGCGAGTCAACTTTTGACTCGATTGTGATTTTGCAACGGTGACAATTCGCTCGATTGTCCAATTATCTGGGACTTGTCCATCACTAATTGTGAACTAATATTATCTATGCCGGTATGAAGAAGAGCTCATTGGCAACACTATCGCTGAATATATATAGATAATTACATACATACATACATATCAAGGTTTTAAAACAATAATAGAAGCAAATTTGGCAAATTACAAATAGTCTCAAAACCCCAAGATCAGACGCTCTAAAAACCGATAGAAACGTGCTATAATACATATAAAAATATTGATAAAAAAAAGCTACATAAGTTTCAACTAAAAGCGTTTAACTGACAAGGAGCTTGCACATACATAAATGGAAAATTTGCCCTTCCAAAACTTGTTTCTCGTTTATTTTTTGTTTGTTTTTTACTGGAACCGTTAAGTGCCGAACGAGCCTCTTGACAACAGCGACAAATGTTTTGTTATACATAAATGGCTGGCAGTCAACATAAAATTAAATTTAAAATAAATAAATCAAAGCAAAATAAAGCGGAAAAAAAGAAACAAGCAAAAAATATGTAAATACAAAACAACTTTCCAAAACTGGATTGCAAAGCGTTTTATAAGAACAAGGAACAACTGAATTACATGAAACGAGAACAACAACGCCGCGGCGCTCGACCAGTTAAATACACCAACAAAATGAAAACATGATCATAATTTAGGCATTTAAGAGACAAAAAAAGACTAGTACATAAAATAGACTCAACAGTAGTATCATAAATCAGAAACAAATCACAGTTGGTTAGAAATAAAGAAACAAAATCAAAATTGAATAGCATAAAAAAAAACAATAATAATAAAAATCAAACAAATATTGAAATTTAAGCCACTTCATTTGACATCCGCTTATTACATATTTGCTTTATTTTTATTGAATACACAGTTGCATTTTTTAATTAGCTAGTAGCCACTCATTCTATGAAACAGTATTATCCAAGCACCTAAATGATACTTTTACGTTACGTACTCTATTTCTGTTTCCTCATGTTTTTTATTATAATGGCAACTGCTGCTTATACTAGATGTAAAATTAGGCATATTAGACGAGTTAGACGAAACCCTAATCCAAGAATGTATGAGCAAGTAAAAAGTTCGAAACGTAAAATAAAGAAATAAAAAAATATGCATGTTTGTTTGTATGAAGGTTTGAATTAACGCTTTATTTAAAGATGGTCCCACTTTATAAGGGAATAAATCTGTGCTGAGTAACGCTTTTGCTATATGGAATTGAGGCTACGGAAAAGTTTGAGAGTCAAATTTAAATAAAATTTAATTTAAAAATCGAATTGGGGTTTTCATACATGAAAAATATTTTCACAGAAAATATATCGTCGCTCCGGAAGAAGAAAGACGCATGTCAGTAATTTGTCGACGAAAAAAGGCGCATTAAAAATATGTCGGGGAAGAAAGACGCTTTACAAAACATGTCGACGAAGATAGACGCATTAGCATTATCAACTGCGAAGAAAGACGCATTAGCATTAATATTGACAAAGAAAAATAAAAAATCGAATACGTCTTTCTTTCATAAAAAATATTTAAATGCGTCTTTCTTTATAGTAAAAAAAATAAAGCCTCTTTCTTCGTTATCAAAAAAAAATAAAGAGTCTTTCTTTCAAAAAATATTTTTAATGCGTCTTTCTTTGAAAAAAAAAGTTTGCGTCTTTCTTCCTCAACAAAACAGTTTGCGTCTTTTTTCTTCTATAGCGACGATATGTATTCGCTACTCGGAACCGACATAAAACTATTGGTTTACACAGGAACACAAGACAAAAAACATTAAGATGCACGCCTCGTATTGGAAGAGAAGCTCGGCCTAGTATATAATTTTTATATTTAATAGCATACGCCTTGTGAAGAAGTTCGGATAAGTGACTGGAGAGGACGAAATTTTCTATTCCATTGTATGATTGTTTAAACGTTTCGATGATTCTGGGCCAGGAGTCCTCCGGTCTTGAATAATGCCATCCACCGATGTATCTATGATTAATGCTAAGGTGGGAGGGGGAGTCTATTCAGTCGACGGATGGCTAAAAATATAATTTTGCTTACCGGATCACTGCAGTGTCTTCCAAGCGGAGGTAGCAGTGATACGGAGACGATTGAGTTCTTGAAGGCAAGGAAAAACGAATGTAAGGTAGTCTACAGCCTGGATGCACTGAAAACGCTTGAGTCTGTCAAAAGCAAATCCAGAACTGTGAAAAATTGCTGCAGATCTCTAAATCAGATGGCTGAGCAGGTTGCCATACATTTCGTATGTGTGTGCCTGGACACTGTAACCTATCGGGAAATGAGATGGCGGACGAACTTGCTGTAGAAGGCTCATCCGCGCCACTTTCAACGTCGTGGAAGGGTTTAGGTCAGAGTACGACAAAATTATGAGAGTTTGTGTTGGTGAGCGCGGAATGATTTGCGTTACATTGGTTGGAATATATGTGGTACTTCGCATTTGCCCGTATCGGACAGCTTTGCCGGTGCCTGGTTTAGGTATGCCACTCGCTACAAGCAAGCTCAAACTCAGGGAGCTATACTCCAATGAAGCAAATAACAGGTGGCATGGTCTTAGTTCCTGCAACCATACTAGGCTATTGTGGCCTAACTGGAACGCCAAACGAACGAAGAGTCTACTCGCACTCGGAGGTTCCAAGCTTACACTAATGATAGGGATAATAACAGGCCATATCTTTAATGCTGGGTAAGCATGCAGAAAGCATGAATGCTCCATATTACTGTAGGGCTTATGAGGACGAAGTGGAGCCCGAAGCGGTAAAACACTTGCTGTGCGATTGCCCAGCACTAGGAAGGAGGCGGCTGAAGCATTTAGGAGCCTACCAATTTAGGGAACTAGGGGATTTAATTAGGGGAAAGAAGACACTGAAGATGGCGCATATTAGCCGAAACCGGTTTGTCTCCAAACCAAACTTGACAAGAGATGACGGAAGATCGTTCCACAATACATCATATTCCTACCCTGTCGGAAAAACAAGCAACCAAAAAGGATTTAATTACAATAGATTTGAAGGCATAAGTGTGCTATGTAGATACTAGCAGCCACTGTAACCTAACCTAAACTAACCTATTCTGTTGGGAAGAGTGAAAAGTTGACTCGTTTATCACTATTTCATGCTTAATTGGAATTACACTTTGAAATATCTGGTAGCACTACATGATAAGCATGGTGAAATAATTTACACGATGACAACATAAAACACAATATTTTTTGATGTGTAAACATCTTTGCTGTAGCTACGAGTGATTTCGAAAAACAGGTAAAGTTTACGCGTAAACGTAAATGACCTTTGTGTTAGTGCACTGCTGCGTCCGTGTGAATCGCTTGGCATTGTCAGTGGTAGGTAGGTAGATAGACATGTACTTACAAATGCCTTCATGCATAGCCGGGCAAATGCAAATATCAACAACAACAGCAACGAAGCGAAGTGAAGTTGTTGTTGTTATTTTCTGCAAGAATGCGACAAATAGGCAAAATAAAAAGGACCAACCTGTTTGAACATGTATGCAAATGTATGGATATGCACACCTACATCTACCTATCTAATTTTCTATGTAATATTGGTATCAAATGAAAGGTTTTGAGCACGACTTCGATATGAAGCTCTTTTCATTGTGACCCCTAGGCCGGGTCTCCAGATATGGGTCAAAACGAGGACCCGGATGATCCTTGAATGTTTCTGAGCAATATTGGTATCAAATGAAAGGTTTTGAGCAGGACTTCGATATGAAGCTCTTTTCATTGTGACCCCTAGGCCGGGTCTCCAGATATGGGTCAAACGTGGACTCGGATGATCTTGCATGTTTCTGAGCAATACAAAACAAAACAACATAAAAAATCAAAAGTCAAAAACCAAAAACCAAAACAAACAAAAACAACAAAATAGTAGCAGTCACAATGACAACAAAAAATTACAAAAACGATAGTCGCCTTTTAATCCATAGAAAACCAGGAAAAAAGGAATAAGGAAAAGGGAATAAATATCCGATTTCGAAACAGTTTACACATCAATATTCATGAATACTCGTTATTCACGCTTTAATTTTTTTTTTGATAATTTTAAGTTTCTCTTTCTTCTGACATCCTAAAACCTAAAATCCAAAGCTAAATTTGTTTTGCAATCACCAAGTAAATGATCAAGGCTAAGTGTCAACGAATTGGAACCACTATTTGACAGTTTAACTTTGAAACGTCATCTTATACAATTTAACCTTTGGCAAAACGTTTGTGGCTAATTTTCGCCCTAAAGTATATTTGTTGTTTTTACTTGGTAAGCTCAATTTCTTCGTTTCGGTATTTAGGTCGTTGGCTAAGACAACAGAAATTTTGTATACAAATCTATTTATTAAGAATGGCTCTATAATACCTATTTATAACAGCGATAAATATGGATTTGATTTTTAATTTTTCTGTTATTATTATACCTACACATAAGCACTCCAAGTTAGTGTAAAAGCTTTAAAGAATTAATTGTTTATAAATTAAGTTCAACTCCAAGTGTATCTACTCATCTAACTTTTCTTCTTCTTCATTTTCCCTTTCTTTTAATTTTCTTCCTTCTCCAGCATTGCCGTTGTTGTTGTTGTTGGCACTCAACAGATAGACAAGCACAACTACCTCTACTTCTATACATTTGCATTGTTATTGCTGTCAAATAAAAAGCCGCCAAAATTGGTCGCCTAACGAAAACGTCATTTGTGCTCAACGACTACAAGGTGAGTAAGATTTCTCGTGCAAAAACTTACAAAATTTACAGTCATATATCTGTACAAGCATGTGTGCATGTAATGCACATGCATTTTTGTTGCATTTCGTCACATTTTGCACATTTTGCGTGGTGTGTGTTCATTTTTTGTTTTCGCATTTATTGTTTAATATTGAATTTATTAAAAATCAGTGGAAATAATTTGTTTTTCAATGAAATCAAATGCATTATCGGTGAGTTTATAAAACAAAACGAAAACTTGAAAGAAAAAATTGAAATAAATAATTGAACTAATGCGCGAATTTTGCTGTTAACAATTTGCAACGAAAAAAAAATTGCAATGCTTGAACTTGAAAATGTTTTTTTTTCACATGTGCATTTTTTGCGGGAAGGCAACTGAGTTGTTGTTGGTCGAATAAGTAAAGCGGCATTTTAGAAAACAGTAAAATAAAAATAGTAGTGAACTTTTTTTTTAAATTTGTTTAATGTTGGGAAATAGACATTTTAATGAATTTAATGTTTGTTTAAGGTTATGTTATTAGTTTTGTTTGGAGGTTATGTGTTGGCATAAAAAAGGGAGTGGAAGAAAATTGCGAAAAATTGAGAGCGTGAGGAAGAGCTGAAATGTTTACATATGTATGTATGTATACTGGATAAAATAAAGAGAAAAGGCGACATTTTTTTTAATAAGAAAAGGGGTTTAATTTTTCACCTTTTTAGAAACAGTGTTATTACTAGGATTGGTGGTTTTCCAATTCGTAATAAACTGCTTCTGATTTGCGCTTGTCCATTGATGATTTCCACCAAAACTCTATGCTGATTCTAGTGGTCTCTCTACATAGAGTAAAGCTTCTTTTTAGAATTTTTTATGTAGATTGGAGCTAAGGCGCTTTTGGGGAATGAATTAATTTTTCCATATTTTTTTTTGTTGTAATACGTCATTCTATTCAATTTTTGTTTTCGCATACATAATTATATTAGCTTCACATTTGCCCACGTAGAATTATTTCGAAATTACAATTAGGAAATATGCTTCTTACCTAAAAAATGATTCATCATTTAACCTCATTGATCTTGAACCTTAATATGCATTAAGTACATTAAATTAACATGTGTAGTAAATGTAAATAAAGGCAGGAACAAATTGACATAAAATTGTATATTAATTGATTAATGGAAAATATATATTTTTAGTGCAAATAATGAGCATGCAAATAAAAATGAAAGGGCACAAAAAAAATGTGAAATTTTAATTATAAATATTAAAAGCATTTCTAATATACTTAATGCAATGTTTTCAATTTAGGGAAGTGAGTGGGTTGCTTATAGGAAGCAGCCTACAGTCTGCATCCCTTCCTTTTCATTTTCACTACAATTACAAATAGATTAGAATGTGCTCGAAGGTTTGTTTCTAAAGCACTTTTGGTTAGACTAAAACATCCTTTCTTACATGCTTCAATATGGTCGTACAAAATATTTCAACATTTTTATGGGCATAAGAAATGTGGCCTGTAAACTCAAAAAGGTTGCTCTTGGTCTTTCGGTGCTATTCTGGAATATCTCAGCTTTATTATAGTTACTATGTATTACAATTTTTTTTTTGCCGTACTCAGACTTCGAAAGGCAATTAAAGTAAGCTAATCATGTTCCAAGGCAACAAATCTGCTATGATAAGCCACAAAACGTTTGACCATTAGCCTTCGGTAAATTGCGAACTTTTTGCGATTTTATTGTGGCACAATTAAATTTAATGATATTTTGAGTAAATTAGATAAAATAAAAAATAATTCAAGTAGTTCAAAAAACAAAAAAAAATGGTAATACATAAAAAAACAAAATAAAAATGAGATACATTATTAGAACGTCAAAATTACACTTTAGTTGTTCAATTGCTGATGTGCTAATGAAATTAAGAGGATTAAAAAATATTAAAATGAATTTAAAGAATAAATAATAATTAAAATATAAGGACATTAGACAATGAAACACAAAATATAAATAATATAAAATGCAATACAAAATTTCAAATAGAAATAAAAAAATAAATTTAAATAAAAATTAAGTACTTAACCCTTGACAGGTTATCACAAGTTAAAAATACATCTAATTTTTCTTAAATAGAAACATTTTGCATAAATCAGAGCTAAACCCGAAAAGTTCAAAAAGCACTTATGATACTCAACAAGGAGTCATTACACCCAACTTAAATGCTCATTAAAAATTGTACGTATATTGAGGAATCAAAAAAAAAAAAAACAAAACCAAAAAATTGCCTTACTTATGCACTTGTCTCCAATATTTACCACTTTGTCTATGGTCATTGCACGTGATTACTTCAAAATTCAAGGTTAAGGTTGCATTTGTGGGTATTTACTGTAAAGCTATTAAAAGTTAACTACACGCGGACGTGGCAACGCGCTCAGCAATACGAATAGTGTGAGAAAAGTTATAAGAAATAAAAAACAAAGAAAAATAAAAAATAGAAAACAAAAATAAAAAAAATAAAAACTAAAAACAAACACAAAAAATAAAAGGTTAAAAAAAAAACATTAAAGATCCATAAAAAAAAATAAATCAATTTACTGCCACTGTTGTAAAATCAAGCGATTGTATCGAACCGTCATTAAATAGCTTTGCGATATAATGAAGTTAAAGCTAATTGACTTAAGCGTGTGCGTTAAAAGTCTTTCGGTCATCACACGAAATTTTTCTGCGCTTTCGACTCATAAAAGTCATTTGTATTTGTATTTAGTTAATCATTTTTTTTTTTATTTTTTTTTTTACAAGAAATCACAATTGTTTGTTGTCATCTTTTGCTTAGCATTTTTCAATTTCGTAGTAAAAGATATTCAACCATGTGTATGTATGTGCATGTGTTTAATACAACTTAAGCAACATGCGAACCGGTAGCAGCGTGTTAAATTATTACATAGCAACATTTCACAAATATTTATTCATCATCATCACCATCGACGTACGCTTAATTTTACTGCCCATGAATAGCTGTTATGATAATTGTGCTCTGATGGCATGAGAACACATGTTATGGCACATGCAAAATAGCTTCCAAGCAATTATGGTCATACGATAGCAATCGTACATAGTATTAGCCGCTTTTTTTCAAGCAAGTTGGAGAAAAACACTGGCTAGCTAAGCGAATAATATGTAAAGCAACAACATAAACTAAACTAGTTGAATTGGCTAAGCGAGTCGAGTTGAAAGCGCTTAGCACTTTTACGATCTGAACAGCATTGTTGCAGAATGAAGCTATTGAGATTAGCACTTGAAAGTGCACAATTATCGCCAAAACTCCACCGCCAAAATTCGTCAATTTGATTTTAGCAATTTTAGCGATTTTTGCGTTTCTATCATATCTCCTATTTTAGTAAATTTTTAACGGATTTTAGCGATGAGAAAAATTAAGCCGGATAAAGGGAATGAACACTTTTCGACAGTTCAATTAGCTAAAATGGCGATTCCGATATATTATAGCATTAATAATATTCATAATTATATGAAAAATTGAGAATTGTAAATCAAAAAGGTTGACAAAAGAGCAAAAATACACGCAATTTCCGCAAAAATATTTCTGCATATTTGCTTTGGAACTGGAAAAATTTCGACGAAACGTTCTTCCGTAACAAAGAATGGATATGTGGATTCCCGCAAAAGTTTTCTTCTGTTTTTTTTAGTGATATAATGGGGATAATTTTTGGCTATTGCGATTTTGGCGATATTTAGCGTTTTGGCGATGCAAATTAGCAAGCAAGTATTTGTTTAGCAAGCTGAAGCGTTTTTTTCAAGGTCGATAGGAAAATAACACTATTGTTGCAGTGTATAGTTGATGACTATCGAACATTGTTCACACGAATGGTAGAGGTTCATGTATATACGGTTAGAGGGTTTCCGAATAGTTATGGTTATTATTTAGAGTTTATATCTATCAATAATACTACCCAACGCTTTAGTCGCTATGCTGTAGTAGGTAAGAAGCCTGGTTCACATCATCATTGGGCTTCAGCTGCCAAAAACATCAAAATTTGAATTGAAAATTCTATTACTTCTTTGTCTCAATAGCAGCAGCGCCTCGGTAGAGAGGTGCGGGTACCTCTTCGGTATTTGTGCCAAGTAAGGGTTTATCTTGAAAATCCATCTGCCTTAGGATCCCTTGCTCTGGATACGAATAACATTTGATTTGAATGCTAATCAAATCTCAGTGAAAAGAATGATGTATAAGCCCAATCGGGTTAAAGCAAGTTTTCAGTCTAAGAAATAAGAATATCCTTATAAGCAATTCATTCGTCCTTCTTAGAATTTCCATATTGCATTAAACAGGTGTTTTATTTAAAAGTACTATTGTGGCTCGTGCAACGTTTTGTTATTTATCTTCAGACTGAAACTTGGCAGCAAAAAAATTAAATGCAGACTTATACATATACGCATAAAAAGTAGCTCTTGTCAATAGTTATCAACATATCGTATAACCATTTTTTCTGGTATCCAAAACTTCAATGAAAGATATGTATATTTTAATTTCTCCTGTCTCTTTAATTTAATATCATTCCAACTATTATTGAGTCATGCATACCAACGAAGTTAAAAATAAACTAATTAAATAAACTTTATGAAATGAATAAAATAAAATGAAATATGTTTTAAAACATTTAATTAAATCTAATTAAATTATTATAAAGTAGAAGTATTATTTGTTATTTCTGCTATGAGAACTTTATAATTATTATATCATTGTTCAGCTTTTTTTGTTTGTTACTCTCGCTCGCGTATATATAAATTTTCTGTATAAAATATATTACATGGCTACGTATAGTTTTTCATGCATACAACCGCTGAATTGTGATAGAAAAATGACATGAATAATTAAGAAAAAAAAATCTTAAACATTTGAGACAATTGTGAGAATATTTTTTGCGGTGAAGTCAATTTATTTTACGCAATAGTTAGATATGTAAGTATTAAGCCGTTGATGATTTTACTTTGGAAGCACTGATTTTTGTATTTTTTCATGAAAATAAAATGGTTATAATACCGTTTGCTGCAAAATACCGATTCCTGTAGGCTTTATCTCGACAGAGGCAATATTTCTTTTCTCACTAGATGGCGCCGGAGTTGCCATATTTGCAAAATCCGCATTTATGATCCAAATCGGTTCGTTTTTGGCACGTGTATTTTTTATGTAATGTGGAACCCGGTTACAAAAAATGTACCCGATAGGTGGCGCTGGAATCAAGATGTTCAGAAAATCCCTATTATGGTTCGTTTTTGTTGATTTTTATGACGTGTGTTTGTTATGTAATGGAGAACTCGGGTGTTACAAAGGAAGTGGAAGGATTCAACATATAGCTCCTTTTATTCTGATACCTAAGCTGGTTCACCAGATATTGGTCAAAACGTGGAGCCGAATGAGCACGGAAAGTTGTTGAACGATCAAATAAAAGGCTTTGAACGGGGCTTTAATATAGAGCTCTTTTCATTGCGATGCCAAGACCTAATAACAGAATCTTTTGAAGGACTTGGCGCTACGTCAGGATCATGTGGGCAAATAGTTTTGGTCAAAATTGAAGCTATTTCAAAAAAGAACCTGCTTTTGAAGTCATATTAGGAGTAGCCAAATACTTTCAGGTGACAACAAAATATTAGAAACTGGAATACAGATTCCCAGTCAATTTTGGAGCAAATTTAAGTATGCTCCGGTTACATTTTGTGATGTTGAGCGTTCATTTTCAGAATATAAACGGATCTTAACCGATAAGCGTCACAATGTTTCCATTGAAAATGTGCAGAAAACACTTGTAGTATATTGTGGTCTTAACTACAACTAAAATTACCTCTTTACATTAAAAATTATTATAATAAAAATTAGTTCCCATTTGCAGTTTGTTTTTGGGTGTTAGTGGGTTTTATATTTGCATAGAACAAAAGATTCAGCATAGAACATATGATTTTTGCATTCAACTATACTTTACTTATTGTGTATATCACTTAAAATTCCATATCTGATGTAAAAAAAGGTGTACTTTTAATTTGCATATAACTTGCGTATAACCTGCATATAAGTTGCATATATTTTGCATATCCAAAACAGAGCAAGAAAATTCGCTTTGGAATGTGAATATATAGTTTTGAATCAATATAACTCTTAATAAATCATTTTAAATTTTTTGCATAAAGATCCGCAGTCTATTTATCACTATAAAATATAGCTCCCATATAATCAATTTTTCAGATATATATGTATAAGAACTTTGATGATACACATGTAAAAATTAACAGTACAAGCAACCTTTTCTCTCCCTTCATAACGGATATGAAGTCTTGCGCACACGGTCGAAGACAGTAGCGATTTCACTTGCAATTTAATTTTTATTTTTTATTTCATATTGAAAATTTTTTTAATTTAGATTTTGATTATTATTTCAATGTCTTTTTTCAATGAGTTGTGTCGGTTGCTTTCAAACTCATCTCTAATTACAAGCTAAAATTTATATGTACATATGGATGTGTGTATGTACATTGTACATATGTATGTATGTATGTATGAAAATGTATGTATTTATGGTCAAGTTAAACAAAAATTTTTCCCACAAACACTAGTCTGGCTTTTGTATGTAAAACGATTCGCTTTTATCGGTCATCAATTTTTTCCCATGTAAGCGCATTTTTTTTTAAATTGAATATTTTTTGGAATGAAAACAAAAATATGTATATATATGTATATATTGTATATTTTAAGCGACAGATTGGCGCTATCCTCTGCTGGATATATATATATATATATATCTGACTGCTATAGCTATCTATTATTTCGATGCATATCTATATGTCATTAATCATGAAAGTTGATACTTATAATATTTGCCGAACAATTTGCATTTCGCTGGAACGACAAATATAGCTGCAGTTTTGTTGTTATTTTAAATAGTTTTTTTGCTTATAAATTTATAAAAATTGAAAAGCGACTGTTTTTAATAATTTACTATGCAAATTAATATTTCATATGCCATATTGCCACATGCATACGTGCATATGTATGTACATACATACAGCGTAAATTCATATATCAGCGCCTAATCACTGTTTTGAAAGTTAAGTATACGCCCTGTTGTGCTATGAAATTTGCATTCCAATTATTCACAACAAATTCTGTTGCATGAAATTGGAAGTAGACTTTTGCTAAAGTATCGTGAGAAAAGCAAGATTATAGTTCAAGTTGCTTGTTTTTTTTTGCTGTTACACAAATTTATTCGAATTATTGCGAAGCGACTGCTGAATTGAGTACTGTAACAGTTTATAAGTAGTTAGATGAGCACATATGCTTTACATACATATATGTACATACATATATACTTGCCACCGCCCACAAGGTGATTCAATTTAATTATTTTTAATTGTTGATTTAATTTACAAGCATAAATCACAAAAACAAAAAAAATAAAATGGCCAACATACACAAACAAATTGCATACATACATATTTAAGAGAAATAAGCCACTTAACTGGAAACTGGATTTGTTGTGCTTGTACATATAATTTCGCTGTCACGTATGCGTCCTGTTAGAACGTGAGATAGGGAATAATTGCATATAAAACTTGGTTTTAAATTAATTCGAATGCGTTCACTTGAAAGCTGACTAATCGAATCTACATAAATATTACAAGTTGAAATTTTATTTTGCACACTTTTTATGAGTAATGAAATTTTATATAAAATATAAGCAACAAGCGCTCAAAAGCAAATTTAGTGCTGCGGAAAGTAGTCGCATTTTGGAAAAGATAAGCAACAGCAGTTTATTTTTTAAAGTTTTTTGTTTTATTTTAAATCGAAATGAAATCATATTCAGGCTTTGTGATGCATGTGAGTGAGCAACTAAATTGACATTTAATTTTTTTATATTAATTTTAATTTTCTGCAAACCTGTTAAATAATGATTATTAATCGTAATGATTACCGGTTTGATTGATTATTTTTTCAGGTATCTATTGAATGATTGATTACCCATTGTTTTCAAATTTTAATGATTGTTTTGCAATTACCATTAAAAAAAATCAAAAAAAAATCATAAAAAATCAAAAAAAATGAAAAATAATCATAAAAAATCAAAAATAATCAAAAATAATCAAAAAAAAAATTATTTTGATTGTTTTTGATTATTTTTGATTTTTTATGATTATTTTTGATTTTTTTTGATTTTTTATGATTTTTTTTTGATTTTTTTTGATTTTTTTAAATTTTTATCAACATCGTTGTAAATAAAGATGCACATTTGTACGTATGCAGGTATGTATGAAGCCTTTTAAGGCATACTGAGGGCAATAACGCAACTATTCCGGACTTAAAGCCTGGTGCTCAACCAACCTCACGACGGTAGCTTGATAGTACCGTGGGGGAGGGGGCGTTCGGTACGACGACAGCAGGTTTAGTGCGGGTGAAGTCCCACACTGGCAGGGTAAATGCTTTAGATGCTTCCTCCTCGTGAAAAAAAAAAAACAAAACAAGTAAGAGCGCGGCTGTCTTCGGCCGTACCGAAGACTTCATAGCTTTCATGAATGGGGAAATGAAAAGTTACCTATGTACATAGCCTGAGGAGTTATACACCAAAATGTGTATATCTGAACAATCGGTTGTATGCGAGCTATATGTTATAGTGGTCCGATTTCTCTTAAAAAGCCACCCACGTACCAGATGTCAAGTAGATATCTCAAAACATGAGGGAGTAATTTGCGTTTATGCATACGCATATATGGACATTGCTCAACGACACAGCTCATAGCCCTCATCATATCGAATATATTTTGGTGGGTCTGCCGTATGCATAGACTTACTCTCTGTCCTCTTAATTATCCGGGCTTAGCTTAAAAAAGGTGGGTGAGCGCAGATGAGAGATTTGAGATGATAGCAATACTTTTAGTGTGGCTTGCACCATATATACATGGTATACTTTACATACATATTATTATGCTTATAACTTCATGTTTCACTGCATTTTAAATTATATTTTTTGCACTCCCTACATTTATATGACAAAACCATATATGTATTTTCACTGCATATAATTATGTTCATTTTAAAAAAAGTGCCTAGCTTTTTTGGGGCCATACCGAGGCAATGGAATCATAGATTCTCTATACCATCGTGCTGTTTTCTAATGAAAATTTATTGCAATTTAAACATTTAGATACATCAATAAATAAAGAAATGTATATTTCTTGTATTAGCTAATTTTTATAATATTAAGGAATATATAACATTAATCTTTAGTAAAAACTGAGTGAATTATCTCGGATTAATCATATCTGGATAAACATTTAATTTCCTGTAAACAAATTCTCTAATGCTAGGGACACACATCGTAGTATAGTACAAATATTGAGATCTATACCACATATGTGTCACTCTCATATTGTAGTTTAATTGAAAATTTTCATAGTAAAGCCAAATCATAGTATTGATATTATAATATTTCTACCACATGTGTGTCTGAGGCATAAGCATCGTGCATTCTGCTGATCGCGGAACAATGATACAAGCCCACGATCTTACTTTCCCTATAAAGTGAAGGACGTTGCCTCAAGAAATACCTCCAAGGTCACAGATGCGTTCACGACATACCCATTTTCCTCAAATAGGATTATTAGGGAATTTGTATGCCGCTTCGCATGCCTACTACATAATAAAGCAGTAGACGATTTGCTATGCTGCAAATAGATCTGCGTAAAGATAATCTCTGGCATAATCAGAATTATTTATTCGCTCTTCCCTGTCCTTTTCCTGGACCTAGAAATGAATCTTCCCCAGGTGTAAGAAGGGTCTGTATCCGTATCTAGTACGAAAAACTTCCAACGACCCAAGGTCTATACAAATTTTGTACTTCTAAATTTGTCGACATTTTAATTAATGCAGTTGTCGCTGTAGAATACACAATGACTTGGATACACCTGTCCCCATATTTACTGCAGGGTTACGTACTTTAATATGCGTTCACATACATTTGTACAAACAAACTTTATGCCTCTCTGACCAAACATGCATGCCTACCTGAATACTTATGTGCATGCGTATCCAAATTTCTTTACAACAATATTGAAAAAAATCAAACAAAATGAAAAAAAATCAAAAAAAAATCATAAAAAATCAAAAATAATCATAAAAAATCAAAAATAATCAAAAACAATCAAAAAAAATTATTTTGATTATTTTTGATTATTTTTGATTTTTTATGATTATTTTTGATTTTTTTTGATTTTTTTGATTTTTTTTTGATTTTTTTTAATCGTAATCATTAAAATTACTTTTTTTCTACAAAAGAATTAAAATAATGATTACCAATTAAAAAACAAAACAATTTAATTGATTACTAATCCTAATCGGAATTTAACAGGTCTGCGTCTAAGTGTCATTATTTTTTCGGCAATTTATTTGTATGACTCAAGTGAATGCATGTCCATTTTGAGCAAGTGCTAATACTAAAAAAAAAACCAGTAAAAGCGCGGCTGTCTTCGGCCGTACCGAAGACGTCATACCTTTCATGAGTGGGGAAATGAAAAGTTACCTATGCATGTATGTATGTACATAGCCTGATTTAGTATAATTTATAATTTCAATTCTGTGGGTTATTTATGGAAAGATTTATTAGAAAAAATGGTGTCTTGGCTATTTAAATGGAAGTGTTATACACCAAAATGTGTATATGAAAAATCGGTTGTAGGGGAGCTATAGGTTATAGTGGTCCGATCTTGACAATTTTCGGCAATCCCGTTTGGGTCCATATGGGTACAAATACTTCAAAATTTCAGGCTGTTAGCTGTTAAAATGGAGGAGTTATACACCAAAATGTGTATATCTGAATAATCGGATGTTGTGGAACTATATGTTATAGTGGTCCGATCTTGACAATTTTCGGTAACCTTATTTGGGCCAAAATGGGCACGTCTACTTCAAAGTTTCATGTCCTTAGCTGTTTAAATGGGGAAGTTATGCACAAATTACATCCAAAAATTTCATGTATATCTGAATAATCGGTTGTTTTCTATATGTTATAGTGGTCAGATTCGGCCGGTTCCGACAAATGATCAGCTGCATATAACAACATACCTGTATTCCGAATTTCATTCAGATATCTCAAAAACTGAGGGACTAGTTTGCGTTCACACAGACGGACGGACGGACAGACGGACATGGCTTAATCGACTCAGCTCGTGATTCTGATCATATCGGTATATATTTTGGTGGGTCCCCCACGCTTCCTTCTGGTACTTTCGACAAAAATTTTTTGGCACTAAGTTATAATACCATTTCATTCTCATGAAAGGTATAATTAAAACAATTTGTTTTTGTTGTTGTCACGCTTTATGCTTAAATATGAAAGATTTTTATACTCAGCTGTACTAGTACACAGAGTATTATAGTTTTAATCACATAACGGTGGATTGTAACAGAATAAAATAATCGAGATAGATATAGACTTATATATATCAAAATGATCAGGGTGAAAAGAGAAATCGATTGAGCCATATCCGTCCGTCCGTCTGTCCGTCTGTCCGTCTGTAAATACTCTAACTCGCGCAAAAATTAAGATATTTTGATGAAATTGAAATGCAAGTTGGTATCGACACTGGGACGGTTGGTATTGAAAATGCACGAAATCGGGCCATGACCACGCCCACTTTTCCTATACAGAAAAAATCGGAAATTTGGTATCTCAGTCACTAATATAGCTGGAGCGATAAAATTTTACCCACGTGTTGAGCTCAGGCCCCTAGGAAGAAATTTGATGAAATTTTGGAAAATGGGCGGTGCCACGCCCACTTATTAAGGCCCAAACCTTGAAAGTTTTATATGTCATAACTCAGAAACCATTGAAGATATATCGATGAAATTTGGTACGCGTGATTTACTTACTTAGGAAAACGTTTGGACTGAAAATAGTTAAAATTGGTTTGACGGCCACGCCCACTTTTATATATGTGTGTTATAAAGTGACCTAATAAAAACATTTTAAGCGATATCTCTGTCAAATATAAAGATATATCACTTAAATTTTGTCGCATTAGTCCAACTATGGACATAAAACAGAAAGCATAAAAATTTTGAAAAATAGGCGGTGCCACGCCCACTTATTAAGGGGCAAACATTGAAAGTTTTATGAGTCATAACTCAGAAACCGTTGAAGGTATATCGATGAAATTTGGTGTGCGTAATATAATTACTTAGGCAAATGTTTGGACTAAAAATTGCCAAAATCGGTTGACGACCACGCCCACTTTTATATATAAGTATTATAAAGTGGCCCAATAAAAAAATTTTAAGCTATATCTCTGTCAAATATAAAGATATATCATTGAAATTTTATGGCAGGAGTCCAACTATGGACATAAAACGAAAAACACAAAAATTTTGGAAAATGGGCGTGGCACCGCCTCTGTTTAGTAGCAGGAATATACTAGATTTCTGAGCCCATAACTCGACAAATAACACTGGATCACAAAATGAAATTTTTTGTCTGTACTTTCAACGTGACTATCCTATCTATATGTAAAATCGGTCGCTGATTCCGAAAATCGGGTTCATTTTTAATTCTATGGGAAGGTTTTTGAGATATCGGCAATTTACCGTTATTTGGCCAATGGCTCCACTTAATCCTGTATACCTCTTTAACGCAGTGAGCTATCTTCCTTGGAGTGACACTCAACGAAAGAAAATTAAATTTCCTTTTCATCCCTGCTACAACATTTTTCTGTAACTCTTATAGTTTCTGAAATATTGACGATTCAATTTGAATTTTTTCGATTTTTTACGATTTTTTGAAGAAAAAATTGACTTTGTCAGGCAATATCTTTTAAACCAATGTCTTCACCTTCGGTTTTACTCCTTTACGTGAAGCTCCATTCTATTGGGAAAAAGATAAGCTATCAACGAAGAAAATCCATGGTAAAATAGAAAAGTTATAGGCGATCAAGTAAATACATCCAAGTCGCGCAATGCCTCTGCACGGGTATATTCTATGCATGTTATACCAATACCTACACATCTGCAGTAGCAGCACATTGGCAGCGCAGTAGGTAACAGCGCATTTACGGGTATAACATGCATAGAATATACCCGTGCAGAGGCATTGCGCGACCTGGCTGTATTTACTTGATCGCCTATAACTTTTCCATTTTACCATGGATTTTCTTCGTTGATAGCTTACCTTTTTCCCAATAGAATGGAGCTTCACGTAAAGGAGTAAAACCGAAGGTGAAAACATTGGTTTTAAAGATATTGCCTGACAAAGTCAATTTTTTCTTCAAAAAATCGTAAAAAATCGAAAAAAATCAAATTGAATCGTTAATATTTCAGAGACTATAAGAGTTAGGGAAAAATGTTATAGCAGCCATGAAAAGGAAATTTAATTTTCTTTCGTATGGTGTCACTCCAAAGAAGATAGCTCACTGCGTTAAAGAGGTATACAGGATTAAGTGGAGCAATTGGCCAAATAACGGTAAATTGCCGATATCTCAAAAACCTTCCCATAGAATTAAAAATGAACCCGATTTTCGGAATCAGCGACCGATTTTACATATAAATAGGATGGTCGCGTTCAGAGTATTTTTTGGCTGTAGAGCAGTGTAATTTATATATAATGACGAAACTTGGTGCGTACACTTTTATTACTTGTGGTAATACATGTTCAAAATTTTAATGAAATCGGTTGACGACCACGCCCACTTTTATATATGGGTATTATAAAGTGGCCTAATAAAAACATTTTAAGCGATATCTTTGTCAAATATAAAGGTAATTCATTGAAATTTTGTGGCATGAGTTCCACAATAGACCGGAAACAAAAAGTAGAAAAATTTTGGAAAATGGGCGTGGCACCGCCTCTTTTTAGACAAAGGAATATACGAGATTTCTCAGCCCATAACTCGACAAATAATTGAGATATTATCATGAAACTTGGTTTATACACTTTCATAACTTGTGTTAATAGACGCGCAAAAATTTATTGAAATCGGTTGATGACCACGCCTACTTTTTAACAGATATTTCTGGAACACCCTTTAGGAATTTGTAACGTGACATCTTTGTAACTAGAAGTCATAAGGGAATGAAATTTTGCACAAAGAATAATATTCATATGCGTAGTTGGATGACTGATAAAAATTTGTAAAATGGGCGTGGCTATTAATTTGGTACGCTTTTATTTTATTCAAAAATACATTAATTTGTTATTGTAAATTAAAAAAAAAAACATTGATAACAAATTTATCTGATATAAATCCATAGCATATTAAATTAATTACAGAGACAGTTGGGAGTAAACGCAATGGATAATAAAAATATAAATATTGTTTTAAATAAGACTTCTAAATATTGCTTCTTATATATCTATGTAATTGTATATAGCCTAAGACAGCTTAATACTAAGACGGAGTTGTGACAACACTATCAAAACTGTTTGTAAAAGAATTATCCAGAATTGACTTTCAGTAAGTGTCACAAAGTAAATGCTCCGCAGATTCTCTGAGATTGTGCAGCGATTGAATATCTCATTAATTGGCTATAATTGTAGGCTCTAAAAAGATCTCCAATTGAAGTTGCGACTGTGTTATTGCTGCTCATTCTAAAGATTGGATGCTGTGGCGTCTATAGTCAATTAAAATCACAATGTAAAAAGTTACTTTGATGTAAAAAATTAACAAAGAAATCCATGGTAAACCATTTGAGAATTTACGTATACTATTTCCTTCTTGGCTGATGAAAGTACAAGTCATGGCACTCTAGGGCTAATAAGAACTGTAAGGCGCTTAGCGCGGCAACCAACAAATCAAATCAATTTTAAATCAGTTTATGAGGCAATAAACCGAAAAATTTGAGCAAAAAGCTCTTTTGGAAACAGGAGATTTAAGAAGCTAATTACTCAAGCTATTAATTTTGTAAATTTGCCAAAATACCCAAGCACAAAATATTGCTTAAGTTACCAACATACTACATCTGCACAGATAAATAAAAATAACGTAATACTTGATTAGAGTAAAAGGTGAAAAATTCCCGCGGCAAATTGGGCGTAAAAACTGTGATAATACATACATACATATAATTTTTTTTAATTACTAAACAAGTATCTAAGTTAATTCAGCAAACGAAGAAGCGAAGAAGGCGAGCATGTGACTGTAGTGTCGGCGCAAAAAGTTAGCACTAATTAACCAAAAGGCAGTCAATAAATCACCTAAATGATGAATCTACAGATGAACAACGCCAATCGATTGTTTAGATGGGATGAAGCAAAAAAAAAAATAAGTAAATAAATAAAAAAAGAGAAAAATGCTAATTGGACGTGCTAATGAAAGAATGGGAAAAGCAAGCAAAGTGGAAAAAAATTAATAAAAAAAAAAAATAAAATAAAATAAAAATAAAATATGAAATGAAATAAAATAAAATAATAAAAATAAAAATAAAAATGAAAAAAATAAAAAATAAAGAAATAAAAGAAACTGAAATAAAATCAAATAAAAAAAAAATAAATGGAAATAAATACAATAAAAAACTGAAAATAAATACAATTTAAAAACATATCCTTTTATATAAAAAAATAAAATAAAATAAAATAAAAAAAATAAGAAAAAATAAATTGAAATTAAACAACATAAAAAATAATTAAATTAAGGTTAATAATTAATGAATAAAATTAAATTAAATAAAAAATAAATCTAAATAAAGTTTAAAAAATATTCTTTAATTTTAATTTTTATTATTTTCGACCTTTGATTTATAATTTTAATTTTTTTTATTTTCAAAACGAGCTCTAGGCCAACCGGGTATATATAAATGAAACGATAATTAATTCTGATTTATATATAGCGGTATCCATTTGAAGTCGAAATATCGACCGAATAAAAAATACCGCTATATATAAATCAGAATTAATTATCGTTTCATTTATATATACCCGGTTGGCCTAGAGCTCGTTTTGAAAACAAAAAATTTTAAAATATTCTTTAAGATAACATAAAATAAAATTAAATTAAATAAAAAATAAATTAAACAAATGGCAATAAAACAAAAAATTATTTTTTTTTAATAAAACAAAATAAAACGAAAAAAATAAATAAAATAGTATAAAATAAAGTAAAATAAAATAAAATAAAATACAATAAATTAAAAAAACTAAGCTAAACTAAACTAAACTAAGATAAAATAAAACAAAATTAAAAAAACCAAAAAAAAAACATAAAAAGGAAAATAAAATAAAATAAAAAATAAGTAAATAAATTAAATTAAATAAAAAAAATTAAAATAAAGGTTTAAAATTTATTATTTTAAATAAAATAAAATAAAATAAAATAAAATAAAATAAAATTAAATTAAATAAAATAAATTAAATTAAAATAAAATAAAATAAAGTAAAATAAATTAAATTAAAATAAAATAAAATAACATAAAATAAAACAAAATAAAATAAATAAAATAAAATTAAAAAAAATGAAGCTACAAATAAAAATAAGCTAAAAATAAGCTAAAATAAAATAAGAAATAAAATAAATAAAAAATCTAATTTTGTTACTTTTGTAATATCTAAAAGCAACTAATGTGTATATACGCCCATATAGCCTCCTTACTATCTAACTCAACATTTAAATAACTATTTGCAATGCATCAATCACGCCGCTTGCAATTACAGCAACGTGTTGCATTAATTAATAGTTTGTGCGCTGAGTGAAATGAAAAGTTGTTGATGCTAAAACAACCAAAGTGGAAATTAAAACAAGTCATGGCATGTAACAAAATTAACATAAAAAAACATAAAAAAACATAAAAACATCTAAGTACTCGTAGCAAATAAAAAATAAAAAATTAAGAAACTTAGTTCTTCATTGAAAGAAAAAAAAATACTAAAAATCATCTTACAAATGTGCACGTAAATGAAGCGTTATTGCAATTGGTGTAACATGAAATAGGCAAATCAATCTACTCCTATCTGCATACATACATACACATAAGTATTCCAGTTTTGCAATTTAGATTTTTATTTTTATTTTATGTTTTTATATGCACATTTGTTCTAACTTAGCTGTCAGCATTAATTTATTACTTTCGTTTACAACACGTGTACTGAAATTCCAAATGTATACCGTGATTCAGCAACGCGGTTATATGTATGTGTAGACATATTTACATACTTATAATTTACAACTCTGACGAGTTGTCTGAAATAAAAGCACAAGTTTCCCCCCAAAAAAAATCAAAAAATGGAAAAAACCATCCATAAGACACGACACGTAATTGTTGGCTTTAGTGATATACATAATTTGTTTTAAATATTTACTTACTAAATATTATTTACAAATTTGTATGCATGTATGTACATAAGTAAGTATGTATGTATGTATGTACTTAAAAATCTGCCCTCCATTCAATTACCACTCCATGCGTAAAAAGCACTAAAGCCACATTAAACTCTCGGTTTTCATTTTTACCGGTTTGGCGGTCATGCGCTAAAGGCGGCTCGTATGATAATTTTACGAAAAACACTAGTAAAAAAAATTACTAAACAAAAGCAATAAAACCAAAAATGGAAAAAATAAAAATAAAAAAAATAATAATAAAAAGCTAGATATAAAAAAAATAAATAAAAAAACAGTTAGTAAAGACAATGACTTGAAAAAAAAAAATGTCATACATATAACACGCATGCACTTAATAACAGACAAGGTGCATTTTTTCTGTTTATATTCAATTCTTGTTTCTTTAATCAAGATCACACTAATGCTCTATTACGCCTTTCCGGCAACTAGTGGTACGACCGCAAGAAGTAATTTAAAGAATAATAAAAACGAGTAGGTATTTGAGTGAATGAATGAATTTATTAAATTAACGGTGCTACAGACAAAAAATGTAAAGGTGAGAGGGCAGCAGAGGCGGGGCTGTGTGAATAATTCACTAACATTTTTGCTATGGCTAATAAAAACCACAACAAAAATCTCGTTTTCCGACCAAAGCATGCGCGTGTGTTTCGAAGTGCAAGAGCGCCAAGAAAAAAACGCCAAAGACAATCAGCGCATGCGCAAACGCGCAACTTAAAGTCATCAACATCTAATCATGTGTTTTGTTGGCTGTTGCTACGTTGCTCGGCGCTTTGACGCTCTCTCATACTAAACTTGGCTTACAACGAAGAAAAAACAAAAAAAAAAAAAACAAGTAAGGAAGCCTAAGTTCGAGTGCAATCGAACATTAGATACTCAGCTGTATGCTTTCATTGTTTGTTTGCGTTTGTTCGATATAGGGTGTATTTTATATGAAACGAGTGCTGCATAAACAGGGCGCAGCCACGCCCATTTTCAAAATTTATATCAATCATCCAAATAAGCATACAAATATTATTGTTAGTGCAAAATTTCATCCCTCTATGACTTTTAGTTACAAAGACTTCACGTTACAAATTCCAAAAGGGTGTTCCAGAAATATCTTTGTTAAAAAGTAGGCGTGGTCATAAACCGATTTCAATACATTTTTGCGTGTCTATTAACACATGTTATAAAAGTGTATAAACCAAGTTTCGTCATAATATCTCAATTATTTGTCGAGTTAAAGGCTAAGAAATCTCATATATCCCTTTGTCTAAAAAGAGGCGGTGCCACGCCCATTTTCCAAACTTTTTTATTTTTTGTTTCCGGTCTATTGTAAAACTCATGTCACAAAATTTCAATGAATTATCTTTATATTTCACATAGATATCGCTTAAAATGGTTTTATTAGGTCACTTTATAATACACATATATAAAAGTGGGCGCGGTCGTCAACCGATTTTGGTAATTTTTCGTCCACACATTTGGCTAAGTAAATATATCACGCGTACCAGATTTCATCGATATATCTTTAACGGTTTCTGAGTTATGGCTTATTAAACTTTCAATATTCGCTCCTTAATAAGTGGGCGTGGCACCGCCCATTTTCCAAAATTTTTGTAGTTTTTGTTTTATGTCCATAGTTGGACTCCTGCCACAAAATCTCAGTGATTGATCTTTATACTTGACAGAGATATCGCTTAAAATGTTTTTATTAGGCCCCCTTATATTTCCTATATATAAAAGTGGGCGTGGCCGTCAACCGATTTTGATAATTTTTCGCCAAAACATTTGACTAAGTAATTATATTACGCGTACCGAATTTCATCGATATATCTTCAACGGTTTCTGAGTTATGACTCATAAAACTTTCAATGTCTGCCCCTTAATAAGTGGGCGTGGCACCGCCCATATTCCAAAATTTTTGTGTTTTTTGTTTTATGTCCATAGTTGGACTCATGCGACAAAATTTCAATGATAGATCTTTATATTTGACAGAGATATCGCTTAAAATGGTTTTATTAGGTCACTTTATAATACACATATATAAAAGTGGGCGTGGCCGTAAACCGATTTTGATAATTTTTCGTCAAAACATTTGTCTATGTAAGCAAATTACGCGTACCAAATTTCATCGATATATCTTCAACGGTTTCTGAGTTATGACATATAAAACTTTCAATGTTTGACCCTTAATAAGTGGGCGTGGCACCGCCCATTTTCCAAAACTTCATCAAATTTCTTCATAAGGGCCCGAGCTCAATACGTGGGTAAAATTTTAAAACTCTAGCTATATTAGTGGCTGAGATACCAAATTTCCGATTTTTTCTATATAGGAAAAGTGGGCGTGGTCATGGTCCGATTTCGCCCATTTTCAATACCAACCGTCCCAGTCTCGATACCAACTTGCGTTCCAAATTTCATCAAAATATCTCAATTTTTGCGCGAGTTAGAGTGTTTACAGACGGACGGACGGACGGACGGACGGACAGACGGACGGACGGACGGACGGACGGACGGACGGACGGACGGACGGACATGGCTCAATCGATTTCTCTTTTCACCCTGATCATTTTGATATATATAAGTCTATATCTATCTCGATTATTTCATTCTGTTACAATCCACCGTTATGTGATTAAAACTATAATACTCTGTGTACTAGTACAGCTGAGTATAAAAAAAAGAAACAGTAAAAAAGCCGCCGAAGCCGCAGAAACCTAACATTTATTTAATGTTTAATGTTCGCTAACTGGGTCATGGCCAAATGTACTTGTGGAGCACGACTTGAATGCATAATCACACAAACATGCCGCGCGAACGACGGAAGCATTGGACGGACGAGCTTCGTTTATTTGGAGTTTATTTGGTTTTTTGGTTAAAATGAAAATGTTCATGTATGTAAATATGTCCGTATTTATTGCGGATGTATGTGCACATTACCGCGTAGACAATCAGCTGAGAGAAACTTTAAAAATAAAAAAAGCAAAAGCTAAAAGCAGTTTGTTTTGAATTTTACACCTGAGCTGTTGTGCGCAGAACAAGTGGAATTACTATTAATTAAGACCAATTGAAAAATTAGGAAATTGTGGGAATTTGTTGAGCTGAAGGAAATTGGATTATTAAACGATTTGTAGTGAAAAGGTATGACATGTGTAAAGTTGAAGGAAATAAGTGAACTGAGCTTTTACATTTGAAGTAAAGTTATATTACAATTAAATTAAAAAATTTAAAAAGAAGCATCACACGGTTGTTATATTAGAAAAAACAAAAATAAAAATAAATACAAGAAGAAAGCACAAAAAATAATGAAATGAAAAAAGAAAATTAAAAGAAAATGTGTAAAATAAAGGAAAACAGAGAAAAAATAAAAAATAAAGCAAATAAAATAAAATAAAATAAAATAAAATAAAATAAAATAAAATAAAATAAAGCAAAATAAAATAAAATAAAAAAATACGAAAATAAAAAAGTAAACATAAAATACAATAAAATAAAATTTAAAAAATTAAGCAAAATAAAATAAAATAAAAATAAAACACAATAAAATAAAATGCAAAAAAAAAAATAAAAGAAAAAATTAAGTATATTTCATTTTATTTAATTAAATTAAAATAAAAAATAAAATAAAATAAAATAAAAAATAAAATAAAATGAAATAAAGTAAAATAAAAATAAAATAAAATAAAATAAAATAAAATAAAATAAAATAAAATAAAAAATAAAATAAAATGAAATAAAGTAAAATGAAAATAAAATAAAATAAAATAAAATTAAATTAAATAAAACAAAATAAAATACAATAAAATAAAAAACAAAAATTAAATAAAATGAAATGAAATGAAATAAAAATAAAATACAATATAATACAATAAAATAAAATGAAATGAAATAAAATTAGGTGAACTAAAAGAAAATTAGTTAAAATAAAATAAAATAAAATAAAATAAAATAAAATAAAATAAAATAAAATAAAATAAAATAAAATAAAATTAAATTAAATTAAATAAAACAAAATAAGATACAATAAAATAAAACACAAAAATTAAATAAAATGAAATGAAATGAAATAAAAATAAAATACAATATAATACAATAAAATAAAATGAAATGAAATAAAATTAGATGAACTAAAAGAAAATTAGTTAAAATAAAATAAATTAAAATAAAATAAAATAAAATAAAA